>ONZH01022990.1:0-283860 GCA_900303285.1 Rhinella marina
ACTGTAATGAGATTAAAGAAAAATTTTACTAGAGCCAGCTACAGCATTTCTGTGTCTGTTCCTCTATTCCTCTCCAACAGCTCACTTCTAGGTAGTCAATATGGTTCAGGCCACACACTGACTTCTTCCTATTACAACCATTAAATATAGTCTGTGGTACTACATGATCATCTAGTAGCAACAATTACCTTGGAGGTGCACATAAAAAGAGCAGGATTATGCTAGTTAATGTGGAATACAATACACTGAAATAAATAAAAAAAAAGATACCAGGAGGAGGAGATGAATGATAAAGGTTTTAATGGAGCAGTCTACAAAAACAGCCCACACAATGAAGAGGATGTCCTACTGCTCTATCTCTTTATAGCACAATATCAAAAGCATCATCCATTTGAAGGTTTGAATTTGAATATATAGCAGTACTGAGCAGTGTAGCTGTTAATCCAGCAATTTGGTGAGAAAAAAAATACTATAGACAGCTAATTTATTTCTGTGTGTCTTTTCCACTGCCCTCCTCCAGAAACTCCAACACCCACCCCCACCTTCTCCATAAAACTCTATGGGCAGCAGGTAATCTGCTTCCTGAGTGAGCTGTTGTCGAGCTGAGTCAGACTTCACCTGTAAATTAAGTGTAAGTCATAAGTGAACAAAGAGACATTTTTCAGTAATGAGATGTTTATTGCATTTGCTTAGACTATTTATTTATGCAGTGCTTTTGAAAGTGTAGCATCTATTTAAATCCTTATCAAATAAATTAAGAAAATGCCTATGGGAATATATTACATGAGGATGATGCTATAAATATAGAATTAACATTGAGAGAAAAAAATGTTATTGAAACTTTTAAAAATAATGTTCTTTCTAGACTTCATTAAATCACAGAGTCCTAAGGAGGGATTAGAGATCTGACACAATCCTTATTTAATATGGCTTTATTTAATTTATTAATAATATTAGAATTATCATGTAAAAAAACAACTTTATTTTAATGAGGATTATACATCTATATTTAGATAGTTAAAAAGGATAAATGCAATTAACATAAAAGTATTGTTAAAACTGCCCCACCACTGTGGTGTCACAATGGTCACCTCTGTTCTATGTACAACTGGCTGAGTAATAGATTTGCATTGAGCTTCATTGAAATTGAGCTGTTAAACTTTTTTCTTGTTATCTTGGCTTAATTAGTTTATATTTTCAACAATTTTCTAATTCTATCTCAACTTGTGTTCAAATAATAAAAAGAATTATGAATTGGTGTAATCTGCAGCTGCTTCTCCCCCTTTCCCCTCTTCACTCTAAATAATGGTCCAAATAGCCAAAAAAGTGCCACCTGCTCTTTATCCATTTTTTGCCTTATCCACCTTTGAACAGAGATATGAAGAAGCATCGGGATCTTCTTACCTAGATAGACAACCTGCTCTTGGACTTGTTTGAATTTGCCATTATACAGAACTTAAAATCTAACCAGAACCAGAACCATGGAAGCCATTTTACGTAGATTTACTAGGTATGAGAAAATACTCCTAAACTTAAAGAAAAATGCACACAGTATTGTCTTTATCAGTTTTATGGATGCAATAATAACATTTCATTTATGCGAAGTTGAGGAATTCTGTTCAGTGCTAAAGAACTGAGTGTCTAATTCCACTGAATTAATCTGATACAAAACCTCAACTGCAACTACTTAAAATGTTCAGTATACATCTATTTTTGAAGGATCTACACAATATACTAATGATCTATTACAACTAGCCTAATGGGCCATAAAACAAGAGACAAAGAAGGAACATCTTGTATCTTCATCCAACAGTTACATGTGGTGGCATGGTTGTGAGTTGTGGCCTTCCTACATTGATACTAGACCACAACAACGTCTACCAGGCATATATCTAGCTACCCTTATTCATTAGATCAATGTTATTGGATCCACCAGCAATTCATTTGAAATTTAAATATACATGCATGCCCATCTAATGCTTAGCTGGTCCAATTTCAAGCTTCGTGGACACACATCTGCATTTCAGACCACATACAACGTAAAATATGGATGCCTTCCATGTGCATCTCCAATTTTTCTCACTCCCATCAATAGAAAGAATCTTTTCAATCATAATACAGATAGGAATAGGACATGTTTCAAAATTTGCACACAGATTTCTATGGCCACATAGAAATAAATGGGTCAGTGTACTATCCGTAAAAATCCAGAACACACATGAAAAATACAGTTATGTGGATGAGGCCTTATGAACATTTGCTGAGATACCTGTTGGGTAGTCACAGGTCACAGGTCAACATATTTACCCAGACATTGGCCATCATTATCATCACGTATTATATCTTCTGTTACTTTGAGCTCTTTTGTAGTAACAGATAACCTCATAGATACCAACTTGTTGGGTCCAGATTATGTTACCAATGAATTTTTCTATTAAGAAAGCATTGATTAACACATTTCTATTGTAAGTAATTGAAGTTGAACATAGAAACTTTTCTTGTTATGTCTGCTTCACTGGTTTTTATTTTCCCCTTACTTTCTAATTTGCGTACATCTATTTAGTTGTTCATAAGGAACATTACACTGCAAGAAAACAAAGGAAATTCGACCTTGGAAAAACAGCTTTGTTGAAAAGTTATCAGTTGGAAAATTTGCTACCATTTTGGTAGTACACTGTAGTTAACAGAATTTTCTTTCTTTTATTAAGCATTTATTTTATAAGGTAAAAATAGAAATTGCTCACATATCCCTGACAGTCCAACAGAGCTGAATGGAATGGCGGTGTGCCGGTGTGATTGTCACTTCATTCACACAGGGCTTCTAATAATTGGTGGGGCCCAGTAGTCAGGCCTCCACTGATCAGACACTTATCCTTACTCCTATGGATAAGAGTTAAGTATTTGTTGTGTTTGTAGTGAAGTACCAGAGTTAGACCATTCATGTTGAGCATTCTACTTCAAGCATCACCCTTGCTTTACCTACATAGTTACATAGTTAATACAGTTGAAAAAAATACATAAGTTCATCAAGTTCAACCAAGGGATAAGTAAGTGCTTATATATTTAGTATTATGTTCTCCATATTGTTTCTGATTCTTCAGAGGATACAATAGAAAAAAGGAGAGCAGGATCTTGTTAGTGTGCAGTGCATGGGAGACATCATAGCAGCTACTCTCCTTCAATGCTGGGCAAACTGACAATTAGAGATGGGGCCTGAAAAAGGGACTGCTGAAAAGATGAAGGGTGCCCCTTATATGGTGTACAAATTTAGTATAATTCCTCAAGCTCACACACAACAACATATTCTTAATATTCACTCAGGACGTTATCATAATACACAGCTAATTATTGCCTATGATTCACTTGTAGCACTGCTACATATTCATTAACTCATGTTAATGGTTTTATGGTGTTGGCAAGGGAGGCCAGGTGTGCTATGCTGGCCAAAAAAAGTTTATTGAAAACATAATTTCTCCTTTGCATGTCAAGAAACACTTTTAACACTTCTGATAAAAGAAAGATTTTAGATGTAGACAGGGCTTTAAGATGATGTCATTGAGAAGTAGACATGACTAATTAGCTATTTTCAAATTTCAGTCTGAAACTTTCAACCTTACCACAAGATGTCTGAATACATATGATTAATATCCTATGGCAGTATTTTAGATGACCCATCATTAAGATAGCTTGTGAGTGATTCATCATTACTTCTCCCTCAGGTGATTTGGAGAAGACTTGGAGGTGTAAATTATGAAAGCAACAAATATAGAATGAACCTCTGTGCTAAAACTTCAGGAGTAGAGTTGAGCGAATCTATTCGCCGCTTCGTAGATTCGTATCAAATCTTGGAAATTTTCAGCTGCAAAATTTTAACCGCTAACGATACGTACAATACGTATGAAACGTAAGAAACGTACTCATTCTGCGTGAGGCGGGACAATGGCGATACGCCCACGCAAGAGCGGGAAAGTGAAGATACGCCCCCCTCAGAACTGGAAAAAAACAGCCCTATAAGTGTTTTGCACGTATAGGGCGTGAAGACTCCCCCCTCAGTTCTCCACCTTCCTTTGAAGTTTGAACCAGTTTAGACCAGCGCTGACCTCAGAGCAAGAGGCAAGCATCATGGCTAAAAATCAGCTGCGTCCAAATTGGAACGAAATGTATTTTGGAGACGACTTACCTAAACCATCACCCGCTCAAGACATCAGGGCGTCACAAGTCTGCCAGAGAAACCCAACTTTAGTGCCTGTGTGTTTCTTACTACCTGCTGAGGTTGCTGTTGCTGCGACTCGTGAGGCGGCTGGAGCGTCTGCTTTGGCTTTTGCAGCTGGAACGTCTGCTTTGGCTCCTGCAGCTGGAACGTCTGCTTTGGCTCATGCAGCTGGAATATCTGCTTTGGTTCGTGCGCCGGAGGCGGCTGGGGCGTCCACTTCGCCGCCCAGGAGGAGATCCACCCCTTCCATACACCAGAACCCAATTGTTTCACCATCTGTGATGGCACAGACCCTCTGGGAGTATAAAACCGCAGTGGAGGACTGGGTCATACAGGTACTCGACCACCCTAGGCCAGGTCGGTTAAACGGCCGTACCTGCCTCAACATCGGCATAGCCTGCACGTGGGGGATCAGGTGGAGTACACCTCCATGGCGTCCCTGAAAGGCCCATTTGCGACCGGGATACCCTCCTTTCAAAGCCTATGGTGCCTACAATGGAACCAGAAGTGTGGCCGGATGAACCACCAGGTCCAGGACGCTTGCGCTCCCTGCAGGAGTTCCAAGATGGCCACCTCCGGTTCAGGGAAAAGCCATAGCCTTAGCTGGAGCCTCTGATTCCTGAACTGCCAGCACCACCACCACCACCACAGTCCTTACAGCTGGGTCAGCTGACCACATTATCGTTCACCTTCCAATCCACGGTGGTCCACCAATACCAGCTGCCGTGGAAGATTAAGCCAGCAGCAGCCGGGGAAGCTGGGTCTTCTTTCCTGGATGCAACCTTTCTGGAAACGCTGCAGCCGGAAGTCCTTACCCCTGCTGTCCCGGCTGGAGCATCCGAAAAATCGAAAATGGCTGCAGCGTGCATCACCACCACCTGGACCCCGTCAAGTCCAACTTCAGGAAGAAGGGGGCACTGGAGTTCCACCACTGCAGTGAGCATGGCCTACAAGAGGCAGGAGCATCCTCTGATGAGCTTCATATGAGGTACCCAAATACTGGCAGTGTCAAGGAAACTGCAGGAGGACCTATGGGAGCCACACCATGGGTGCACCTGACAGGTGAGATGCTAGTTGGCAGTTGTTTTTGTTTAGTTTGTGTTGCCCCCGTTTGACTCTCACCCAGATGAGCATGGCTGTCAGGACTACCCCTATTCTGCACAAAATTCCCTGTTTCTGTTTTACCCCCTTCTCAGGTTATTTGGGAGCCCCCTTTTCCAAAAGGGTTCTCTATTTTCTGCTCTTCTCTATTATCCATGTGGATTACACATTACCTTTTTGGATTACAATTTTACCTCATGTGGATTACAATTGAATTTTGGAATGTGTTCCAGACAGACAGTGTTTTATCATTGCCAACTAGGATCCATAAGGAGAGTCTCAAACATATATCTGAGCCTTTTATGCTTGCAAATGTGAAATTGAGTGCACTAAAATGTTTGCATACTGTATTTTAGCTACACTGTTTTTAATGGTTCAGCACTTTAGCCCATTGTGTGTATTCTTTTTCAGGTACTGCATTGTGTCCTATTATACACTTATTGTACAGTGTTTTTAGTAAATTATTCACTTATTGATAGTTAGCAGTGAGCACCTTATTTTTCTAGTTCATATGGACTGCCTCTAAAGATTGTCTGCCGTGGCCTAGCCTCGTGTGTATAACACAATCGTGTGTCAATAGTACGCTAAGGATTCGTACACACTTTTGTACGCTAATGCTTAGGTATTGCGTACTTTTAACTACGCTGACTGTACGTATGTAATTTGAGCAGGAATGTTCGCAAAAAATATGTATTTTTTTACGTAGATTCGACGAATAAGTTCATAAAAATGTAAAAATGCAAATGCAAGTAAATTTTGAATGATTCGCTGATCTCTATTTAGGAGGTATAAAATTAAAGGAGCAATACGGTATTACTGTCAAATGAAGAAGGGTGTGCTGTGTATAAAAAGTTACCTATAGGTAGCAACAAAATGTCTGAGCATAGTAGAAAAAGTCCAGCTCTCGGGTGGGGCATAAACAGACCGTCCATAGCGCCGGTGCCACCACCCGTAGACAACGGGGGCTGGCCCTGTATATGTTTGTTTGTTTGGGACAGTGTGCTGCTCCTGATGAGTCCATAGGTTTATGGTGAAACGCGTAGAGCACAGCACAGCAGCGTTTGACCCAAGACATGAATGGCGCTGAATTGACTAAGTCATAGCTAGGGGGACCCTTTTGTATTGGACAGCGTGGATTGAATGCCCACAGACGCAGGGCGCACTACCACCAACCATATCCTACAAGGTCTATTCCCTCAGGGCTTTTAGGTCTGGATTGGGTCAGTGAATAGAGCCTTATACACACAGGGTAGCTACCCTGTAGACTCTTCATTGGTATACTCCAGTACCCTACAAATATTTTAACCTTAATTAATTTAGTAGGTTGTGACATTTCTCAGGATTCCACCATCAAATAAATCGGTGGCTGAGGATTGCACTCCCTATAGGTCCGAGTCAGGACCTAGGGCCATTATTTGTTGTTTTTTCCCCATTATTTTAGTAAGATACAATACAATTTGAGATTTTATAGTCTATTAGCGTTCCATGCGATCAGTGATTATATTTATTAAGGGACGCAAACCATTTGGTACATTATTCCGTGATTTATGTAAAAAATGGCACAAAAAAGGTTTACAAGGAAGTGCCTGCAGGGGTGGAAAGGTGGCAATTGCTACTGTACTCCGGTGCTTGAGGGGGCCCAAAATACCTACTGACATATAAGACAAAAAGATAAAAATAATATAAATGGACCATTGTAGATGTGGGCAGTGTTAAAGATTTGGGTCCCCAGAGCTTCAAGTTAACACTATGTCCGATTCCTTTTGATATTAGAATATATATATATATATATATATATATATATATATATATATATATATATATATTAATATATATATATATATATATATATATATATATATATATATATATATATATAATATTAAAAACATGGCATCCTTAATGAGAAGGACTGTCTGCAGGCAATTTAATTCCTTATTGCAGTTGGACTGAGAGTTATTTTTATTTGATCTGGGAGAACTCGGAAGGACCTACAGTAGCACAATTTTGGAGCCTTGAAATCCTACTTTGTACTAAAAGGCTTTTCACTTATTGTCACCGGGAGGAAGAATGAAATGGTTTACTCAGCTTTAAATAAAGGATTGTTGTCTTATTTTGTTACTCCTTTTCAATTTCCTTCTTATCCAGGAGACAGAACAAGGGTTAACGCTGGTCTAGCAGCATGCTATTATGTTAAATTGCATCTGAAGTCTAATAGCAAATAATATTTTCTCGGCAGAAGTCATGACAACCATAAAGTATCTTTAATTGTTGAAGCAGAGGCGTTGGAGAGACAAGATATTATAGAACTAGGCTTGTGATTCCTGCTTTTGGAAAAAAAAATGCAATAAAGATGTTTTCACAAAGGCAGTTATTATTGATTTACTGTATATCAAATTTGTATGACTCTAGGGACATGTGAGGTTTCAAATAAAAGAAGAGAAATGTTGTCCTTTGATACAAGAGTAGAGATTAAACCACTTATCACAAATTTATAGGCGCAGCAAGGTCAGCCATCTGACTAATCTGAAAAGTTAAAGTCATGCAGACCCTCGGTTTTGAGAACTGCTGTACCCACTAGATATTTTCTGAACACTGAGCTATCTCACACAATTAAAAGGGTTGTCCAGGTTCAGATACCAACATTTCCACCCAGGCAGGTCCTTTGATATGACCATCGGAGCATTTCATGGATCGTGCTGTGTTTTCAGTCAACAGTGTTTACTGTTAGGCCTCATGCACACGAACGTGTGCCGGCCATGCCCGTGCTGCAGGCCGCAAACTGCGGTCCGCAATGCACGGGCACTGACCGTGAGGCCACCGCATGCGGATCGCGGACCCATTCACTTGAATGGGGTCCGCGATCCGCATCCAAGGGTCCGCACCGCAAAAAAGTAGTGCTTGCGCTACTTTTTTGCGGTGCGGAGGCACGGCCAGAAACACCACGGAAGCACACCGTAGTGCTTCCGTGGTGTTCCGATCCGTGCCTCCGCTCCGCATCTCCCGGATCGCGGACCCATTGAAGTGAATGGGTCCGCGATCCGTGATGCGGGCTGCACGCGGCCGGTGCCCGTTTACTGCGGACCCGCCGTATGCAGCCCGCAGCACGGGACACGGCCAGCACACGTTCGTGTGCATGAGCCCTTAGGCAGAGACTTCCGCCTAGCAGTGTTCCCGGTGATGTCACCAACTCTGAAGGGCAGGCTTAAGCATTGCTCTTGTCATTTTACAGGCTAGGGCAGTGCTAAAGCTGGCCCATTAGTGCTGGTCATGTCACCAGGCTCACTGCTGGGCAGAAGCCTCCGTCTATCAGTCCCTATGGAGAGCCCATGCCTTTGCTCTGCGTGATGCTCAGATTAGGGAGGACTGCCTGGGTGAAAATGTGGGTATTTTACAGTTGAACCCAGACAGTGCCTTTAAAGGAGTTATCAATATTAGGTTGGTGGTCATCCTCGCCATTGGCATTGTGAGCAGTGTAATTGCAGCTCTTTTGTCCCATTCACTTGAATAGGACGGGAGTGTACCTACAGCTGCGCTTTCCCCTTCAAGTGTATGGAATGGAGGAACTGTAATTACACCTCAATGCTGATGGCGAGCAGGTGAAGCGTGAAGAGAGCGCCATGTGTCAAACTTCTGCCAATCTTATATTGATGACTATTGCTGAGTGAATGGAACCTGACAAAGTAGAATTTGATCCGAATTTCAGTGAAAATTCAATTTGCTGCAAGGTCGAATTTCCTTGTGCTTCGTGGTAACAAATTGATTTTCTTAGATTGGTGGTTAAAAAAAAAAAATCATACTTACCCCATCTATTTGAGCATGAAGAGCCAGCCAGCGCCATCACCATCATAATTGAAGATCCTGCAAAAAATCCGGTGTGCAGATTTCGGCCACGCGAGATTTTGCACTGGATTTTCAATCAAGATTGTGGCAGCCAGGTCTTCTCATTCAAATGGATGAGGGTAAGTATGTTTTCATTAATGTTTAAATAAAATTTACACTGTAATATTAATGTCAGATGTCGTGATCAGCTATGACTGCAGCATTTGAGGGGTAGAATGACAGGGAGCTGTGCAATCGCTTCCCTGTCATTGCAACCACTACTAATTCATCACAATGCAAATTAAAAAAAAAAAATTGAGTAAGCAGCTGAATTTAATTTTCCAATACTTCATTTATCGCTTTCCTGTCATCAATGTAGGAAACCAGACAACTCTTTCAAAGCTTATATTTCCCCAATTTCTCTCAGAGGGGAAAATATCTAAATAGGACTGGACCAACAACACATCCCTATCATAAAATAAACCCACACCATCTCACCTCTCATCCACCCATCAAATCTGTCAGGTCTCTTATACTTCTTTTTGATCATGAGTGATGCTGTGCTTGAGGAGATAATGGGGCAGATTTACTAACATTATTGAACTTAGCATTAAGAATATGAATCCTAGTCTTAACATAACACATATTTACAATTCAGACCATTTTGAATTTGGTGTATCGTAAATCTCAAGCCATTTTTACAGAATTTTCTCCGAAAGTCAACATTTTGTCAAAGTTTCAGAACTCTTGTAAAATTGCCACTAACGAGGAGACACCAGTAAAGTCGTCCTGGTGATTACTAACACTGTCTGAAAGTTAGACATTGTAAACTTATACAGACAGTCTTAAATTGTGCCAGATTTATCACACTGGCTGATGCTGGGTGATAAATCTGTCAAGTCTATGTGTATGCCACCTACATGTTGGCTTAGCTTTACACCAAAAATGTTCCCAAATTTTAGATAATTTCTTAGTGATCATAAATAAATAAAGCTTGTCTTCCCTCACTTATACGTAATGATTGACAATTCTTCCTACATACAAACTCATTCAAGAAGAACTGCTCATCACTAGATGTGTGGTGGAAGTAGGACTCATACAGGAAACCCTTTTCCAGAAAAAATACTAATTCCCATTGTAGAAGATTATATAACTCCAAGCTCAGTATCTCCCCCATCCTATGCTGTCATCCTTGCTTTTGTTTCCTGTACATTATTTCTTATAAGGCTTTAAATTATGTTTTATTATAACATATAAAGCACAATCTATAAAGTCCAATACAAATCTCGGTAAAGTGATGCATTCCTGGGTGTATGGTAGGGCTTGAAAACTTTCTTTGAACTCTGCAAGTGATGTCATCCTGGCTACCTGAGGTGTAATGATGTGTTATGCTTCTTAAGCACCCGCGTATCCAATTTACAAATGTACTATTTACTGTGTCAGTGACATTGACCTAATTACCGCTAAAGACGTAAAAGTAAAACACTTTGCCCTGCCGGAGTCGTTTAAATGGAAGTAGAACAAAAAGCACAAGTATAAAAATAAGTAAAAAAAAAAAAAAATTACAAAAAAGCAAATTGTAATACTAAAAGTAATAATAATAAAAATAACAGGGCAATAAATGACTCAGTATGGAAAAGCACAAGCATAAAAATAAGTTAAAAAAATAATAAAAATTACAATAATAAAAATAATAATACAAATAACAGGACAATAAATCACTCCATCTGGAAAAGGACAAGGTGAATTTGCTATTTATAAACAAAATATACTAGACACATTATATTATGAATATTAAAGAGGGCTTTCAAAATTGCTTTGCAATTACCTCCCATTAAGATCTCACCTCCAGAAGGCAGCGTGAATACAGTCCAGCGATGCAGATCCTACTTACACCATTCTGTGGTGTGTAGCTTCAACACACTATGTAAAATATATGTATGGGGGGTAATTTAATTAAATAACTAATATAAAAATATGTGAATGTTACCATCAGTGGAATTTAATTAGGAAGTGATAACATTCTCCCTGGCAGTGAGAAATCTGCATCTTAATATTTATGCATTTTGCTCAACTATTAAAATGTGCAGTTGAGCACAGATGATAAATAGCTAGCACGCTGCATGGATTAGGCAAGCGGGGGGTTTATTTATCATAGACTAACATTAAAATGAGCAAAAGTTTACTCATCACTCTGTTCAGAGAGCTTTAGCTTTACAGTACGAGGTAGTCACATAGCTTATGTTCATTCAACCAACAGCTATTCCTTTCAACTAAACCATGCATGCATGCTTGGCTTGACTGGGCATGCATGTGTTCTGAATAGGCAAAGTGGAGTATGCCGCTGCCTTGAGAACAAAAAGGACTGGGCATGGTTTATTCCAATATGCCCATCTTACGTATATTAGATAGGCCTGCCTCAACTAATAGGCCAGTTCGGCCAACATTCATCAATTGTGTGCCCCCCCCAAAAGGGTTGTCCCATCTTAACTTTTATGGTATATCACTAGGAGATAACATAAATGTCATGTAGGTGAGGACCTACTCTTATCTGTAGAATGGGGCCTCTGAAGTGAAGGAGAGCACAACACACATGAGTGGCATCTAATGCATCTTCATTAGTTTAGAATAAGTTACATCACATTTCCTGCATAAAATTATTTTAACTATAGAAATCCATTAGTGAATTAAAAATTTCAACTTCACCACTAAATATAGTTTGATGTGCAGCCCTTAACGGAACTGAATGAACCCTTCCAGAAAGATCAGGATTCAGATGGTGACATGACCTGATTAATTTTGCTGAGCAAAATCATAACAGTTTTTGCAAATGACCTAGCTACTTGCTATAACATAAAATTAGAAAGTGGAATAATTATGATAGATGAGATTACATTGCTAAAATAACTTAGTCAATGTGTATATCTTATATACTGTATTTTTTTGCCCAATAAGACGCACTTTTTTCTCCTATAGTAGGGGTAAAACGTCAGTGCGTCTTATGTGGTGAATACTAATGAGAGCTTCCATTATGGAAATGTTCATTAGTACCACAGGGCAGGGAAGAGGTGAATGCAGTGTTCCCTGAGCTCTGTACTCATCGCTTCCTGGTCCTTGGCCGCTTGTTGTGCTGTGACTGCGCCTGACATGAGGACGTTATTGCGATGTGACCTCACGCTGTGCTTGTCAGGTCACAGCAGAGTGCAACAGGAAAAAGAACAGAGCTGGATCTGGAGCAGGAGAGGTAAGTTGATTTTTTTTTTAATTTGCTCTGAGGTATGGGGGTCTCATCTGAGGTTTGAATGGGGAATCTTATTAATATTGGGGGACTGATCTGAGGTCTTATTAGGGTCTTATTAACATTGGGGGTCTGATAAGGGCTGTGAGTTAAGTTGTAATGAAAAATATTTTTTCTTATTGTCTTCTTCTAAAACCTGGGTGCATTTTATGGGTAGATGCATCTTATAGGTCCAAAAATATGGGTGTGTGTATATATATATATATATATATATATATATATATATATATAGATGCCCAGCTCATGCCAGGTCTAAAAAAGTGGGTGGGGAAGGGGGTGGGCTGGCAGGCCCATCTCATTCATCATTTTCTACATCTAGTTTAGGCAGTCTAAACGTCGAAATGTAAGTCCGCTAGGAAGCTGGCTGTCATTTAAAAGTGGCGCTGGATGCGCCAAAGTTATGTATGCCAGAGGAGGGATTTAAATTAATGACCCCCATAGTCTCTTACATACAATATATAATGAATTATCTAAAAATAAGAGCAATTTTGTCTGGAAAGTCCTATCTTATGGCACAATACAACTTTCAAATGTTTGTCAAGCTATGCCTGGTTCTACTCTTTAATGGACTAACAGGGGATTCTCCACTGATGGAATTATAACACACACAGCATTTTAAATCTTGTCGGTCTTGGAGTGGAAAGACTGGAGGTTTGGTGGTTGGATTATGAATTCTCTTGCTGGTCCATTAAAGGAAATCAAAAACTCTGACAAATCTGCTTTTTCTCAGGAGGTATTCGACTACTAGGCTTCAGCTCTACTCACTGCTACAAAGATTGATTGCACTCCTTTGATGTATTGTTCCCTTTGTACTGTACATAATATGAAAGGATAGCTCCTGTTGGATATTTTCTAATTCTGATTAAAGTAAAAAACACATTACAGAATAAACAGTAAACATATGAGGGTTATGAGGTTTATGTTCCAGATTGGTGCTAACATTTTATTGTGCATGTTCTATGTTCTTGGTGATAGTAACCATATTTCAATAAATCATTCTGCTAATTGATGCTGAAAAGAAACCTATACGGCCTGTAAAATCCCTAATTAACCTGATACTTGTAAAAGCAAATCCCTTTGGTAGATGAAGACCATGGCAAAATGCAATCTATGGATCTTTGCTATGGAAATAACCGTCCGATATAATGGATCTGTAAATCCCACTGGTGAGCTCTGTATATTCAAGAAATGGTGACTGAAGCAGCAGTTTCTAGAGTTTTTACAATTTCAAGAAATATCAGGTTATTTTTCTTATGACTCATCGAGCCAAGAAGAAATGTAAGGAAAGACACATCTGTAAAATGTTTTGGATGATCTAAGAAAATGTGCTTTTTTATGTTCATATATATCATCTTAAGTCAATCCTAGTTCCTTAAAAGGGTTGTCCACCTTTTATTAAGGGCTTGCCTATTCTCATATCCCTCACCCCCCTGATCAACTGTTCAGCTATAGCTTTAGCACTGTAGGCAGAAAGTTCATTTAACTTTGTAGTGGAATGAGCTTGTCAATGCAGCACTGCTCCCACTGGAAAACAGCAGACCCCTTTCTCAAATAAAACACTTAAACCATTTATGAACATTTATATGCAGTTGTTAAAAATCTGTTTATTTAAAGCGTGCCTGAGTTTTTATTAAAAACAAAGTTTTGATAATGGCTGGGTTCAATGTAAAGGAGTAGGTATTTTTTGGGATACCCTAATGTCTTCCTCAACCATATTAATCCCTGTTTCACTTGCACAGCTAGATGCATTTCTCTCACAAGCAGGAGGTGTCTTGCTTCTGTGCAATCTTTGTACAGTACTGCACAGTATTGTGCAAGTAGTGTGCTCCAGTAACCTAACTTTCCACTATTGTTTTCTTGCAGGGAGCTTAGGGGAGATCAAACTTACAGGCACAGAGGGGCTTCAGAAACAGTTCTTCGAGCTTAGCTCTGATACACACCTGTTTTTAGTGACTCTTCTGAGTCTCTGTTACCAGGGATGGATCTAGTCTAACAGTCAGTGGACTACCAGTTAGGTGGAAGTGAAACCCCTAGCGGCCATGACTTTACCGCTTTTTTTCAGGTGGATACAGGCAAATATTTGAAATTAAGGGATATAAAAATTTGCAAATTGCCCCATTCTATATTGAATAAATTAGATTATGTGAAAGTATACTGACTCTTTAAACTTATGTATATTTTCACTATGGTACATTAACCATTGCCTAAATTGCCTGCCTTTGTGAAGGCCTCCAATGCATTTCAATACAAAGTTCATATACTCTTCTGCAGACACATATAGCATAAGCAACTCCAGACAGAGTAACATATATATATATATATATATATATTTTTGTAAACCTGGTCATATGCGCCACTCATTTTGGGATGTTTTGAGCCAAGATGAAAGTTAAGGAAGAAGACATCTGTATGGCTGCACTACTACTAGTACTAATACTGTTACTTCTACTACTATCTGCAAAGAAATTCATCTGTTTTTGCAAAGTAAACATCAAGTCAAGTACACAGTAAGTTTACTTCAGTGTCTGGTGCTTATGAGATAAAATTAGGGATGAGCGAATTGACTTAGGATGAAACATCCAAAGTCCGATTCGCATAAAACTTCGTTCTAATACTGTACAGAGCGGGAGCTCCGTATAGTATTAGAATGTATTGGCTCCTATGAAGTAAAGTTATTACTTTGCGAAGTCTTGCGAGACTTCACGTAATAACTTCATAAATTAATTTGTACCGTGAAAAAAAAACATTTTCCGAACTCGGGTTGGGTTCCAAGTGGTACTTGGAGACTTTGTGAAATAATAACTTCGGCTCATCTGAGCCAATACATTCTAATACTGTATGGAGCTCCAGCTCCGTATAGTATTAGAATGAAGTTTTATGCAAATCGACTTTGGATGTTTCATCCAAAGTCGATTCGCTCATCCCTAAATGTAATCATGCTAATTTTCATATACCGTGATCATAAATACACATCACTATGCACACACTATCTACATGAACAGTATTATAAGCTTCAGGTAGCGATACAATTCACACAGAACAGGTTTTTGTATTAACCTGCAGACACAGTGGCATATTATCCTAGAAGCAAAACAATTGATGCTTTTGGTATTTCTCAAGGAAAAAAAAGCAATCAAGGATAAAATGAACTCATGAAGAGTGTGATTAAATGATGGGGAGGTAGAAGTGTGGAAAGCAGATATATTCTCAGGACTTGTACTGAACCTCACTTGGTAGGAGAATTCCTTAAGCTTGATAGAGCATGAGTTTCCAATATATGTGAAATTAAGTATTCATTTTCCCCTTCGCTGAGTCTTCTTGGACATTTCTCTGAATCTTGATAGATAATAGATAGATGACTAACTAATTTAGTTTATACTGGAGTATTTTCTCATCTCTCTTATACTTTGCTAGTTAATATTATAATGGTAGAGGAAGCTTGGCTCTGCAGTACATACAGTCTGTGTTATTCTGCATAGTCTATATTCATTTCTAGATGCAAATGTTGCAGAAAACTTTGAAACCATTCTAAAATCAATTCAAAGGCGATGTTCAGTTGATATAAATAAAAAATGCATACAATACGAATTAGATTTGTGTCCAAGTCACATAGGGGTTTGGATAGCTTCCCCCATACAACATTAGCAAGTTTTATGTTATGAAATTATGAATGAAGGTGGCCGTACACAGCATAGTTAAAGGGGTTGTCTCACTTGAGCAAGTGGCATTTATCATGTACAGAAAGTTAATACAAGGCAAATACTAATGTATTGTGATTGTCCATATTGCCACCTTTGCTGGCTGGATTCATTTTTCCATCACATTATACACTGCTTGTTTCCCCGTTTACAACCACCCTACAATCCAGCAGTGGTGGCCGTGCTTGCAAACTAGAGGAAAAAATGCCGGCCTCTCTGGGGGCCGGAACCCGCTGAACTCACATAGGCAGGTGCTTTTTCCTAAAATGTGCAAGCATGGCAACCAATCCTAGATTGCAGGGTGGTCATAACCCCTGGAAATGAGCAGTGTATAAAGTGATGGAAAAATTAATCCAACCAGCAAAGGAAGTAATATGGACAATCAAAATACATTTGTAAGTGACATACAGCTGATTAGCGGGGGTTCTGGGAGTCAGACCCCATCAATCAGATTTCCTGAGGATAGCCCCCATCAATCAGATATCCTGAGGACAGACCATTAATATTAAACTCTTGGAAAATGCCTTTAAGTACCAGCAATTATATAATATCAGGAAAATAAAATAAAAAATAATGAAAACTTACTTTCTGATTCAGGCCATCACTGAGGTGAGCGTGAGCTACACTAGTATTACAAGTGATATAAAAATAGTTTCAGGGTAAGTTTTCCACAAAACTTACAAAGAACATTTCTTAGACTTTGGTAACAGGAAGATTGCCAGCGTTTTAATACTTTATTCCGAGGTACACGTAGGACAATGTGCACACCTGCAGATACATAGCTTTGCCAGGTATGGGAAGCAGGCACTGCTGCTCTAGAAAGGTATGTAGGTATTTGTAAAAACATAGTGTGAACGGATACAAATGGTGAGGCAGGTCAGACAGACTGAGCACAGCTGAAATGGTGTGCACACGACCTTCACAGGAGAAAGGTTGTAACTAGTGAGCTTCAGATACTACATCCCAAGTTGCTTTGGTCAAATAATATACAACTAGTAATGAGCGAAACGAGTTTCGGATGTTACATCCAAAGTCACTCCATTCAAAACTTTGGAATAATACTGTATGGAGATCCATCTCCGTACAGTATTACAATGTATGGGCTCTGATGAGCCATAGTTAGTTATTTGCAAAGTCTTACGTTACTTTGTTGAATAACAAAACTCGGCTTCTGTTTCTGAATAATCAAACCAATTTAAAACTTGAAACCAAACTCGGCTTCTGTTCTAAGGTACCAGTCGGAACTGAGGCCGAGTTTGGTTCCAACTTTTAAAATGGTTTTCCACTTTGAAAATCAATTACCGAAGTTATTCAACAAAGTCACGTGCAACTTCGTTAATAACTAACTTTGGCTCATCGGAGCCCATACATTTTAATATTGTAATGAGACAGATCTCCGTATTATTCGGAAGTTTTGAATGGAGCGACTTTGGATGTAACATCCGAAACTCGTTTCAGTCATCACTAGTTGTAACCAAAGTAAATTATTTGCAAAATTGGTTTATTCTAGAATTGTTTACATTTAGTGCAAACAATAGATTTTATACAGTATAGAAAGCTTATTTCATTGAGTGGATCATATGAATGGGGATGAGATAGAACGCAAGAATAAGCCTTGAACAAAATTGGTGCTGTTTATGGAAAAACTATGGGAGCAATCAGAGCAATTCACATTTTGAAGAATTAGTGGACAACCAATTTACTTTTTATGTGGTTGCTCTCCTGAACAGCTGTTTTCCATAGGTCTCACTTTTGTAATCCTTGCTCATTGAATATTATTGCTGCAGGAAGCTGCGTGCCACTGCTGGTTTCACAGGGCATGCCCCAGGCTGCGGTAGACAGGGCCACTTCCTGGTCCAGAAGAGTTGTTGGCTCCTAGACTGGACAACTCCTTTAATAATGTCAATTGCACACTGTAACCAGTAACCATATGTGGCTTAAAATAATCAGCAAGCCAAAAACACTGATGATTGTGTTCATACACATACATAGTTCTTATCCGAAGAACAAACCTGACAATGATGGCAAAAAAGATTACAAATAGAAAAATTCACAGAAACCCATAGAAATCTATGTATAGACCTCAGCTTGCATTTAGAAAGAAAACACGCAGACGGTAACACATCCCCCTTGTATTCAGTCTGCACATTTTACCTTTCATAGAGTATTTACTGTATTTGACTCTTCTTTCTCAGGAGCTTCTTTTAAGTCGGTATTTATCACATTTATCACATTTATTACCTTGCTTTTCTTCACCCATTACTTTGCTTTTCACTTATTTTGTCAATTAGCTGCTAATTTATCTGCCACTCAATGCCTTAAGTCTTCAGCGTTCACTGTCTAATCATTGCAACATTTAATTTTATCACACTCATTTTTTTTTAAATTCTAATTAAAAATTGCTCATTATAGTGTTTCCAAAAAAAAAATGAGAACAAGTTCTTTTAGACTGAATTAAATTTCACTGGTGCAATAACATGCAAATGTAACATACTACAGTGGGGAAAAAAGTATTTAGTCAGCCACCAATTGTGCAAGTTCTCCCACTTAAATAGATGAGAGAGGCCTATAATTGACATCATAGGTAGACCTCAACTATGAGAGACAAAATGAGAAATCAAATTCAGAAAATCACATTGTCTGATTTGAGGACAAATAAGTATTTGGTCAATAACAAAAGTTCATCTCAATACTTTGTTATATATCCTTTGTTGGTCAAACATTTTCTGTAAGTCTTCACAAGGTTGGCACACTGTTGCTGGTATGTTGGCCCATTCCTCCATACAGATCTCCTCTAGAGCAGTGGTGTTTTGGGGCTGTCACTGGGCAACACGGACTGTCAACTCCCTCCAAAGGTTTCCTATGGAATTGAGATCTGGAGACTGGCTAGGCCACTCCAAGACCTTGAAATGCTTCTTATGAAGCCACTTCTTCGTTGCCCTGGCGGTGTGCTTAGGATCATTGCCATGCTGAAAGACCCAGCAACGTTTCATCTTCAATGCCCTTGCTGATGAAAGGAGGCTTACACTCAAAATCTCATGATACATGGCCCCATTCATTCATTCATGTACACGCATCAGTCGTCCTGGTCCCTTTGCAGAGAAACAGCCCCAAAGCATGATGTTGCCAACCCCATGCTTCACAGCATGGTATGGTATTCTTTGGATGCAACTCAGCATTCACTCTCCTCCAAACACAATGAGTTGTGTTTCTACCAAACAGTTCTACTTTGGCTTCATCTGACCATATGACATTCTTCTAATACTCTTCTGGAACATCCAAATGCTCTCTAGCAAACTTCAGACGGGCCCGGATATGTACTGGCTTAAGCAGGGGAACACGTCTGGGACTGCAGGATCTGAGTCCCTGGTGGGACTGGCGTAGTGTGTTACTGACAGTAGCCTTTGTTATGTTGATCCCAGCTTTCTGCAGGTCATTCACTAGGTCCCCCCGTGTGGTTCTGGGATTTTTGCTCACAGTTCTTGTGATCATTTTGACCCCACGGGGTGAGATCTTGAGTGGAGCCTCTGATCGAGGGAGATTATCAGTGGTCTTGTATGTCTTCCATTTACTAATTATTGCTCCCACAGTTTATTTCCTCACAACAAGCTGCTTGCCTATTGCAGATTCAGTCTTCCCAGCCTGGTGCAGGTCTACAATTTTGTTTCTGGTGTCCTTCGACAGCTCTTTGATCTTCAACATAGTGGAGTTTGGATTGTTACTGTTTGAGGTTGTGGACAGGTGTCTTTTATACTGATAACAAGTTCAAACAGGTGCCATTACTACAGGTAATGAGTGGAGGACAGAGGAGCCTCCTAAAGAAGAAGTTACAGGTCTGTGAGAGCCAGAAATCTTGCTTGTTTGTAGGTGGCCGAATACTTATTTTCCACCATAATTTGCAAATAAATTCTTTAAAAATCAGACAATGTAATTGTCAGGAGTGTGCAGTACCTAGTGTGAACTGTGCCTCGGTTGTTGTTACACACCCGATTGCTTTTGTCCAGCAATGCAGGAGTTACTGTGCTCTGTAGGATTTGTGCTTCAGCTGAACTTGGTACTGAGATCGGGGCTGGTCCAATCAGCTTCTGGACCTAGCCTCTGATCCTGGATAAATTTCATCTAGATGCTCACTTCCTTGCTGGCTATTTCGGTTCATACCTGAATCCCAGCTCCCCTGTGTCTTCTCCTGTTTGTTCCCTCCCTATTCCCTCTGATTGCGTACTTGTTATCCAACCCTCCACCTGACCTTTGACTTTTGTCTTTATTGCCAATTTTGTACTGCATTGCTGTGTGGTTTTGTCCTTGTTTGCTCCTTCTTTCCGTTCTTTAGTTGTTTGTCTGTCCTTTTGGGTGTTCCACTTATTCAGTATAGGGAACGCCATCGTGGTTGTCCGTGGCCGCCTAGGGCCATCTGAGGCAAGTATGTAGGGACAGTGGGTGGGTTCAGTCTCATGGGCCACTGCCTTGTGTTGTCTGTACCCCACAGTCAAGATAGAATAGCCAGTCAGGAAGTGAGCAGCTAGCTGAAATTTATCCAGGATCAGAGGCTAGGTCCAGAAGCTGATTGGACCAGCCCCGATCTCAGTACCAAGTTCAGCTGAAGCACAAATCCTACAGAGCACAGTAACTCCTGCATTGCTGGACAAAAGCAATCGGGTGTGTCACAACAACCCAGGCACAATTCACATTAGGTACTGCACACTCCTGACAGTACCCCCCCTCTTATGAGGGGCCTCAGGACCCTTAACCAATGGACCAGGCTTAAAAGAGTTAAGTACATGGTATTGTTGAACCAGGCGGGGCGCATGCATGTCCTTGGCAGAAACCCACGTACGTTCTTCTGGCCCGAAGCCCTTCCAGTGGACCAGATACTGTAATGAGCCCTGAACCCAACGAGAACTTAAAATTTCCTCCACCTCATACTCCAATTCACCCTGGATGATGAGCGGAGCAGGAGGAGGCGACAGGGAAACCGGCGGCACATATTTTTTCAAAAGAGACTTATGAAATACAGAATGGATTCGAAGAGCCGTAGGCAGTTTCAATCTAAAGGTAACAGGATTAATGACCTCCAGAATGGTATATGGCCCAATATATTTGGGCGCCAGTTTCCCTGACTGTACCCTCAATTTCAGATTTCTAGTCGATAGCCAGCCAACTGTAGTTTTGCCCCATGGACAACAGAACTGCCATGACTAATATTGTGGACCAAATGCAGCAGCTCAATACCATGGTGCAAGAGCTAGCTATAAGGGTCCAGGAGCAGGAGACGGCCCCACGACAACTTACTGTGACTTCCCCAGCACCACTTGAGCCGCCCGTCCAGCTCCCAGAAAAATTCACGGGGGACAGGAAAAAGTTTTGTGCCTTCCGGGAGGGATGTAAGTTGTTTTTCAGGTTATGCCCCCCCTCCTCTGGTGATGAGGCCCAGAAGGTAGGCATAGTTATGTCCCTTCTCCAAGGGCCACCACAGGAATGGGCCTTCTCCTTATCGCCTGACTCTACTGAACTGCTGACTGTAGATCAATTCTTTTTTACATTAGGGCTGCTGTACGATGACCCTGATTGTGCAGCTAATGCTGAGCGTCAGTTGACAGGATTGAGACGGGGCAGACGTCCAGCAGAGGAATACTGTTCACTTGGAATGACTCTGCCCTCCGCTTTCAGTTCCGTGCAGGGCTGAGTGACCGGTTAAAAGATATGCTGGTGGCCTACCCTACTCCTGACTCACTCGAGGAGAGTATGACTTTAGCCATCCGAGTCGACCGACGGTTGAGGGATAGGCAACGAGAGAGAGGTACCCCAGACCGTCCCAGAACCTCACCATTTCCAGTTCCCTATCCTAACCCTTCCCCTCCTGTTATACCCACGCCAGAGGAACCTATGCAGGTGGACTCCACTGACGCCAAGGTCAGACGTACGCATCGCCTGCAGAACAATCTATGCCTTTACTGTGGGAAATCAGGACATCGAATTCGGCAATGTCCGTCCCGGCCAGGACCACCGCGGGAAAACTTCTACGCCTGAGTGACTATCGAGGGGGTCACTCAGGCGCACAGGTAACCTTCACACAAAAGAATAAATTACTCTTGCCAATATCTCTGAGGTTGGGGGAGAGAAGTGTTTCTGGTTATGCTCAGATCGATTCAGGGTCCTCCGCTAATTTTGTTAATCCCATGTTCTTTTCAGATTTAGAGGTATGTCCCCTTCTGCTCCAGTGTCCAGTTAATGTCACGGGAGCAGACTCAGCCCCTTTTGCCCAGGGGGACATACGGTACATGACCCCCTGCCTTGAAGTTAGGGTGGGGTCGGTCCATGTCGAAAAGATGGATTTTTTGCTTATGCATAATTTGTCATCGGAAGTGATTTTAGGGTTGCCCTGGTTGGAGACACATAACCCTGTCTTCGATTGGGCCAACCGGGAACTGGTGAAATGGGGTCCTAGGTGTGATTCCCATTGCATGGCTGTTTCTCTTGTGGAAGGTCCCCCTAAGGGAGGGGAAATTCCGGAATTTTTGTCGGATTATTCTGATGTGTTTGATGAGAAGGCTGTGGACGGCTTGCCGCCTCACAGACCATACGATTGTGCTATTGAGTTAGTGTCCGGCGCCAAATTTCCTCGGGGTCGTATTTTTAACTTGTCTTGTCCTGAAAGGGAGGCTATGCGGGAGTACATACCGTACAGTCTGCGGAAGGGTCATATTCGTCCATCCTCCTCTCCCTTGGGGGCGGGGTTCTTTTTCGTGGGCAAAAAAGATGGAGGGCTCCGACTCTGCATCGATTACCGGAAACTGAACAAAATTACAGTTAAAAACCGACACCCGCTGCCCTTGATTCCAGACTTATTTAGCCAGATAGTGGGAGCCAAATGGTTTTCTAAGGTGGACTTGCGGGGGGCATATAATTTAATCAGAATCAGAGAAGGGGATGAGTGGAAGACCGCCTTCAATACCAAAGAGGGCCATTTCGAATATCTAGTCATGCCATTTGGGTTATGCAGTGCCCCGGCGGTTTTCCAGCATTTTGTTAATGATATTTTTCGTGAGCATTTAGGGCGTTTTTTAGTTGTCTACTTGGACGACATTTTGATTTTCTCCCCCAATTGGGCTTCTCACATAGTGCATGTCCGTACTGTTTTGGAGCTTCTGAGGCAAAATAATCTGTGTGCCAAGTTGTCGAAATGCCAGTTCGGTATCCAGGAGGTCTCATTTCTAGATTATTACATTACTCCTAATTCCTTTTGTATGGATCCACTCAAAGTTGTAGCCATTGAAAAATGGGAACGACCCAATAGTCTGAAGGCCTTAAAAAGGTTTTTGGGCTTCAGACTATTGGGGACTATTCGGTTTTTGGTTTTGGGCTTTTGGGCTAGTTATAAAGATGGCGTTTGATGAGTGGAGGCATTTCTTGGAGGGTGCCAAACATAAGGTGACTGTGCTCACTGACCATAAGAAATTGGTTTCTCTCCGTGTCAGGCCAGATGGGCCTTGTTTTTTACTAGATTCGACTTTGAAATTTCGTATCGGCCTGGTTCCCGTAATGTCAATGCTGACGCCCTTTCTCGCAGCTTCGACATCAAAAGCTCTCCTAGGAATCAGCCCGATACGATTTTAAAACCCGGTGTTGTTGTGTCAGTCTTGCAACCAGACTTAATGACCCTGATCGCAGAGTCTCAGGGTCTGGCACCCCATAATACTCCAGAATCTCTTCTGTTTGTACCTCCAAACCTTCGACTCCGAGTCTTAGAAGAGATCCATAGTTCTGTCTTGGCTGGTCATCCAGGGATAGCAGGTTCTAAGTATTTACTCTCGCGCCATTACTGGTGGCCATCCTGGGCTCGAGACGTCAAGGCTTTTGTTGAGGCTTGTGAGATTTGTGCTTGGTCCAAGGTCCCTCATAGGCCACCTGAGGGTCTGTTACATCCTCTACCGGTCCCTACGAGACCCTGGACGCATCTCTCAATGGATTTTGTTACTGACCTGCCACTGTCTAAAGGGAAAACTGTAATTTGGGTGGTGGTAGATAGATTTTCGAAAATGTGCCACCTCGTTCCACTGCGTAAACTGCCTAGCGCTCGTTTACTAGCCACGCTCTTCGTTAATCATATTCTGCGCCTACACGGTGTTCCGGAAAACATTGTTTTCGATAGGGGTGTCCAGTTCGTGGCTACATTCTGGAGGGAGTTTTGTGGCAAGTTGGGTACCTCCTTGTCCCTCTCGTCTGCCTTCCATCCACAGACGAATGGACAGACTGAGAGGACCAATCAGTCTTTGGAACAATTTTTAAGGTGTTTCGTGGCTAATACTCAGGACAAATGGCGAGACTTCATTTCTCTAGCAGAGTTTGCTATTAACAATCATGAACAACGTTCTATTAAGATGTCGCCATTTTTTTGTAATTATGGTTTTAACCCCAGGTACTCGTCTGTTCACTCCGCCGAATCTGTTAACCCCTCAGCTGAGGCTATATTTTCTAAACTGTGCACAGTGTGGGCCCAAGCTCACCAGAGCTTGGTTAAAGCCCAAGAGTCCTACCAAAAGCATGCTAATAAAAGACGCATATCTGGCCATCAATACGTACTAGGTGATAAGGTCTGGCTCTCGACTAGAAATCTGAAATTGAGGGTACAGTCAGGGAAACTGGCGCCCAAATATATTGGGCCATATACCATTCTGGAGGTCATTAATCCTGTTACCTTTAGATTGAAACTGCCTACGGCTCTTCGAATCCATTCTGTATTTCATAAGTCTCTTTTGAAAAAATATGTGCCGCCGGTTTCCCCGTCGCCTCCTCCTGCTCCACTCATCATCCAGGGTGAATTGGAGTATGAGGTGGAGGAAATTTTAAGTTCTCATTGGGTTCAGGGCTCATTACAGTATCTGGTCCACTGGAAGGGCTTCGGGCCAGAAGAACGTACGTGGGTTTCTGCCAAGGACATGCATGCGCCCCGCCTGGTTCGACAATACCATGCACTTAACCCTTTTAAGCCTGGTCCATTGGCTAAGGGTCCTGAGGCCCCTCATAAGAGGGGGGGTACTGTCAGGAGTGTGCAGTACCTAGTGTGAACTGTGCCTGGGTTGTTGTTACACACCCGATTGCTTTTGTCCAGCAATGCAGGAGTTACTGTGCTCTGTAGGATTTGTGCTTCAGCTGAACTTGGTACTGAGATCGGGGCTGGTCCAATCAGCTTCTGGACCTAGCCTCTGATCCTGGATAAATTTCATCTAGCTGCTCACTTCCTTGCTGGCTATTTCGGTTCATACCTGAATCCCAGCTCCCCTGTGTCTTCTCCTGTTTGTTCCCTCCCTATTCCCTCTGATTGCGTACTTGTTATCCAACCCTTCACATGACCTTTGACTTTTGTCTTTATTGCCAATTTTGTACTGCATTGTTGTGTGGTTTTGTCCTTGTTTGCTCCTTCTTTCCGTTCTTTAGTTGTTTGTCTGTCCTGTTGGGTGTTCCACTTATTCAGTATAGGGAACGCCATCGTGGTTGTCCGCGGCCGCCTAGGGCCGTCTGAGGCAAGTAGGTAGGGACAGTGGGTGGGTTCAGTCTCAGGGCCCACTGTCTTGTGTTGTCTGTACCCCCCAGTCCTCATTTTGTCTCTCATAGTTGAGGTCTACCTATAATGTCAATTACAGGCCTCTCTCATCTTTGTAAGTGGGAGAACTTGCTCAATTGGTGGCTGACTAAATACTTTTTTCCCCACTGTATATCAACATGCCCATTGATAGAACAAAGTTTAGACATAGTTTCCATTTTGTCATTATCTATCTATCTATCTATCCATCTATCATCACTACTCCACCACCAGGGTAGCTCTGTTACTTCTGAGGTCTGCTTGCTGGCACACAGGGCATGCTTGCATGCCACCGCTAGCTCTTGAAGGGCCAGCACACATCTTAACTCTCACCAGCCAATGGCTGGTTACGTACAGGCACTTAAAGGGGTTACCCCATGACTAATGTAAAAAAAATAACATCAGACGTCATATAGAACATGTAAATCTCTTTCTAACAAAGCTAGAACCAACCCTGTACCTCACATGGATCCAGAGATTTCACCATTCATTGCTCTGTAGTGTGACATCACTATGCACGTTATCCTTGCCAGTAAAATCACTGTGGCCTTAAGCCTTCAGTTAAAGACCCTACTAATCCCTATTGTGTGACCCAGATGGCATTGAACGACAGGTCTCTTCCTATACATAGGTAGCATTTGCATCCAGGAAATGGTTCTTGTGGTGGCCCACTGGTTCTTTTACTATACATAGCATATGAAGCTAGGAACCTTGAGATTATGCACTGGGCCCCAGGAACTACATGTTGCAGACATAAGCACAACGGCAATCTACTCCTTAATCAGGACACAATTGGAGTATTTAACCAATCAATACCAAAATAAGGATAATCCTCTAATTTCCTCATTTATCATGTGAGAACGTTCACTGGATTATATTTACTATCAGCCTTTTCCTTTTCTCATGGATGTCAGGACCCGGATGTCATATAATATCAGTAACCCATCTATGTGTTTTGTTAAAGGGGTTTTCCAGGAGTAAGATATTGATGGTCTGTCCTCAGGAAAGGTCATCAATATCTGATCCTGAGGACAGGTCATCAATATCTTTTTAAGAAATATCTTTGTAAAAAAACAAAGTAACCTTCATAAAAATATAGAACTGGTCACATTTCAACGGAGGGCCTCAAAGCTGCAAGCAAGATGTCACTGTCCCACCAGAGAACCAGAAGACGTGTCACAGTAATGCCCTTAATATGAAAGTTCCAGCAGAACTTTCAATTTCTGGCCCATGATGAACAATCTGCAACAGGGTCCACATCTACTATGTGCCATTTTTAATAATGGTGCCCTCTGATGTGTCACTTTGGCCTCCATAGGGTTAAGAGCCCAAAAGTAACAGTCATCTCTGCACCCCCTACAGCTAGACTCCTCCATTGGCGGTAGTCAAAGTCTCAAGAACGAAAGAAAAGATATAGAATTAAATGTGACTAAATATTAGTAAAGGAGGAGACATGACAAATGATACAATACTTCCCAACACTAAACTAGAAGATCAATAATACAACGCCCCAAAGGATGTACAAAGCCATGCTGTGGAGACACTACAATGTGGAGATCTGCTGCTGTGCTTTGGTGAAATCATTTTGTTGCTACATAAGTAAAACCATAGCTGAAAGGTACATATCATGTGTAAGAAGAAGCAAAAAACAAATGTGATGTTCAAGATCCCGAGACATGCAAATCATCATCAAAACTTACATTTTACAGCAGTCTATATGAATAGGAATGAACGTCAGTCAAATGAGGTCTTCATTCTAAAACTGCCGCTTCAGAAGAAATCCGTGTGGACTTTGAATATTAAGAAACATGACAGAGAATGCTGACCAAACAGGAATGTCAGAATAGAGATAGCCCTGTGTAATTCTAGCGAAACTTTCTGCAGCTTGGTGCTGAGCTCTGACAGCTCTGATTATCAGCATTTTTCTTACTGTACTGTGCCATATATACAACATGCATGGTGACCAAAAAGTCTAGATAGATAGATGTGAGATAGGTAGAAACAGTAATGGCAGCAGGTATCAGCTTCCACCACTATCATGCAGGTCAAGGTCCCATGTAAGTCTATATGTGGCTATTAATTTAGCCTGCATTCCTCTACATTCTATATACTGAGACCAGTGAATACACTATAGACATAGCAGTTCTATCTACTGTACATGATAGATAGATAGATAGATAGATAGATAGATAGATAGATAGATAGATCTCAGTTTGCACACCTACTATCTCCAAACGGCACTCTAACAGATCCTCGTTGCGATTTTGTTTCCCAAGAAGGAGCAGCCCAGTGATCTGCCACCAGGTCTATACTGTAGAGTAGGGGAAATGATGGGGATACTGTCTTTAATCAGAATCTATCCTGATGTTTTTCCCCTTTTTTATTTCTCATTCATTTTCCCTACTCTGCGGTGTGGACCTGGAAGCAGATCACTGGGTGGTGTAAACTGGAGAGATCTAACCTCAATGTCGATCTGTTGGAGTGCAGTGAAGATAGTGAATGTACAGGCTGGTGATGCTGAAGAGGATTTCAAGAAGACTGTGGGGATAGAGGACATTAATGTAGTGGCCAAATCCCTATAAGAAAAACTGAGCTACTGTATAAGTCTGTGTCTGGACATTATTTGGAGCTGACACTTTAACATTATTATCCAACTCGAGCTCTGAGGTAAATCACTTTCTATAAAGATGACCATACACTTGGTTTTCGGCTGCTCCACCTATCTATCGAGTGGGCACGCATTATCAAAAAGGAAAGGTTAGTAACCTACTGTCACCTCTGGAGGCAACCTCTGATTGAAAAGAACCAGATCTGTTGAATTCAACACAGTGATCTGTTTTACCCCAGACACCTGAGTACCCTATATGTATTAGTTGGTAGGGTGGTTACACCAAAACTGGTGGGTCCTGCTGAGAGCAGTAACCCCCCTGTATCTGCACATGCTTGTCTGGTGCATACATAACTGCAGGAGCATAGCTGTAGGGGGTGAAGAGGTAGCAGTCACTACTGGGCCCAGGAGCCTGAGGGGGCCCAAAGACCCTTGTGCCACATTAGAAGACACTGGTATTATAGAAAGTGCATGCTGGTCAATGTACACCTCTGGCTGGAGGGAAGAGGTTAGGTCAAGAACTTGTCATGTGGGGGGGTGCCATTTCATTTTTTGCCTCAGACAGAATGAAGGCTATGTGCTTCCCTGCCCCTGTCCACAAAGCACTGAGGGAAGGGGGCCTAAGCTGAACTCTTGCACCAGGGCCCATCAGCCTTTAGCTACATCACTGCGTTACTGTATATGACCTTTTAACCAATCACATTGCAAAGTGGCCAACCTCTTTAATGAGTATGGCCACCTTAATCCAGCTCCCCCGACTGCCACCACCGAGATCTCCATTGAAGGAACACATTCTACCTTCTATTTCACTATTAGAATATCCAATACAAATATACAGTCTCTAATCTGAAAAACAAGCAGAAGGTGATACATTTCCTAAATAATAGAGAATTCATTTAGATAAAACACCTTCTAGCAGAGGTCAGGCGTTATGTCGCTCGAGCCAAGCAGGTTGGTAAAACAAACTTCAGCCAGGTAACCAAGTAACGGCTCATTCAGTGGCTTCCATTAACTGAACACTTTTAAGGTTAATGATGCGGCTTTGTGTGTAAAACCGACATAGACGTGTTACAAATAAAAGGCCAAAGATGAAGCCGGCATGGTGTCAAAAAAACAACACGTATCTTGATTACATTTAAATATCAGTAGAATAAACATGAACAAATGACTAAAGCAATAATCAGAGGAATAAATAGGAGGAACACCAAGCTGTAATGAGCATTAATATACATGTATTTAATCATTTCTATTCAGATTCCTAATGCTTAATGCCACAAATTTGTATGTCTCATGTGATCTGAGGGACAGAATATTGATCAACCTCCATTAAACAAAGCCATACCAGCGGGAATCTCTATTTTTGACTGAGACTTAGGGGTTATTAACACCTCACTGTGATTGACTGAATACTAATTGTTTATAGACCTTCACAAAGTTTTCTGATAGGTAAAATATTAAAGAATTTTCTAGTTTTTGCTTCAAGGGAGTCTGCTTCATTCTACCTTTCCAGCAGAGGCGTAACTACTATTCTGGCAATTCATGGGGCCCAGGGCAAGAAGGGGCCCAGTCTTAGATGGGAATATCCAGGGGTGGGATTCAAATTTTTAACAACAGGTTCCCTACTTAACGGCGGACATGTGGCTTCATGACACATGTTTAGATATACATCACATATATGCAACACACATACACATAAATACACTATATACATGGTACACATACATAAATACACCATATATACACTACACACACATACCAACATACCACCCAACTTTTAGAAATCCTAAGGAGCTAAACTATGGAATGGCTCATCTCCAGCTGCCAGCCTGTTCTGTAATTTTAACAACCGGTTCTGTAGAACCTGTGGGAACTGGCTGAATCCCATGCCTGGGAATATCTCCTCTTCTACTGGGGGTGAAAACTTCAGAACTCTACCCTCTAAAGGAACAACTTTTAGCAAATGAGGCAGTGGTAAAATGGCAAAGGGTAATTGAAAAGGGTTTAGGCAGAAATCCTGTTTGGGGGGTTTGGTTTGATCCTTGCTATGGGGTCCTTACTTCTCTATGTATGCCACTGCTTTCCAGTGCTGGGAAGTGGACTTAAAGGGGTTGTCCAACTTTTAGGGTTTTTCTTTTGCAAACCCTCTCGCTGGCCAGAACTACAAAAGGTTAACATACTTATGTGCTCCTAGATGCTGGGTTCTGGCTCCTTCTCTCCACTCCCTCTTCCACCTCGCTCAAGTCCTTTGCTTTAACACCACTGCAGCCAATGAATGGCCAAGTGATGACCTGCCTCCAAAACGTCATGTCAATTGATCATGTAACGCAAGAGAGGCAAGTCACCACTGCAGCCACTCATTGGCTGCAGCAGTGTCAAAGCAGATGTTGACAGAGGGGAACCTGAGCAAAGCAGCCAAGGACATTGAGCAAAGGAGCCGTGACCTAGCATCAGGAAGTAGGTCAGTATCTTTCCTCTTTGAAAGTCTGGTCAAGAAGGGGATTTACAAAAAAAAAACAAATCTAAGGTGGCCAACCCCTTTAAAGGGAATGTGTAACTTAGAATTTTTCTGCCCTTTAAAACCAGATAGTGACACACATCCTTGTTTTTTTCTAATTTGATGATTATTATTATTATTATTATTATTATTATTATATTTCCTGAACATGACTATCTTGCCAGAGCTGTTGTTAACAGCATTTAGACACAATAGACAGGAGAGGACCTCATTGACTTCTATGACAGAGTTTTCTAGGCATGCTCTGTGACCTGTTCCAAGGGCAGGAGCGAGTAGATAAACTGTGATGTCACCTATTGTGAATGGTGGATTTTGTGTTATCTATATATAGAGGTGATATCTGTCATTGCAATCTTGCCTTGATGATAGTGAGATTACTGGTAAAAAGTGATTTTAACAGACCAAGTAGTGGTGCCTATTATTAGACTTAATAACTTTGTGTCCATTTACAGATTTAATTGCAGAGTAAATTAATATTGATGCCATATGGAAATGAGCTATCAAGTGTCCAGCAGGTCACACCAGACACGGCAAGTGCTCAGGGTTTCCTTACCATAAACTACCACATCCCTCACCCTTGGTGTTGATTGAAAGCTCTTTTGCTCTATAAAGTCACACAGTCCAGAAGTGGAATCTCACCCATGTGCGGTACGATCCCAGGACCATGCAAGACCAGTAATTTCCCATCTGTGAGCATCTATGTGACTGACAGAATGGCACATGCGTTAGATTTCACTACAGGGCTGAGTGACGTTAGACGGCGAGGGAACTTTCACTGCTAGAATGTGTGCAACATCTAAGTGTGAGGGAGTTTTCAACTGATACTAAGGTTAAGGAGTGGGCAGGGTTTGTAAGGAGACCGTAGGCACTTCCCTTGCTTGGGGCAACTCACTGAGCCCTTGTCAGATCATTTAAATATGGGATCAAACTTAATTTTATCTGCAATTAAAACTCCATCAAGAAACCAGAATTCTATATCTGACTTTATAAAAAAGGGTCAAGACCTCATGGTCGGGCTTCACACAGCTATTTTACTCTTCGTTGTGCTGCCCATTTTAAAAATAGACAGTGCACAAACCCATGCAGGTGAATGGTGCTGCTAACACATCAGTTTCTTCATTGATCCATTCGACCAGTCACTGAATCAAAAAAATCAGTGCAAGTCCTAATCTGATCCATTTTTGGGGATCAGGCTTGCCCGCTCAACTGTATGTCAGTGAGGAAAAAATGGGAGGTTATCTGTGTGCTACGTATTTTTCCTGGATCCAGTTTTTGCAGAGGTAAAATTGGACATGGTCCAAATAAGGTCTCCAAATTGCATATTCTACGTAGATTATTGCAATTTTTTTGCCTGTTATCAGCCTTGGTATCATACGGACAGCTGAGCATATTGTTCTACAGTTTGGTTTGCCAGGTTAAACTACAGAAAAATGTCTGCTTGTGAGATTGCAGAAATATAGGTCTCGAAAGATACTTCATGGTAAATTTTGTAGAATGGATAAGCCAAGTAGACTATATGTTTGTTAATGGTTTTGTCCTCAGTATCATTTCTTGTGTACTTTACATCATTATTATTACTATTATTATTATTACTATTATTATATTATATTATTATTTACGTGTAAAATGAACCACTCAATTTTGCCATGAATTATTTTTCAAAACCCACCATATCTCTCTGCAATCTCACTGCCGCCACGGCAATTCATCATACAGTACACCCACAGGACAATAATATATGATTGAAAATGTCATTGATACAGTGATCAATAACACCTACTAACAAATTACTATGAGCCAACACAATCTTGTTATTGGCCCAGGCAATCATGTTACGCTAGTCGAACGGCAGAAAGCATTTGTTTTTATAAGCTGTCATTCAGTGAGAAGAATGTAACATATTGATGGAGCTGGGGACAATAGGAGACACAGCAATTTCAAAGCAGTAAATCTAGAATAAACTATGATTTTAATATTGCTGTAATATATGGGTCATTTCTAAGTCGACAGGTCATAGCTTCTGTAACATACATGCATGAAGAATACAATCCTACAGGAGAAACACAAGTCATTAGTGAAATCACATGTCCCAATGCTTAGGAGTTTATTCCCAGTTCATAATATTACATCTTCTGTCCTTTTAGAAATGCCAGGAGGGTGAACTTTCCTACATACTGTACAGAAGCAAGTGAATCAGAGGTAGGATTATCAATCAACAGTAAATTTACTGACAATCAGCAAAGAACATGTCAGAAGGTGGCATGTGGGGAATAAAGCAGGTGATAAAACAGCGGGAAATGGTAATTTATACTGAACTGATTTTCTAAAACAAAGGGCATGAGGGAAAAATATCTATAAACATACATCAGGACACACTGCCGCTTGTACTTCTAAGCTTATTGCCCTCTCCATTGTAGCTCATGCCTAAGAAAATATGTAAAAGGGAAAGTGAAAGGAAGGAAAAAATCAATCAAAACCATGTTTAGGCTAGCAGGGGCGGATTGGCCATAGATCTTACAGGGAAATTTCCCGGTGGGCCGATGCCCAGGGGGCCACTTGGGCCCTCCTCACGGCCAACTAGTGGAAGTTTTTTGGGAATGTATTTTGTGCTGCTGGCAGTATTTTGTGATGGACTGTGGTATTTGGCTCTGTGGGGTTGTATAATGTGCCAAAATATGGTATTGGTAGCCCTGCCTTCCATCAGTTTGGATCCAACTACAAAATAGGGCCACTTTTAGTAATTTTTCCAGGGCCACTTTAAGTTCCCAATCCGTCCTTGTAGGCTAGGGCTCCTTGGTGACTTTTGGTGGCTCTGTTTACCATGCTTTTCTTGGTGACTTTTGGTGGCTCTGTTTACCATGATCTCCTTGGTGACTTTTGGTGGCTCTGCTTACCATGACCGCCTTGGTGACTTTTAGTGGCTCTGCTTACCATGCTCTCCTTGGTGACTTTTGGTGGCTCTGCTTAGGCTGAGTTCAAATCACCATTTAGCTTTCCGTTATTCTGATCCATCAGTAGAAGAGAGAGAGAAAAATCTCTGAAATCGCATATGAGATTTGTTTTTTTAGACTGCATGCAGTTTTTTTCCCATGTAAAAAAAACGGATCTCAGATGGAAATGGCTCAAATGGATGACAACTGTTGCAACAGGATCCGTTTTTTACAGGATCATGTACGAAAAAAACAGATCCTATGCAATCTTATGCATTATGCAACAGGGTCCATATTTTTCAGGATCTTGTTTTGTTTTAGTTATTTTCCCTTCTTCTGGTGGATCAGAAGAACGGAAAGCTAAATGGTGATGTGAACTCAGCCTTACCATGACCTCCACAAAACCTCAATATTTCCCTAATGTTACTTAAAGCAGGCAATACACATTAGATAGAAGTTGGCTGATGGTTGAACATCATTTGAACAAACATCTAGTGAACGTTCATTTTGCAGACACAGCCATACACATTTTAGTCCATATTGACCAATACAGTTTTTGAAACTTGCCATACCGTACATGTTGAATGAAACTGGGTTAGGGTTGAACAATCTTTCTAGGAATGTTCTTTGAAAGAAAAATCTTTCATTCACAAATGATTTTTCTTTGAACAAAAGATCTTTCGTCCTACTATTGGGGCAACTGGTTTTCATTGGTCAGCCAAAACGATCGTTCATTGTTTAATTTCACCCGATGAACATTATCTTTGGTTGAAATTGTCAGTTTCGATCAGCTTTAGTCTAATGTTCCTTCAGTGTTCCTGTAAGATATCCATACTTTGATTTACACTATGTTCACATATGTGCTGGAGGTTTAGTTCAGAGCTTCTCTCACAGATTCCATCTTATTTGTTGCGGACAACTATGGATAATTCAGCAGAATATGATTGACTGCCATTGTAAGAAAGTGGAGTCTGTTGGGCACTGGTGGTGTCCGCGATGTGATGGATCTGACACTTGCGTTTTTTTGTCTATAATGGTGAACAGAGCTTTACACACATCAAGGTACATTTAAACCTATGTGTACCCTTGTAACCATTTTTGCGCCAACGGATCTAACATTGAAAATAATTTTGATAAAAAATCTGACATTTTGGGTCTATAGTTCCAATGCAAACCTGTATGTTTCCATGGTTACAGACCACAAAGAAACCATATGAAATCTTTGTATATTCATGGAAACACTGAATATGAGTTGTATACACAAGGGAAATATGCATTCATTGTTAAATTTTTATTTGAGATTTATTGGAGGAATTCAAAAAGTGGTTGAAAAAAGTGGACATACCCTTTGTTGGCTCCATCATTTTCACACATTTACAAATAGCCATTTTTTTTGGCATGAAAATCAGTTTACCAAGTGATATATTCTTCTAATTTCTCCCATTTACATGAGGCAATTATCATTATCTATCCTCTTTACCCTTCTCGTTGCACTGATAATGTCTCCTTGTAAACAGTTCTTTAGTCAGCTGAAGAGATCATGATGGAAACTATTAGTGGATGTAGACATAACAATCAACCTCCAGCCACCCTTGGAACACAGCGGGCGTATAAAGAGTGCTGATCCAATATTTATAAGGATATGGAATATTGGTTCCTCAGGAACCACTCAAGTCACTGATTGACAGTAAACTAGTAGGTTACATTCACCTGAATATCGATGGACTTGATGCTAACATATCTTTCATTAGACATATCTTAGTAAACTGGGAAGTGACAGTAATATTATTGATCTGTTCCTATAAAGGTTAGGGCTTATTCATATCTGAACAGACATTTTCTGTTCTTCTGCTCCACTGTAGGAGCAGAAGAAAAAAATAACGGAATTGCTGGATTCAGCACATAACTGACCCAAACTGAGCCTAACAGATCTAATTGACTATAATGGGAACTGTTCCATTTCTGTTCTGAAGAACGTTTTTTTAGTGGAGAAAAAAATCCTGCATTTAGGATTTTTTTCTCCGACATTTTTTATGAACACTGTCATGGATATGGATGTTCCAACCGTATCCTTAAATGTTAAGAGTATCACTGGTTTATTATACAGATACTGCTGTCTTGTCTGGGTTTAGTAGAGTTAGTTAACTGCCAAAAGTCCTTTTACATGGACCAATGTTACAAGCAATTATTGGGAGCAAACTGTTTGTTCCTGATAACTGTCTGCTTTTCAGAGGAGGTGAGAGCTGCATTTATAGAGATTGCTCATCCCAAAGGAGAATCATTGTTTCTGAGTAGCAGATCCCTGTTTACACAGGGAGAAGTTCTGCCCAGAGTTGATTTTTGAGGCCATCAGAAAGACTGGATCATTAAAGGAGCATTGGGTATTTGCTGCCACTTTTACATTGGCAAATAATCGGGAACAAGGTTTTCTAAAAATGCTCATCCTCAATTATTGGCCTGATTACAGGTCTGTGTAAAAAGATAAGCCCTGTACCTAAATGGCCTATTCAAAGCGGCCAAGCTCCCTACTAGCTGGGCACCTGCTGGATTTATACATGTGGTCCTTCATCCCACTCAGATATGCAGACAATGATCAAGACTTTGGTCCAAGGCTCCAAGTAATGCATATATTAGCTATTCTCCTAAATATGATATATGATTCCCATCCTGGGAGACTAAAGGCCTGCTCATTTTTGAGCTTTCCTACTTGACTGTCCCTTGACTTGACTTTTTTTTTTATGTAAACTCAGTTGAGTTCTATAATGCCTTCTTCAGGAATTACATTTCAACATACTTGTGGATATCATGCACGGATTACTACAATTCTGAAAAAAATGCCTTTTTGATTCACCTCTTAAAGGTATAGTATAGTTCCTACTTTCAATTCATTTAAACTGCTGTATGTACCGGACTCCTTCCAAGTGCTGGGTACTGTATGATGCACATATGTATGAAAGCACATGAGCAATTACCCTATACTTACACCTCCGCCATTGTTATGGGGTACAATAAGTGTTCTATTAGATTGCATGATTTTTGGGCCAATTATTAGGAACAAGCTTCTACAGAAACACTTGTTTCCAATAATTTGCCTGTATATCTGAGCAGCCGATCAGTCGATGAATGAACAAACACTAGTTTTTTAATTGATGAGCATCATTCATCAGAATGAACGATGCTCGAATATTGACAGTGTATTTTCCTGGGATATGCTGCTAATAATCAATAGGAATAAATGAGGGAGGAACGACTGTGGTAGCAATCACTCCTCCCACATTCAGTTTGCATTGGCCTGTACAAACGGGAGCTAATGGATCTGTTATCATCCATCAATTCTTGCACTGGACAAGCATTGATCAGTATAATAGGGCCCTTAGCAGGGGCGAATTGGCCATATTACAGGGAAATTTCCCAGTGGGCCGATGCCCGGGGGCCGCCTGAGCTCTCTTCACGGCTGTACAGAGGACGTTTTTGGGGATGTATTTTGTGCTTCTGGCAGTATTATGATGGACTGTGGTATTTGGCTCTGTTGGGGTGGTATAATGTGCCACAATATGGTCTTACTGGCCCTGCCTTCCATCAATTTAGACCCAACTACAAAACAAAATTTTCACATTTTTTCCAGGGCAACTTTAAGTTCCCAGTCCGGCACAGGCCCTTAGACTGCATTGTAAAAAAATCCAAAACATAAGAAAAAACACATGCAGTTATTACAGCTCCCTTTCATCACTACCCTTTTAAATGATGATGTCCTAGTGCCTAGACATGCCCCCATTGTATCTGCATTGTGAATGATGTTCTTGGTAATTCAGACAATGATGTGAATGACCACAGATGAAATCTAGTGTTATAGAACAGCCATCCTATCGTTGTATCCCATGCATGTGTTACTGATATATTGAGTATTGTAAAGTCTATCAGTATAGTACAGTATAATGGAGATAATACACTCAAAGGTGCATTTATGGAAGCACTGTAAAACACATGTAGAGCAGGTAGGTGTGATATGCAATTCATGTTACAAACTAATATTTTACCTGTAGCCCCCCTGAGTATGAAATGGTGCCACCTGCCTATACAAAATGTTGCCTGCAGAACCTCTGAGATCAATGGGTGATATTGATTTCAAAGCATTAACCTAAGGGCTCAATCCTGTTGATCAAACTATGCCTGCAGCAACTTCCAGGGTGGAAGAGGAAGGTGAAGATCTGCCCTGTGAAGTTCATTTTAACTTAATAAGTCAAAGTCAGTGATGAGCGAATTGATTGTATACAAATAAAATTTGTTACAAATTTGCCAAAAGATTTTAATTTCGGCAAGCTAAAACTTTTGTGATTCGTCCTGCACAAATGGCTCAAAGTGGCAGTCACAACTTTATAGATTGGAAGAAGAGAAGAAGGCATCTGTCATCAAAAAGGACTGCTTTTTAGTTTAAAAAAAGAAAAAGTCTAATGGAGTTACCACCGGCTCCCAGCCATTTACCCATAGCCCTATATGTCACTGTCACTGATATAACTAATACCGCCATGGCATTAAAGGGGTTGGCTGGTTTAGGTATAGAAAATGGTCTAAAAGTAAGACAGTTTGGAATCTGTCCTACATTTAGAACTGGCGCTGGATGTGCCAAAGTTATGGAGAGGCCGGTGCCTCTTCATAACTTTGGCAATCCACTGCCAGCTTAGGGGTTTATTAAGATCGGCGTCTAAAATACTGGTCTTAATAAATGTGCCCCTTTATTCTTATATGAGATGTTACTGTTATTTGCAAATAGAGTACTGAAAGATACAAAAAGGAGAGTACAATATATATGTATATATGTATGTGTATATAATAGACAAGTGCATACAGACATGTACAAAAGGACACCTAGATACAGACACACACATATTGTATCCTCCCTTCTTTGAATTATCTACTACTTCATTCTTTGTTAAGGGTTCCACCCCACCCAGACGTGTCTGAGACCTTTAATCATGCAGATGTTATGTCTTCAAAACCTCTGCCCTAAGGGTCAGGCAAACTGCCGTCAAACAGTAATTCAGAAGCAGCGGGGCATTTATGTATTCAAGGTGTCTGATCTTTGCTTTGTTCTTGTGTGATTGCTTCCTATGTTTATTGACAATGCCGTACGTATGAAATGATTGTTCCACTTTATAAGCTTGTTTCTTTTTTCACATTGTGACACAAAATTATACGTTGCAGCCTTTTTTTCCTGTTTTTCAGCCACTTTGCTTCACTTTACGGTGCTGATTTTTATGACATTTAAGATAAATTATCTAATGGAAAATAAAGTATTTCGGAAACAAATTGCTTTCTAAACTCGATTGTGAAAATAAAAGGACATAACTAAGAAGACACACTGTATCCAGCTGGAAAATCTGCTACCATACCGGATTTATCCATGTGCAGTATATGTACATCTGTGGCCCTATCTCTACTGAGGCTCATGAGCGTTTTTTTACCATGGGTGCACCTTCCGTGTGTATTTACCATCTACAGTCATGTTTCATCCTGCCACTAAATTGAGAATGGTCACACTTCAATTACAATAGTCTCTTGTTTGTAATAACCCCACTTTGTAATGAGATGAGCGAAGTATTCTAAAATTCTATTTGACTACTTCGCCCAATTTTACAAAAAAATTTGCTTTTTGTTTTTACCTCACCATGAGGTGCATTTTTTTGTAAGTAGTGGGTGCAATGACAGGGAAAGGTGATTGGGCCGCCCCCCATGATTTTACCCCTCAGATGCCTTGATCATAGCTGATCATAGCATCCGTCATAACACAGTTTTCTTTTAAAAAAAGAAAAAATATACTTACCTCATCCAAATCTTGCGGCCCATGGTGACGTTATACGTCACTGCGCAAGGGATTTCGTGTGAGATCATCAAGTATGATTTCCTTTTTTCTTTTTTACCCTATTTTAGGTAAAAATCAATTGACTACCACAAAGCACGAGGAAATTCGGATCTGTGGTTCACCTGATTAAAACAGTTTTTTGTTTTGTTTTTTTCTGTTGATCCGAGGCTCTGTTTCCAAATTAAGGACCTTTTTAACTAATATGCAAATTAGGTTTTGGTGCAATGTGGGCGTCACCGTTGCTCTTCTTGCACCCAAGCTCCGCTCCTTTCTGTGGCAAGCTCCTCCTTAGCTGCTCAGATTGACAGGACCAGGCAGTGACAAAGCAGTCAGGGGGCGGTCGGTTACAGAAAGGAGTGCGACAAGAGCTATGGTGACACCCTCATTGCACCAAAGGCCTAATTGGCATAGTGAGAAAAATTTTCATAACTTGGGAACGGAGCTAAAGAAAAACAGAGTTTTAATCAGTTGACTCACAGCAATGTGTCTTTGAAAACTGATTCCCTTTAAGGCCAAACCCACTGATTTGGGAGGGTGTGCTATTGATGTTGGGGGAATGAAGGCGTGGTCATGTGGAATTCCAACATGCCAAATCCTCTGTTCTCATGGCAGATGAGCCACCACCAGAGGTATCTGGCAGCAGCTTATTCTCCTTGTCATTGAGAACACATTCAGAACACATGCATGCTTGGCCGAACTGAGGGTGCATGCGTATGGGGGGGTCAGGAAGAATAGGTGTTAGCTGAATGGCTCCGCTTTAGGTTAGAAATAGGATGTATTCAGCAATGTCTATCTGATGTATGTCCCAACATACTGGGGCAAGAAGACATTGATATAGGTGAGAAAATGGTCCCAATATTCCCAATGTGCTAAAATTTACACCATGGAAATATTTCATTTTAATAGGAAATCTAATGGTCCCTTTGCTAGAGTAAAAAAAATTCTAGTAGTAATGTGTGAGAGGCAGTACTATTCTATATAGGAAGGATGTTGCCTTTTGCTAATCCTTTTATCAGTGAATAAGGTCACAATTACACTGAGTCTCCTAATTTGAGCCAATTCTATAAGGATCTACCTCGGTGCCTCTAAAACATGTCATTGACAATGCCATCCTGTGATCCTTTAAGCCTATCATTAGAAATTTCAGTTCCTAAGCCCGAAATTGTGCCCTTGAGGTGAAGAAACCTGGTATTTTTTTGAGTGACTTTTATTTTCCTTCAACTCAGACAAGAAATGACAACAAGCTGAGCGTTTCTTATTTATATGGAAATGACTAATATGTGTATTTAATTTAGATTTCGAGATTCTCAACTGGAAAAAAGCAATTAATGAAGATAGGAGAAGAAGGAGAGATGGGAATACCAAGTTCAAATCTGTGTATTCTTCTATGGAGTATTCCAGGCAAATAATATTGTTGAAGTGGTTGGACTTGTAGCTGAGGAATAGTGTTGGCAATCACGCTTATTTATGATTGATCCTGGGTAATACAAGAGAAGAAAATCACTTTTCTTCTACAGTTTATATATCACCACTTCAAGAATGTTATAAGTGAAACAACATTTCTATATGAGGTCTGCTTATTTACAGCCGTTCAGCAGATGCTATAGGTAATAGCAGAAGAAGATAAAGACGCCATTTACACTCAATACCTCAACAGAAAAAATAAACCTAATGCTGGACTTACACGTTACGACCAGCAGTCAACTATCATGAAGGAACCTGACAATTGGCTGCTCGTTAAGTGGAGGTTTTTGTTATGTAGGACAGGACTCAGCTGGATCCGTTATGTGGCCCAGAGACTTCCATTGTTACTTGTTATGCCCCTGCTTCTACTGTACCCTTTCATCAAGTGCTCCCCAATCTAAAGTTGGCCGTACACATTTAGATTTATGTAGGCGGAACCAACCAGTTTTTGAGGGTTTGGCTGACTAACGTGTATGCGATTTTCCAACTCCGCCCCGATGGCTGATGATGGGGGGTGGAAAGGTAAGAGGTAAGGATCGGGTATGCTGGATTATAACTGCCCTATCTCTTTGTTCTCAGGGAGATAAGTTATAAGCTGCAGGTATATGGTCTGGAAGTGGTGTTCTCCCCTCTCTCCATTCACTATACATATCTCATGTGAATGGCTAACTTAAGACTCTGTTCACGCCTGTGTTGTGGATGAAGTCACAACACTGTGCAGACCCATTTTATGGAACTGGAAGATTTAATTTTGTTTCTATAAATTTAGCTTGAAGGCCACATACCTTATGCATTTTCTAATGTTACACTTGAGCATAACATACTCAATAACAAAATCAATATACTGGAATATGCTCATCCTAGAGGGCACAGAAATAATAAGAATTCCCTGCATATCACAGAAGACAAGCTCTAAACAAGGCATCTTTTGAATAGGCTACCTTATCAATTTGTTATCCAACATCTTGGGCGTTGGCAGAATGAGTACTTTCCAAGATTTGAGCCAAGCTATGTGATTGTTTCTTTAATTTATATGCTTTCATATGATATAACGGCTGCTCTATTTGTATATAACTTTTATCTGCTATTATTCAGCAAATCATGTATTCACTTAGCCATTGTTTAAGCCTATTTATCCCCGTATACCAGAATCCACATAAAACAAGGTTCCAAATGAGGTTCCATCGAACCATATAATAGGGACCAAGGGGGTTCTGTAATATTTTCTTTCATGCAGCATCATGAGCTATTTGCAGTGTCAAAAGTGACAGAATAGCTGACACAGACTCCAAACAGAGCCCAGAATGTTAGTAAGAATGTAGTCATAAAGATTAATTACACTTGGAATCGCTCTGTACCTCTGCACAATCTACTTCAAATAAAGATGTGTTTGTGTGTTACCTCACAAGGTAATTTCTTATTCAGAGTCCACAGAATAATAAACCTACAGTATGGGTTTTAGAGTAATGATCCTATAAGTTCCAAAACATGGGTCAAAGGTATTGTCCCTCCACATTACACCTTACACAGAAGTATATAAGGGGTCACCAAGGAGTAACTTACAGCTTTGGACCCCAATTCAAAATGTGTAACAAGACCACAATCTACCATGTGTTATTAATAACTCACATACGATCTAATGTAGGTGATAACAATTTTTATATACCACTGCAGAATATGTAATTGTTATATAAATGAATAAAATAATAAAATAATATGACCATATATTTCCACCAATATGACTTTCCATTTTTTCCAATGGAGAAATGGACCATTTTATATATTTTGCTTTGCCTTAAACAGAGCCCTGTTAGATAGCTTTTGCTCACCAGAATACAATGATCCTGATCCGAGTCCCTGTTGCAGTGATGACCCTTTTTCTCGTACATAAATGAGGTTTTAGTGCAATGAAGGTGTCACCATTGTCCTTCTAGGTTACAGCCCCTCCTTCCCTGCCTTGATTGACAGGGCAAGGCAAGATTACATCACCACTGCTTGCCTCTGCCAATCATAGCAGGAAAGGAGGGGATGGGCACCAGAAGAAGTCGTGTTTTGATGCAACAAGAGCAATAGTGGTGCCCTTGTTGTACTAAATAGCTCATTTATATGTACAAAGTGATATTTCTCCCTAATGATGCCTCAGATTAGGATTGTTCTTTCTGTGAGCAAAAGCTAACTGTGCTCTGTGTCTCATAGTGAGGTCTGGGGTGACAGATTCCCTTTAAATGACTGCTAGTGACCAATAAATCAATTATTATTAGTAATAAAAAATGATAATAAGCCTGTGTAAAATTATTTGAAAAATACAATAAAAGCAACCCTCCAGTTGGGAGCTCAGCATTGATGTTAGTCAGTACCTACAGATGATGATTACTGGCCATTATTACTTTGTTTTTGTTTTTTTATCTAAGCTTCATTGCTGCAGAAATATGATCTGTAACTACAGTTTAAATATAACGCCTAGATTGTGGTAGCCTGAGACACGCCTCTTGTCTCATCATTGGTTCAGGCTGTAGCAGAGTAGTAGCCTGAGCCAATAAAAAGACTGGAGGTGTGTCTCAGGCTACCTCACGTTCACTGTAGGCACTGTAGCTAAACTGTAGTTACAGATCACAGTTCTGTGTTCAAACAAGGAGCAAGATATAAGGAAAATACATTTCGGGAGACTATCATCTGTAGATACTAACACATAATTTCTGAGCTCCTGACTGAAGGGTTGCTGTACTGATATTTCTTATGTCTATGGTCAGCATTAGTCTGCCAGTCACAAAGGTTTATGCTTTGGTTAAAGGGGTTATACCATGCTTAAATCAGACATCATATAGTACATGACAACCTCTAGAACCAGCCCTGTACCTCACATGGATCCAGAAATCTCCAAGTTCATTGTTCCAGTTGTTCTGCTAGAATTATATCATGCTGGTAGCTCAGGGGGCATGTTTAGCTTAGGGGTATGTTCTTTCAGCTGCATATCTCTCCCTATCTTAGCTCAGTGGGTAGTTGAAGGATGGAACTGAGCATGTATGTCCACCTCAGCAAGGTGGACAGAGAAATAGGAAAAAAATAGCAGGTGGCGCTATATCAACTATTTTATTGACTAATATTTACAGAAGTATTCAGATGCAGGTGCTGGTTTCAAAGCTGCAGAATATGTTTGTGGGACAACCCTTTAAGTATACCTATTGATGATCTCGAGTCAAATGGGAAACAGAATTCAGTGAAATAAGATAATAGGAAATAGAGCAGAAAAATTAGCCTATTATAGTCACAGGTAAAAAGTTACAAAATCAGGTTATTAGGTATTATATTCTGCTTCATGCACCTTTGTTAGAACCAGAATCTCTGATGAAACGACCTGTTTAAAATTATTTCCAAATCTTTCCTACTGAGATGCATTTAAAATTCCCATTAATAGCCAAATGGCAAATTATCATATGTTAATCAAACTCCAGTCGTACCTCATTTCTATTCTCACAGTGGGCTAAAAATCATACACAAGAAAAACAAAGACCTCATGCAAATTTAGAATTAAAGCTAGTAGCAAAAAAAAAAAACCCAAAAAAACTCTGATTCCTACATTTATACTCCAGGACAATCTAAACCAAATGCATTATCTACATTTCATCCAATGGCTATAAAAACATTTTCCATGGAAATGCAGATTTTTTTTTCTCTCTCTCTTAATTTAGGAAAGAAATGCCTTTTTGTAAATGTTTGTTCGCAGAAATGTCAAGCTATAACACTTGTAGCCCTTTCATCAGCTTCCCGTAGGGAAAGTTTGTCGTTATATCCGTTATCATGAAGTCTAGGAAATCAACATCCAGCTCCCATAGCATGTTAAAGGATTATCTCTTGTGCCGGCTGCTTCATTTGGAAGTTGAGTGTAACCACCAGCTAAGGCAGGATTTACCACAGTCTGCTAGCCAGTGCATTGTCAGTTTCTGTGACAGTGTCAGAATTAATCAGGACACTGGATATAATAAAAAAGAAAAATGAATATGTAAAACAGAATTAGAAGTTACAACCAATAACAGATTATATCATACAGAGCCATTCTCCGTAATTAAAGCAGTCATTTCCAGATTTAGAAGAAAAAGTAGAAGCTACTGTTTCTGGTCACGGTTACATAGATAAACATTTGGAATTTTTTTTTTTTCATTTGAACATGTAGGTTACATTAGTACTGATTCTTTTACATTTATGCAAATCTGATTGTCTTACCCTCTTCCCCAAAAAAAGAAAGAAAAAAACACACGGCTTCATATTTACATGACCTCAGATCATGTGCCTGATGCTAGAATCTGTCCAAAAAGTGGAATGAATTGCCGAATTGCCATAACTTGACGCTATTAAGGTTTCTACATTGTTTTAACTGACTCAAAAGGCTTGGCATTACAGAAAGAAAGTACATAATTTTCCGCCACAATAGCAACCCAATTCTGATAAAATCAAAGTAAGCTAACCAATAGCTGGTATCAGGGGTGCACCACCAATGAGGCCAGGTGAGGCAATCGCCTCAGGCAGCACCAAGTAGAGGCAAGAGGGGGGCAGCCGAAGGACCATGGGCTGAAGGGAAGGGGTTAGGTTAAGAAATTGGCATTGGGGAGGGAGGGGTGCCATTTCAATTTTGGTCTCAGGCAGCAGAAAGGCTAGGTGCACCCTGGCTGGTATAGAGTCAGAGAAAGGTGTCTATCCCTGCACCACATTTATGATTCAGCCTGAACCCCTGTGATAAATCTGATGCAGGGCTAGACACCTTGTCTGAGCTTTTGTCATCTGTGGGATTAGTAAATCTCGGCCATGGATTCCAGTGTGTGGATAACTGCTCTAAAATAAACAGGGATTCCTGAATATAGCCAAATGATCATGGATAATTGCTGGAAGCAGTATTATGATATTTTTTTAAAAAGTCAGTCATTTTTCACAGAAACATCACCATTCTTGTCCACTGGCCATGATGTCTGCTATGACATTTCAGATCAGAGAAGTAAATGGGACTGAGCTGTAGTACCTGGCACAGAGCTTATCAAACTAATTCTGTCCCAAAAGGTTATCACCCTTTTCATCTTTTTTTTCCCTTTTCTGTGTCCTTCTCACCACTACTGCTATTGCATGCCGTGGTGGACAGGGTGCTGGGCCAGGCTGTTTTTTCTTCCTAAAACTCCCAAAATGGATTGCATTCCCCCTCTGGAAGCTGTAAATACAATCCCAAGTAAGTCCCCGGTCTCTTTCCCTTCTGGCAGCTATAAATATAGTCCCCAGTAAGTTCCTAGTCTCTTTCCCTTGTGGTTACTGTAAATATAGACCCCAGTAGATCCCCAGTATCTTTCCACTCTGCTAGCTTTAAATATAGTTCTCAGTAACTTCCTAATCTCATCCCCCTATTCCAGCTGTAAATATAGTCCCAGTAAGTTCTCGGTCTCTTTCTCTTCTGGTTGCGGTACATACAATCCCCAGTAAGTCCCCAGTCTCTTTTCCTTTCTGGAAGCTGAAAATATAGACCCCAGTAAGTTCCCAGTCTCTTTCCTTTATGGCAGCTGTAAATATAGTCCCCAGTATGTCCCTGGTCTTCTTCCATTCTGGCAGCTATAAATATAGTCCTCAGTAAGTTCCCACTCTCTTTCTCTTCTGGCAGCTGTAAATATAGTCCACAGTAAGTTCCCAGTATTGTTCCCTTATGGCAGCTGTAAATACAGTCCCCAGTAAGTTTCCAGTCTCTTTCTTTTTTGGCAGCTGTAAATACAGTCCCCAGTAAGTTCCTAAGCTCTTCCCCCTCTGGCAGCTGTAAATATAGTCCCCAGTAAGTCCCCAGTCTCTTTCTCTTTTGGTCACTGTAAATATAGTCCCTAGTAAGTTCCCAGTCTCTTTTTCTTCTAGTTGCTGTAAATATAGTCCCCAGTAAGTTCCCAGTCTCTTGCCCTTCAGCAGCTGTAAATATAGTCCCCAGTAAGTTCCTGTGTGGATAGATAATTGTGCCATGAGATCTGGGGCAGTAAAGATATAGTACTAGTAATAGTTCTGCAGAAAGTCAATCCTCACAAGCAGTCTCCTCTGCTTTGTTGTATATTGCTGTGCTACCGCACAGACTCTGGTCCTTTTATGGCAGGCGGGTTAGAGGCAGTTTTTTATTGGCTTCTGTTATGTGAAGAGAGGATCACTACAGACACCAGGAAAAGCTTTGTATGTGCACATTGATATAAAATTATTCAATATATCAGTCTTATTTTTTATGATCAGTACAATTAAAGTAATATTTAACAGAGGAACAACCCTTTAAGAGGAAGATAACACTTTTTAAAATCACAAATTAAAAAAATATATATATTTTTTTTTTAAATGAAACAGATCCACGGATGTTTTCTGCCTACTGGAAAATTAACATAGTTTTGAAATGTCAGCCGTTGACAGGGTCTGCCAAATAGTCCTGTACAATGAGGAGAACTGACATTTCATGACAGTAAAACAAGTGTGTAATAGAGTGCAGCAAACAAGAGAGAACATAGTCAGCGTGGTGAGGTGCTTGTCAACCAGACAGGGTAAACCGTGGTGGAGGGTCTCCTGTATCACGCAATCAGATCACTATAGACATAGCAATCATATTCTGAAGATGTGATCCTGGACTTGGTCAATAGTTCAGAATATAATTATATGAATGCTGTGTGTATGACTAGGAAATCAAGCTGGGAATACTGGGATATTAAGGATAGGTCACCAATAACTATGTCTTAGAAAACTGCTTTAATCAGGAGTTGCTCTACTATACATGTCTATGAGGGATTCTTCTAGTTGCTTTGTTCTTGTGGTCAAAATTGGCTAACTGGCGTTCTAGCTGCATAAACTAGAAGACTGTAGATGTAGTGTTATTTTATTTAGTTACATTACATTTATATGATGTAAAGGGGAATACACATCTCAACATTATATGATATCCACAGGATCATCTATAAATATTCAATTGTTGTGCTGTCCCACCTCTAAGATCCGCACCTGTCCTGAGAACGGTCCTTCATCGGATGGCCGATGAGAATACAGAGTTGGCCGCGCATGTGTCCTCTCCATTCACTTACATAGTACATAGTGTGTAAGATTGAAAAGCAAAATGGCTTGTTATCCTGCAAAGTTATCTACAGGAAGGCAAAAAACTCCATGTGGTAGAACCCAATTTTCCTCAATTTAACCTCAATTTAGGGGTGGGGGGGATATGACTCCCTGACTCCAAATGTGGGAATCAGAATCAATTTCTCAGATCAACAACCCTTCTCCAGAAATCTAGTAACTATAACCTGTAATATTATTACACTCCAGAAATACATCAAGGCCCCTCTTGAAATCTTTTAGTGAACTTATCATCACCACCTCCTCAGGCAGAGCGTTCCATAGTCTTTCTGCTCTTACCGTAAAGAATGCTCTTCTATGTTTGTGTACAAACCTTCTTTCCTCCAGACGCAGAGGATGTCCTCTAATGCTTCGTGACAAAATAATTAGTCACAAAGTGTAAAATTCGGCGAGGAAGCCAAATCAAATTATTGAATATTTTGCTCATCTCTAGCTACTACCAATTCAAACAGCTGATCTGCAGGGATACCAAGAGTCGGACCACCTATTTGATATTGATAAACTATCCTGGGATTAGTAGCACTGTGCATCCCCTTAAAATGAGCATTTATGAGCATTCAGGAGATCTCATAGATGGAATACAGACTGCGCTAGAGAACAAATCATTTGATTTTACTGGGAACAGGACAGAGCAGCCTGCAATGTATGATAAAAAGTGCAGGCTGCAGTGTAAAAAATGGTAGAACATTTTCAATAAATTCCTAAGGCAAAAAATATTTATTAACCTAAAATATGTACTGTCCATTGCAATAAAAATTCCACAAATGTGTCCATAGTCTTTAACTTCCTGTGAACTGCAGTTTGTGTGCCCGAAATAAGGAAATTAGATTGTGAGCCTGACCGCAGGGTAAAGAAAAATGTGAGTGCATCCCCTGTATAAATAATAGATATTGATAAACTGAATAGGACTTTACTTTCCCAAAGATGAATATGACAGAGTAAAACAATGTTTTTTTTTAGAGTGCCTATAAATTAGTGAATAATAAATGTATTGTGTGACAGTGCTTGTCTTATGTAGAGTTATGGAGATGCTATCGTAAAACATTTGTCACAACACTTTGGAAAGTTCAATAAATCAAATACAAGTTCTCTTGAAGAGTGCCTTCTACGGCTAGATATTAATATATAAGCTTGTACATATCCTGTGGAATGTTCCTAAACATATTGCTTGTTTTCTTGCCCTGGGATATACAACTGTGTAGCTTGGATATACGTCTAGGTAGATTAGCATAATGTCCAAGGGCAATCTGGAAAATCTAATTTACATAATAATATTATTATATTACCAAACAGTAAAAATAGTAGAAAAAAAGTTTGTAAAAGTTGCAGGAGGGTGATGTTTCCTATCAAGTGATACATTTGGCAAAAGTTACAAAAAGTGGAAAATTCTCTTAAAGAGGTTGTCAGATTTGGAAAATGTGAAATACTTTGTAAGGATGTTCTGAATGGCTAAGAAGAGGTCCCCATTATAAGATCATTATTTATTAGCCAGAAAGAAAATAAAGGTTCCAAGGATCTTATCTCTGTCTCCCTGGAGATCCAGACTTGTGGCTTTTATTCCTATAACAGCAGTGTAATGCTTTATTTTCCCTTGTGGTGGTGCTGCAGGGTAAATAAAGAGGTTCCCCCATAGATTACAGCTGACTTTTGAGGGGCTCATAGCATTGGAAGACCTTTTAAGAAAAGATTGTCCAAAGTGGATAACCCATTTATATTGAAGTTTAAAACACTACTGAGGTTTACAATAAAATATGGTTCCTTGAATTTGTTTTGCTTGTGGGAAAGCTGGGTGACAACCAGTAAGGCCACCAACAGGATTCAGGTTCTTTTCTAGAACCAGAATTAGCTAAACGTTTTATTACATAAGAATAGAGATGTGCAAATCGCTTCAGATTCGATTTGGCCAAAGCAGTTGACCAATTAGATTTGAGTCCAAATCAATTCTATCTGAATCAAAAGCACTCTAATTGGCCTGAAAATTTGTGTATGACATTCTGAGGTCTCATAGGAATAATTTTCACTTTTTTCTTTATTTTTCTTACCCCTTAGTGACTGCCAATACGCTTTTTTTATGGCCGCCACTAAGGGGCCTTGCGAGTGGTGACCTAGCCTAAGCACTGTCTTCATGCCTGACCTCTGTATATGCCCTCTGGTGACGCCTGATAGTGCCTGTCAGTATAGTACTGACAATATAATACACTGTGCTGCATTAACAGTACAGTATATTATACAAGCAATCCAAATATTGCCTCATACTCCACTGTCATACTCCAGTTGTGAGACAAATAGGTGGCAAAATTGGGCTGAATCTGAGTAGTTTAGAATCAATTTGCTCATGTCCTAACTTTCTGGTTTTCATAAGCTTCCCATTTTCTCCAATGAGAGCTGTTTTAGTGAGTGACTATTTCCAAATGTGCCTCTAAAAATGAGAAACCCAGGTGCAAACTAACACCACCCATGGTGAATGGTAGCAATATATGGGAATGGAATTGTACCAATATCTGGGAATTACGGAAGTATTTTACGGGCCCTTTATGGGAATATTGCTTAGATACTAAATATTGTTTGGACTATATGTTGGAATTATGTGAGCTGTGTATGGCAATGTTTTCTTGGCACTCTGTTGTAGTATGGTAGTATTCTGATCTTGGCCCATATATCCAATCCTATATGGAATAAATTGTGATGAAATCTGTGAGAGTTCTAGCAGTGGCTGAATCGAAATCTAAAAATACCATTAGGATTTTTTATGGGGGTTGCTTTTTTTTAGACTCATTTCCCTATCCTTTCATTACAATAAGCATTGTAAAGAACATTTAAACAAAAGAAAGACAAGTTGGTAATTTAACAGCACAGTTTCAGCAGAAAGTACCGAAAACATATCAAATATTTCTCCCCGACAGCTCACCCACATATGTGAGACACAGTCACAATCACATGCCGAAATGTTTTAATTACTTCACAGGATCCAGAGTCTGCTTCTAATAATACAATGCCAGGCACATTAATACTACGTCTGACAGACAATATCACATTCTCACACTTAGCAAAAAGGTCCACTCGCTGGTCTCCTATCCTAAATAAAGCAGCCGTCCCTGCGAGAGGAAAACATCCCTTTTTGCTCATCTCCAATTTGAGGTTGTTTATTTGAGGTTCAGCCTTTTGATGAATTTCAATATTATACACATTTACAATCTCATGAATTATGTATCGCCTTCTGTTCTAGAGTTCATGATGATTCTCCAGATCCCCATTAAGCAACAATTTCAACACAGTCAGTTTCTGTAAATTGTCTCTAAATATCTTTTGAGTGGAACTGGAGAGAAAATAGTCATTCAAAATCTGTCTCTCTCGTTCTCTCTCAAATGTTTCCTTTAAAGAAAAGATTAGAACTTATTCAATATATATTTCTAGATAACAATTTATGTGACATTGTGGGCATAAAATGCGTTACTGTCCAGCTTCTCTGTATGTTTTCATCTACTTTTCCAAGCCTCATTGAGATTGTCACTGTCCTGTATATGAATTGCTCCAATTCATTCTTGTCCAGGGCCCAGTATAGTCCATATTGACGTACTGTCATATAGGCCCGTGCACCCATGGTACTCATAATGTGATTTTGCTATCTCAGATACTTTTAGGGCTCACTCAGTGGAAATCCTACTGGCATATATGCTGATATCGCATCATATGAAGTGAAGGTGATCACTAGGCAATGTCATCACTTTATGATCTTGATCCTGAGAATGAAGGTGCCACAGCACTGACTCTCACAAATGTACTTGCATTAGGTTGCAGGCGTTCAGCTAGGCTTTCAAAAGTGACATAATTTGACATGTTTTCCTCTTGGTTTGGTTGCTGTTTACCACACCCCTTCCCCTCAGCTGTTGTGGGTGTGGTGATTATCTTTCCCCTATTTATCCCTTCCTCTCCCAGTATTCCTTGCGGTTTATACTTTCTGCTAACATTGTTGTGTGCAGTGTTGTTCTCAGTTGAAATCCGGTTGCGGCAATATCTGCATTAAGATAAGTGTCATTTTCCCTATTGTGTTTATCATACTTTTCCCTGTTGGGGTTTTGCCTTCTGGAGTTTCCTGTTCATCCGTCCTTTTGGAGGAACGGGTTTACTCTTTCTCCTGTCACTAGCTGCAGGGTTGTACAGGGTCAGTTTGTTAGGTTCCTGTGTATGAACTCTCCTACCACTAAGGCCTGTTCATACTGGTAGTCAGCCAGGGCCTAGTTTCAGGGATTCCTGCAGGAGGTGACCATTTCCCTTGTTTGGTCTTTTCCCTTCCATCTTACGCTTGGTGTGGCTATACCCTCCACACCAGAGCGTGACACTGACTCAGTGCTCTATCCCATTCTCAGTATTGCCCTGCACAAGGGCACTCCCACCCATACAATGATGGCATATCATAGCAATATGTAATCACTTTATAAGATAGGAATATGATTGCTTTAAAAGGGTTATCCAGGAATTAGTAATAATGACTAGTGTTGAGTGAATCCAAATTTTAGGATAACCGAAATTCCTTCTGCTTTGTGGTAGCAAATTAATTTTGCCTGAAATAGTGTAAAAAACAAAAAAAACTCATAGTTACCTCATCCATTTGCTCACGACGGTGGTCACCTCCATCGTGCTTGAAGATTTTGCATGAAATTCCATGTGCAGTGACATATGAGGTCACCACACTGGCTGGCTTGATGATATCATAACGGGCTGTGCAAGATTTTGAGCCAGATCTTCAAGTAAGATGGCGGCAGCCTGTCCGTCATAAGCAAATGGATAAGGTAGAGTTTTTTATTTTTTTTATTTTACACTTTTATGCATATCAGATGCCGCGAGCATGTATGAACGCGATATCTAAGGGATACAATGATGGAGAGCGACACAAATGCTGCTCCCTGTCATTGCACCCACTACTTACAAAAAAATGTGCTTCATGACAAAGTAATTCATCAAAAAGCAAAATTTTTGGTAAAATTTGACAAAGTAGCCAAATTTAATTTTTGAATAATTCACTCATCCCTAATAATGAGCTATCCTCAGGATAGGTCATCATTATCACATTGGTGGGGGACAGAGTCCCGACACCCCTGCTGATCAGCTATTTCAGGGAGCTCCATGCTAACTGGAGCTCTGGTGAGTGCGAACATCCCCCAGCAACTTTCCAAGCACAGCGCCATACATTGTATACAGGCTGTGCTTGGTATTGCAGTTCAGCCTTATTGATTTGCAACTAGGCCATGTGACCAATGTACGGTGACATCACAGGCATAGGAAGAGGCCCCAGTGCTCCCAGGGCTGATCGGTGGGCACCCAGGGTCCCACTCACCTGATATTGATGACTTATCAATCTGAGAGTAATTGAGAGTAATCTGAGAGGGTAATTTTAACCCCTTCTCTATGTTTTTTTTTTAGCCCACCTTTATTCTGCTCTTGTCTCCTCCCCTTATGTGAGAGGGCACCAGCTCATCTCATGTGACCATAAAGCACCTGCATTTCCCAGGAGTGTATTGAAGTTAGCTCTTGTTAACCTCTTCCTACCCATACAGAAAACAGTCCCGGGCAAACAGCCCCACTGATTCCACAAATCTATAGCACTATGGTATGTAATGTCCACCCCAATCTCCTTCTCCACAGTCTAGAGTTATAGCTATATATTTTTATATTTCTATGTAGCATTAGGAACAAATGACTGAAAGATGTCTAGGTCACATCTCTGAGAAAAAATGAGGGTCAGTCAGCACATCCAAGTATGCAGGTGCACGTTACATGGCTGCAAATAGAAAAGCCTACATCAAGGCGATCTCTTTAAGACGGGAACCTAACACTACACGCCATAGTCACTAAGCGCCATAGCAGCCTCCATTAACTACAGAGGATGTAGGCTCCACATGCATGCTAAGAGATTCTAATGAGATTCTCACATTTACAATGTAGTGCTAGTATCGTGTAGATAGTGAGTATGGCAGTATTATATGTACTCATTTTATTGTATGTGTTCGCAGAGTGCTGTTGCATTTTTTTATGTTTTACTTTTCTAAGTATGCAGCCATGTGACGTGCACCTGCATACTTGGATGTGCTGACTGACCCCTTGCAGTTTAGGTGGAGGCGTGGCTGACTCCACCACCATTTCGGTCATGCACTCCTAACTAACTTGTTTGCTTTACAGGCTGATTTTAATTAGTGCTAGCATAAAGCTGTGCCCTGGTCTCCCTATATGCATTGGAGGCCAGTTGGCACCAGGAGAGGTGGAATACAGAGTGTGTTCGGCATTGTGTGGAACCTGCATTCCCTGAGCGTAACAGAGGTCAGTGTGGCACCAAGGAGGTATCATATTGTGTGGGCTCGGCATGCATGTAGAGCCTGCCTTCCCTGAAATCAGTGGAGGCCATTTTGGCACCATAAGAGGTACAATATAATGTTGGCTTAGCATGCATGTGGAGCCTGCATCCTCTGTAGTTAATAGAGGCTGCTATGGCACTTAGTGACTATGGCGTTTAGTGTTAGGTTCCCATCTTAAAGAGATCGCCTTGATGTAGGGCAGACGGGCACAGATAATTTTTGTAAAAAATTATTTGCCAAGAATCTCACATTTACAATGTAGCGCTAGTATCGTGTAGATAGTGAGTATGGCAGTATTATATGTACTCATTTTATTGTCTGTGTTCTCAGAGTGCTGTTGCATTTTTTTATGTTTTACTTTTCTAGGTCACATCTCTGAGATCACTATACCAGTGGGGAGGAGAGCAGGGAAGCTACTGAGCATGTCAGTCCATCAATAATCTAGGAGAAGGTAGACCAGATAAACAGCAGGGGAAGCTTAGCCCTTCATTTCAAATGCCCTATTCAATGCATAGTAATACATTTAATGGGAGAACCCCTTTAAAGGGGTTATCCAAGACCTATAAAACCCCACCCCCCATATGCCCAGACCCCTCACAAAGGTTGTTCTTACCTGCTCCTTGGCACCTTTGTTGCTTCTGCTGCCCACACGGCAACCATTGCATCTCCTGCATCCGGCAATGGGGTGTGCAATGGGGGTCAAGATAGCAAACAGCAGGCCGCGACGGGGCGATCCTCTCACTGTCAAGGTCTACTATTTGTTGCCCCCCCTCTCACATCACCAGATGTTTTCATACGTGTGACGGGGAGATGTAACTTCAGCCGTGTGGGTAGCAGAAATGATGCAGATGCCGGGGAGCGGGATAAGTACAACCTCTGTGAGGGGCCCGGGCATATGGGGGGGCATTACAGATTTTTGATAACCCCTTTAATTGTATTTTAATATGCGAAGTCTAACTGCTGCATGTATAATGAAATATATAACCATAAGGTCATTTTAAAACTAGGTGTCACACTTCTGAAGTGCCGTCATCACTGCCATCGGTGGAAGTTGATGACAAGGGTTGTAGTGTTGAAGTTTGCTGGCTGAGACTTGTAGTCCCCTTGTGGCATTGCTGGTAGTTGCAGTTCTACAACAGCTGTAGTGTCACAGGTTGTCTATCCTTGTCTCAGCGAGCGGCCTTATTAAGCTCAATGAGAATGGAGTGTTTCTGAATGTACCATGTGTTGTGGAGCCTCGCAGAACATGACCTGGACAACACTTAGACAGGCTCTCCACTTATTCTGCTTTGCATAATAGTGAATACTGCGGTCTATGAATGCACAATGCAATGAATAATATCACATCTGCAAGTTACACAATAATGCGATGTTAGCTGCAAATGATACGCATATATTAACCCCTAGTGGAGGTCAGCACTTGACGATGGAAACTAAATGTATTATACATAAATCTGTCTCGCCACACAAAAACATAATTGTTTAAATAGCCCTTGCAATTATTTCAATACAAAAGCAAAATTATTTCAATATCTTAACTTCCAGAAGTTTGAAGCACTTAAATCCATTTTCTCCTGATTGCATTAACTATTTACCATACAGAGGACTTTATGTATGAGGAGAGCTACAAACACGTTAAAATCTGAGGGATGGGGCTTGTTGGGAATACAAAATATGTTTAGCGGTGCTTCTGTTTGGTAAATTCTGAGCTGAAGATTGATATTGGCACCTTGGGCCAGAGCTGTAACCCTGGAAAATCTGTGACCACCCCCCTACTATGAACCATTTATACTATTGGTGTCTTCTGGTAGGGGACCCCTGGGGCCTCCTCAGATCCCATGTGCTTCTACATCACTGCAGCCTTTCTTTAAATGGCATTATTAGGGATGTTCTAATACAGGGATGCACTACCTGCAGAACTCCAGCTGTTGCAAAACTACAACTCCCAGCTATCAGCCTCCAACAGGGCATGGTTGAAGTTGTAGTTATACAACAGCTGGAGGGCCGCAGGTTGAGCATTCCTGCGCTAGTATGTTAGCTTATTGAAGGGGTCCCTCGATCCACAGATGGTCATCCTCTTCTTTTCCCAACCACTGAAACTATGAACTGTAGAGTTCTTAAAGGTCTGTAATATCAGACCAAAGGGGTCAGACTTCCCACACCACCGTGCTGTTTGGAGAGGTTGTGGCACTTCCAGTCTTCACTGTTTAACTGTATGCTATCTAACTTGAGGTGTAGGTTCAGTATAATTACAACTCTTCACCCAATTCAAGACACACGGCACCGCTGCCATAAAGGAGACGACATGCAGACAGTGAAGATGACTCATCGAGCTTACATCAGTCCCATGGCCTCTCCAAAGACCTGATCGGTGGGGGTGCTGGGAGTCAGACCCTCACTGATTGTAAACTGATGACCTATCCTGATTATATACTAGCACATTCCCTTTAAAATAGTAACACACTGAGTAGTGCCCAACTAACAGTTAAAGTAAATGTTAAAAATGGACTGGAAGGGCACTCAATATCTGGAATTTTCAATTTTAAATATGTTAGCAATAGATGTTGGTGCATCAAATCTATTGCTAACATATTTATATCAGCGAATGCTGTCATTGCTGCTATATTGAATTTTTACTGCTATTGCTATATTGTTACTATATTGCTATCGTTATTTATAAGTTTTATTTTTGTTGCGGAGTTTTATGAATACTTTCTATTGGGGGGATAATAAAATTGAAAATTCCAGATATTGAGTGCCCTTCCAGTCCATTTTTAACATTTGCATTTTCCTTTTGGGTAGGTGAACCAAAATAGGAAGAGTGCACCAAACCGTGATTATTGATAGGGGTTGAGCCTTCAAAAACTATTTTTAATATTAACAGTTAAAGTAGCCACAGATATTTATTTCTGCCAATCCACGCCACTGAATGTATATGAGATCCTCCCAACTCTAACCTGGCAACAGAAGTCAAGGGAGAGAAGGATCGGGTACGTAGTTAGATTTCAGCATCGTTGCTCTTCATGAGAGATAAGCCACCACTGAAAGTGTCTGAGTTTGTCAGATGTTTACTGCCCTCTACCCATCAATAATACCTTCATGCTCAGCCAACCTGAGTCTGCATGTGAATGGAAGCCATGTGGCTTAGCTGTTTGTAGACAACTATTTGAAGCGCATTGTATTTGAAGGTTGTGAAATACAATATGACTCATTGACTGTCTATGCAATGGTTGGCTACTATTGTATTTCTCAGGTTTCTGTAGCAAACAAATAGAATAGACCATAGAAATCGTTTTTCTTCATGCCCTGTAGCTATACTCCTGAAATAATGGAAAATATGCATTGCATAGAAATACAGCGTGACAAGGTTCAGTGCTGGGTCCACTTTTATTTAATTAATTTATTAATGATATAGAGGGAGGAATTAACAGCACTGTTTCAATTTTTGCAGATGACACTAAGCTTTGTAGTAGAGTCCAGTCTATGGAAGATGTGCAGAAGTTACAAGCTGACTTGGACACACTCAGTGTTTGGGCATCCTCTTGGCAGATGAGGTTCAATGTGGATAAATGTAAAGTTATGCATCTGGGAACAACTTGCATGCCTCCTATGTCCTAGGGGGAGTAACACTGGGAGAGTCACTTGTAGAGAAGGATCTGGGTGTCCTTGTAGACCAAAGACCGCAGAATAGCATGCAATGTCAATCGGCTGCTTCTAAGGCCAGCAGGATATTGTCATGTATTAAAAGAGGCATGGACTCGCGGGACAGGGATGTCATATTACCACTGTATAAAGCATTAGTACGGCCTCTTCTGGAATATGCTGTTCAGTTCTGGGCTCCGGTTTATAGGAAGGATGTCCTGGAGCTGGAAAGGGTGCAGAGACGGGCAACTAAACTAATAAGGGGCAGTTTAGCAGAGACGGGCAACTAAACTGATAAGGGGCATAGAGCATCTTAGCTATGAAGAAAGATTGAAGGAGTTAAACTTGTTTAGTCTTGAGAAGAGACGTATAAGGGGGGACATGATCAACCTGTATAAGTATGTAAATGGCCCATACAAAAAATATGGTGAAAAACTGTTCCAGTTAAAATCCCCTCAATAGACAAGGGGGCACTGCCTCCGCCTGGAGAAGCAAAGGTTCAGACTCCAGGGGCGACAAGCCTTCTTTACTATAAGAACTGTGAATCTATGGAACAGTTTACCGCAGGAGCTGGTCACAGCAAAGACAGCTGAGGGCTTCAAAACAGGCTTAGATAAATTCTTAGAGAAAAAGAAGGTCACCACATATTAAGAAATGTAGAGTCATGTCGTAAGGTTACCCGTCCCCCTCCCCTTCATCACTTCTACCCCCTCCCTTGGTTGAAATTGATGGACATGTGTCTTTTTTCAACCGTATTAACTTCGTAACTATGTAACTATGTAACTATATGTGTTTATCAAGTGGCTAACCCTTAAAATTGGATAGATATGTTTTTCTTTGGGTAACAAATTGACCACAGGGACATTTCAATTGACTTAAAGATTTCCACAGGTATTAAATATATTTAAAGCTCTCTCAAACTACTCCTATTAAGAAGAAAATTGCTGAAATTGGTAATGGTAAGTAGTTGAGATGACACAACAATCAAATAACATTATGAGAGGCCTGATGAAGAGCAGGCACCACTCACACTAGAGATGTTGCATTAAACATATTGAGGAGCAAAACTTTCCTTCATCAATCTTAGTAAACGGTGTGCTAGAATAAGTTCTGCCAAATTTATTAAGAGGCACAGGCTTCTTTATAAATGTTTCAACAAAAATCTTTATAAAGTGCTCACACAGATACAGCTCGACCAGCCACCCAGTTGGCCAAAAAGACTAATAAAATATAACAAAGACGGTTGGCTGATTTGTGGCCAAATTGCAACAATTTATTGATACGGCCTTAAATTCCTACAACCTCATACATATACTCTGAACATAAAAAATAATACAAATAAGGTAAAAAGTAGATAAAAAACAAAAAAAAAATGGTCACAGTCCACCTTTCTTAAACCTATTGCGGAGCTCTCGCAATTTTTTTTTTTTTTAAATGCGGTTATTTACGATTGCCTTGCACTATAAAGTTTTAATGTCCATCGACAATTAGTGCATTACTTGATGTCTTATTATAACACTTTTTACGTGTACTTGTAGTGCCCAAGTTATATTAATTAATATCTTTAAAAGTGCAATTTGATATTTTCCCTTCTTGTGAAAAGTTCCAATATTATGGCAAATATAATGGTCCTTGAGCGCAGAGTGAACACAGCGTGTATGCGCAGTGTGCACTGGAGGTAAAGTGATAGATAAAATTCTGACGCTTTTGCGCCGCTTACCACTCCTTCTATACGAATGTATTATGATGAAGGTAGATTGCACTGGATCACCTCCTCCGTCACTGTCAGCTATTATTTCGGTATAAATACGCTGAATATACGCTGAATGTTCGCTCAATATTCGCTTGAGATACTGCGTTCAGAGTGCTGCACTAAATTCGCCCTCTCTGGTCGCTTCACATTAATCCATCCTGAACATGCGCACTTGGATCTCACAAACGCTGTCCTGTATGCCGCACTGTCTCTTTCTCTTCACTTGCGGCCGAGTGTCCACAGCTTGCACTGCGTTGGTAGGGATTATTCCACTTGTAAGTCCTTGTTGGGCAAATTCGGAACTTATTAGGCAAAAGTAAAATAAAGATAAAAAACCGCTATTAATGTTTTCAGACGCGTTTCAAAACCGCTATGGTTTCTTCCTCAGGGGTCACAAGTGGTCGCCATAATATTGGAACTTTTCACAAGAAGGGAAAATATCAAATTGCACTTTTGAAGTTATTAATTAATATAACTTGGGCACTACAAGCACACATAAAAAGTGTTATAATAAGACATCAAGTAATGCACTAAGGCAATCGTAAATAACCACATTAAAAAAAAAAAAAAAACAATTGCGAGAGCTCCGCAATAGGTTTAAGAAAGGTGGACTGTGACCATTTGTTTGTTGTTTTTTATCTACTTTTTACCTTATTTGTATTATTTTTTATGTTCAGAGTATATGTATGAGGTTGTAGGAATTTAAGGCTGTATCAATAAATTGTTGCAATTTGGCCACAAATCAGCCGACCGTCTTTCTTAATAAATTTGATGCATCTTCTGGTTTTCAATGCATCAGAATGGGAAATATATGTCAGCTACAAGCTGGTGTAGATTTTAGCCATAATCTAAGCCAGTTTTATACTAAATCCAGTGGGCTGTGGGATGGAACACATCTTCTGCTAACCCCACTCCTTTCTAGCCATTTTTTTAAAATATTGCAAGGAGATCAAAAAGTTGCAAATTAGGATGCAAATTGGGGATGTGCCTCTCTCATGTCTTTTGTGCAGTTAGTGTTTTACCCACATTGGGTAACAAGGACTTTCTGATGGTTTTGGTGGTAATGAAGGAAACATTTGGGAAGCACAGATTTAAAGGGTCTGTACAGGATTATAACAACATGGCTGCTTTATTCCAAAAAACAGCACCACATCTGTATAAAGGTTGTATCTGGTATCGCAGTACAGAAGATACATGGGGTTTATAGGTGGCAGGACTAGGATCATGAGGAAAGGTTATTAGAGTTGGATGAGTGGATGATGATAATGATCATTGCATTGGAGGACTTCAGAGAAAATGGCTAACGACCTAAAACAGAGAGTAAGGTAGAAGGAATTGCTTTGGAGAATGAAGGACATCCTAACATGGACAAAATGATGAACAGCCCCAAAGGAATTCACCAATTGCACCACTAAATCAGAGTTCGCAAATATATATGGGTCAAGACACTCAACACAAATTATATCAAAAGAAGTGCTCAAGGGTTAGGAGTAGGACTCCAATTCATGTGAACCCCCAAGTGCCCATGCTTCAGAAATACTATCATTATATTAAAGGGCCAAAATGACAGGGATATGGCACATATATCATAGTTTGGTCACTTCTTGCTTTATAGAACGTACAACTTATCCCTTAGCACCTGAGGCACAAAAAGAATGACAAGGAGATGACAACACAATCAAATACAGATTTCTTGCTTCAAGTTCAATGTCAGAGTCAGTGTCACGCATGTTTTTTAAAGGGAAAATAGATTTTCATAAAGGCCTTCAACTAATAGGCCAATTAGTTCGACCTGAAAATAATAACTCACAGAAGTATGTCCAGCTAATAATATACATATCTAGTGTTCAGCGAATCAAAGTATCCAAAGTGGACTTCAATCCGAATTTCAGGAAAAATTTGATTCGGAACAAGGGTGAATTTCATCATGCTTCATGGTGATGAATCAATTCTTCCTAAAATGGTGGCTGATAATAAAAAATTATATATACTGAACTAACCTCATTCATTTGATGTTGGAGAGGCCATCCTCTCCTGTCTTGATTGAAGAAATCCCGCCAAAGGACCTGCAACGAATGTGATGATTATGTCACTGCGCGTGCCCAGCATGATCATGTGATGACATCATCAAGCTCGACGCAGGTCCTTTGGCTGGTTTTCTTGAATTAAGACAGGAACGGAAGCCGTCTCCACGATCAAGTGGATATATATATATATATTTATTTAATCCCTGATTAACCCTTGAGCAGTGTTCAGTGTTGAACGCGGCATCTAAGAGGTTAAATAATGGGGACGGTGTGATTGCCGTTCCCCATCATTTTGCCCACTCCATACAATAGAAAGCGATTCATGACGATGTATTTTGTAACAAATCAAATTTCTTGTTAAAATTCTTCAAAACTTTTAGGCTATAAAACTTTTATATTATAGTGTCATTTTTGGCTAATTTAATAGACAACCTCTCTAAGTACTCTGCTGACTTTACATAGCTTGACGACAGATCCAAGGCTAATAACTACCTTCTGTCTGTATCTCATATGAAAAGAGAAATAAGACTAGATTTTATTAGTGGTCTTGATTATTCAGGATTATTATTATTTATGACCTCCACAACTTGCCACCACCAAGATCTCACCACAATCGTACATTCTCTGCAGATTGTACTTCTGCCTGAGGTCTGCTCAGGAGACTGGCATCCAAGTTTGGAAAGTTTTCGCTTTATAGACCGCAATAGTTCTTAAAGCTGACAATACATTCTGTGATATTGTCATTGGTCTGAGATTGCCGCGTTTATGAGGCTTAAACCATTGTGTTGTCTCATAATGAATAGAAAGCACCATCACCGAGGAGGCTGAAGAATAATGTTGGAGGAATAAAGTTCTCACTGATAGACACTATAAGGCTTATGGTGGTAATAAAGCATGAAGTGAGCTGGCCAATTAGCCCGAGGGAATAAACAAGTGATTTCTCAAAGTGGCTCAATCAGTTCTTTCTCTGCTGTCCAGTATATAGATGACCATACACATTAAAGTACTTTAAACCTGCAGATTTCAGTGGGACCAGCTAAACATCTAATAGAGTATGTATACAGGTGGCCCAAATGCATCCCAATAACAAATGTCAGGGAAATGAAAAATAGAGCTGTTGGATTTCATCACGTGTGGTCCTTTTCTGCAAGAAGATAAACAGATGCCCACTCCTCATTCAGAATGCATTCAAATTTTGCCAAGCCCAGCATGTACATGGGGTTTGGGATTAATAGCTATCAAAAGAATGGGCTCAGCCAATATCTAAAGAGTGTCATTAAATCCTACATACTCCACTGTGCACACTCATATTCCACTCAAGTTCTCTTCCTATCAAGGTATGGATGACAAATTTAAGGATACATGAATTTATCATAAATCCCTAGCAACCAAAGTTAAAGGTTTCTTGGGATTTTTAAATTGATGGTCTTCAATATGAGATCAGAGGGGGTCATCTGTTCAAAAAGACCATGGCACTCTATGAGCGTTAAAGCCTCTTACTAGGTAATTTGATGTCACATTCATCAGTCACATGACTTAGGCGCAGCTCAGTCCCATACAGATGTACGTCGCTGTGTTTGGTGAGCTGCGAGAAGGCCACAACTCTCACAGGAGCTCCAGTGAGTGCTACAGCTTCCTCAAAAAGCTGATCGGAGAGGGTGCAGGAAGTCAGACCCCTGCCCATATTATATTGATGACCTATCCTCCTATCCCAAGGATAGGTCATCAATACATAAATAAACATACATAAATGTGCAAAAGGCAAACCACTCCAAGTCGTGGTTAAATATGAATCTCATTATGGCAATTAAAGCAGATTTGTGAATAAAACCTGAATCAAAAATGTGATTATTTCTTCCCATAAATGATTAAATGGTCCTGGCGACATCCTACACTTAATTAGTAATTGGATCTATAATGTTATTTTGCATTCTCATTGGCATCTCGGTCAATATTTTAAGTCACGTCTATCTTGCCAAAACAATATAATTTCTTGGCATTAAGGAAAGCAAGACAGATTAGTAAATCCAAAGGCAATTTGAGCTCTAATTTAAGGTTATTATTTCTTGTCAATAGCATTTTGCCCCATAAATCTCCCCTGTGTACGGTTAGAATTTTCTTCTCCAGTAAACAGACACTCAGACATGTGCAAGTCATAATTATTACATTCAGAAAGGCGAATGAAACTGTCGGAAAGGTTACATTCCATCCTGTATCTCTGGGCAACAAATGCATATTTAGAATTCCTTAACAGTCCTTGCACAGTCTTCTCAATGCCGATTTAGACCCGGTTATGAAGATAGATCAGGTGAGTCAAATAACCTACACAAATAACATGGCCTCGAGGTTTTCAATAAAAAATAAGGGGTCAAATCCGCTGTAGGTTCCATCCCTTCTGTGTGCTCTCCCACGCGCTGCCCCTTAGCCAACGAGATGGTAAAAATTCAATGAGGTTTCAGTTGCGTTTTGTTATCGTTGAGACAGGAATTATCAGAGCTCGTTTAAAGAAACGTAGAGAACACATTTAAAATTCATATGCCCTCTATATCCTCTCCGAAGCTTTGATAAATATCCCCCCCTCTAGCTCTCTATTATTCCGGGTTTTAAAACTTGTAATTCATGTGCAAAATACTTTCCCGCAAACGCGGTGCCTTTCTAAGCCAACCGGTAGCTTTGCATATTCATAAAGTAAGAGACCGCCTTGTGAGCACCAATTATTGCTCATTAAAGTATCTGCTGATTTTCACTGTCAACAACATCCAACGTGCTTCGCTCTTTGCAAAGTCACCTTTACAGTAAAGAAGACGGCCTACAGCAATACTTCAATTTTCTGTTTAGATAGGTCTACACAGATAACCCTTAAATCGACCCGCTGAGGAATACATTATGTGTCTCTTTTATCTGAAATGTGCCTTCTACCTTTTATATTAATCACCCGGTCTGTCCATTTCGAATCACTTCACAAGTCCCTTAGTTAAAGCAATATGTGACTAATCAGCACTGATGATATGATTGCGGAATCCTAATTAACGGAATGCATTTACTCTTCAATCCTGGCAAAGGACAATGTTTCTTTTGTATATTAATGTTAGACATTTTGGATAATATTCAAACATTTGGAGCTATTTAGATTAATGGTATTATAATGTATTTATGAATAGCAGACGTGTTAAGTAGTTCGGTGGCTATATATAGTCATACTGAATAACAGATTTAAATTTACTTATTTTTCTTTTTTTGTATTGAAATGATATGTAAGCTACTTTTTTTAAGTAGCGTTTATATCTTGTTTCATTTAGTGTTAGGCCATTGGTATGGTCATGGTCAGATGGCACAGCTAAATCATGTGGCCCAGCCCTACCTGTGGCAGTCAATGTACCCTGACTGTTTCTTGACTGCACTAAAGTCTAAAGAAGTTTAAAGCTACCCATACACATTAATGTTAGCCAGCCAGCCAACCATCTAAATCATATGTGGCAGTCCTGACTTTTGCCCAACAGCAGCTAGATTGGACTGTTGGATTTCAACATGCCTAATCCTTTTCTTCTCAGGGCAGATTCCCATTCAGAATACATGCAAGCTAAGTGTATCCAAACATGCATGTGTGTAGGGGGAGTTGGGAAAAATAGCTGTCATCAGGATGATCCAACAGCTGCCTAAAGGGTATGGCCAAAGGTAGGCCAATATCTTGTCTCATGAAAAACTCAGGCTACTGTCCCTACCTGGTCCTCTATTCTGCAGCTCTGCCTGTTCCTACTGGAGTTTGGATATAAGCAAAAGCTTATCTGCGCTTCCCTGCTAGGTCCTCCTGGCCTGTCTTTAGGGCCTGCAAGCTTCCCAGCTCTTAAAGGGTCTGTGTGCATGCACCCTAGTTTCCTCAAGCCAATGGTTAGTTAGGTTATCTAGCTTGCTAGTTTCTAGTTAAAGTGCCCTGTTTTTTTGTCTTCCCATATACCAACCTCTGCCTGTTTACTGACTCTGATCTTCTGCTACTTGATCTGACCATGGCTTATTTACCATATTAACCCTTTGTCCCTTGCCCTGACTGTGCACCAGTTTTGCGTATTCGTAAGAACTCTGCTTGCCCTGACCTTTGCCTGTTTTTGACTATGAGTATTATCTGACCCCTTAGTGCTTTGCATTGGTATCTCTGACCCCAGTGAGTCATCTTCCAATCACACTTGGACTATTCCAAGAGGTAACCACCAGGTGGCTCCCCTGCAGCAAAGACCAGATCCTTGTGTAGGGTTTAAAAGTTGAATACCAGGTGACTGCCAGAATAATGTCCTCAGGTTTAGCCTATAGTCAAGACCAGTTGGTTCACACAGTGGCTCCGCACCCACTGCCCCAATTCAGAGCACATTTTCTCTCCTACCAAGTTTTACTTCCATTAGCATTTCCACTTATACTTGTGCATGCTCATTTCCATGACCAGTTGCTCCCATCAAAAATCCCCAAAGCAAACCATAGTTAAAATGGCCAAAGAAATTCAACTTTGGTCAGACGTTTGCTGTTGAATAAAGACCATTCTGACTAACAAAACTCTAAATCATCTATAGGAAGCTATCAAAGATGTTAAAATTAGGCAGAATGGAGGCCAGGTATAGACAGAAATTTCATTTGTGGATCATTTTAATACACATGCATGGAGATGTTTCTTTCCAGTAGGATGATTTTGGAATCTCTTTGCTCATGGCCGCAATAGAAACAATTAAATATGCCATTACAATATATAGCATTACAATACAATGAAAATAATCATGCACAAAGGGATATAACTCCATTATGTTCTCAGAAAACCTGTATCTAGGAGCCCATCCCATGAAACCCCACAAGTGAGAAGAAAAAGAAAATGTGGCTCTTGTCCCTTCATTCTGCCAATCAATGATTGATATCCTATTGATATCTTATTCTAAAGATAGACCAACTATTGACTATCCCACACAACCCCATAGATTACATCTGTGCTAGTTGCTATATGGATATTTCTTTATATGCCACTAGTGGTAATTTTAGTGTACTTTGGCCCCTGTACAATATGAAAAGCCATTCTGATTGGAAATATATCTCTCGTTTAAACTATATCTAGGATAAGCATGGCCATGAAACTTCATTATTATATTGTGTTGTGCTTAAAACGATTCCATAACCTCTATTTCTCATTAACCTCCCTTTTACCAAACATCAAGTAGCTTGTATAACGGATGTGATTACTGGATTTCTAAAGACAACAGATGGCCTAAGACAAGGTGCATTTAAAGTGATATTAATCTTGGATGAAGACAACTTATGATTAAGGTTCTAACTGAATCAGATGTATGTATTTGGTCAATGCCCAGACATAATTCAAGATTGATCTTCCAAGTTACCATATGGAGCACATTTCTTTCTCTTATGAAGAGTAGATTATGGCAAGGACTAAAGCTACTTATAATATTACAGGCTCAACCCTTACTAATTTGAATAAGATCATAGTGCAGAGAAAGTAGTCTGGCAAAATGCCTAGATATACAGTTTGTACCCATTCAGTTAGAATATGCATAAATTATCCAAACCGCATTGCGTTCACTAATTGTTCTTGGTGATCTAAACATATTTAAGCTGTTAACCAGTGAATTGCTCATTTATATCATGATGATGGAAGAAATGTATCTACATCCACGTCTTCAACCACTAGCTCTACAACTGTTGTGAAACTACAACTCCCAGCATTGAATGATTTGTGGTCTCTCAATGGCTATAAATTGACAACTTATGTATATATTAAAGTGTCTTTCTGACCCCAACGTCCATCTCCAAAACTTTGCTATATGCAACTTGCCAATGTTCTCCATTAGTCTTCAATGCTTGGCCACTGTGAGTTTCAGTCTTGTTCGCCCTTCTGAAGTTTCCATGCATGGGGTCTCCTGCTTTCATTCCCCACCAAATTTGATTGGAACATCCCACAATAATAATGTGGCTGGACATGAATTGAACATGCACAATAAAGGGATATTGAGCGTGTGCTGTGGGAGAAGCAAGGATGGTATGGAGGGCAGAAATTGTATTGTGTAAGTGCCATGACTTGAAGAATGATTCCAGCCCTGTTCATCAGTTTGCTTCTGTCCTGGGTTAGAAAATGACACAACTTTCTACTGCCAACATTAGAAAAGTACTATGCACGCTGGTGGAATTTTTTTTGAGAGAAGCACTTCATGTAACCTGGTGTGAGACCACACTAGATTAAAGAGGTGCTTGGTTTGGTTTGTTAACATATCTGCATACAGATTACTAGTTTCTGGATAATATTTTTAAAGGGGTTTTCAGGGAATAATCAGTTTTTAGCAAGTGCCAGTAGCCTGCATATAAAGGCATGGTCACATACTCCACAAGCAGCATGTCACCACTGAAGCCAGGCATTGGCTGCAGTGGAGCATATGACCATGCCGCACTGGATATCAACAATGTAGGAACTAGAACATAGACACACCAGAGGCAGTGTCTAGGACCGGAATAGGTAAGTATGAATCCTCTGGTTAAAGAAGCAGACTGCAGGCATTTGCTAAAGACTGATTATCCCCAGAGAACCACTTTTAACTTTAAAGGAATTATTGCCAGAAATTATGGAATATAAGTGTACTATAAAAGTGTACTTTTTGCCAACTTAACACACTTCATATTCCTATTTTACATCTTTAGCACACGCTCCGTACTTTGAGCTTTTAAGATTTTAAGGAAGATGCACTACCACTCAGGGAAGATGTATTACCAACAGAGGAGGAAACAACTAAAAAGTAGCTTCTTGAGGCTAGAGCTAAGTAGACTCACACAGAAACTCAAATTAAGAATATTAAATATAGCAGAGATTCAAGTTAATATAATAAAAAATATTATTTCCATATATCTTAGCACCCACAGAGTCACTCTGCATATCTGTATTTGTTTGCTTTGCATTGCATCCCATTTGTAACTGCCTGTTTATTTCACTTGTTAGGACTAACTGTGTGGACTAACTTTATCTTCTGTAGATCTGCATCATGGTATCCCCTCTATGTAGCAAAAACACTGATGCAGAATTCCTGCCACAGTGTAACTCTAGACCAGATGCTGTGCTGTGTATAGTTTCACAGCCCACAATAAATGGAACTTGGTCAGAAAGAAGCCATATGGTCATTGCCATGGCTCCTTCCTTCTCAAGAATAATGGAGGAGTCAGCAACCAGATGCTCACGATCAGACCTTAAAAGGGTTGTCTGGATACAGATTCCCTTTTCACCCAGAGAGCCCCTCTGAGATGAGCATTGAAGCACCCTTGCCAGCACTGTATTGCGCAGGGCAAAGGCAGTTTGTTTACCTTTTTACCATGTTAGTCGGAGGCTTCCACCTGGCAGTGTTGTTGGTGTCGCCAGGCTAGGGCAGGGCTAAATACCGCACATTAGTGCCAGTGACGTCACTGGGAACACTGCTAGGTGGAAGCCTCCGCCTTGCAGAGACCTGGTACGTCACTGGATCTGCACAAAAACCCACTAAAATGAAATGCTCCGATGCTCATCTCAGAGGGCTTGCCCAGGTGAAGAAGGTTATATGTGTGGGCTCAGCTCTGAACCCGAACAACCCCTTTAATGTAATATAAAGCCCCAAATTAATGTTTTTCTTAAAGAGGGCACATGATCTAGGAGCCCTAAGAGTTATCATCGACAAATTGTTAACCTCACCATATATACTTATTAAAAGATTTTTTATATGATGTGCATATTTTAGGCAACTAAAGGCAGCTTTTTCTCATGCTGTTCTCATCCAGCCTGGCTGGCATCACCCACTTCCATTAGGCCCTGGCTTCATAGACTGTAAATGCATGACATGAGATCTCACTAGTTATTAAAAATCTTGAGTCTTGAGTTAAGCTATTTGTATAAAATGTCTGTCTTCGAAGACTATTTTTATTATTTTTATTTTTAAAATGTTTTTAATCTAATAAATTATTTGAAATTATGGAACATGAGAACTATTTTTAGGGAAGGGTCAATGATTTGTTTCTTTAAAAAAATGATAACGCCCCCATAGATCCTCTTTAAAAGTGTTCTCAGTTATTTGCCTTGACTACAAATGACAATGAACTACATGATCCACTTAGAGTACGTAATAGTATAAAATGTTGAACAATGACCAAGAAGATTCCCTGCGATGATTTCAATATTCACACACAGTTGACAGTGACTCTTTTCCTTGATTAGTAGTATTTTCTTTTGTTTCATGCTAGACTAGCAGCGGAGGTAGATCATTATAAATGTAACCTGTGCAATCATGCATCTTGCACTAAACAGGCTAGAGAGAAGAAAGTGATCTAATTTGATGATTTAGACATAGGTCAATGTGGCAATTTCCTCTATATATAGCTTAAAACTTCTTCGATTTAAATCCATTTAAAGTTTGTAATAAAAAAATATATCATGTACAAGATGAAATCACTCAAGATGTGTGAACCATCCTCTCTTAGCACAATATGGTAAGCTAGACATAAAATCAACTTTTTTAATGTAGCACATATTGCACATATCCTCGCCTCCTCAGTTCTTTGCTAAATGGAATGAGTAAAAACATATAGTCAAAGTCATATCATTGCAACGTGATAGAAACACATCAGTTAACACCTAGCACAACTATAGTACACCTTACTTCTGCTTTTATGCCTAGTGGGCCACCACAACTAGACTCCACCATATGACCTAATGGTTAAAGGGTTGTCTCATCTGAACAATCCCTTCTACATGTTCTTTTAGGGTATATGGTTCTATGGACCCTGCTCTTTGAGGAAGATCAGAGGAGTGCTAACTAGAAACAGTTTTTGTTCTCAAAGACACAGGTAGTCTATTTAGGACATGGATAATCAATCATCTGATTCATGGTCATCTAACACTTCATTTCCTCCACAGCAGCCACGGAGGAGGAGATACACAGCTGGTCTCATGTTCAAACAGTTGATTTTGTCAACAGTCTAGCTAGGGAGTTCCATCCATTAAAGGGGGTGTCTTTGATACATCCTTACGAAACAAGACTCACTGAATCCCAGCTGACCATTAAATGGGGTTGTCCAGCTTTGGGACATTTTTACCTGTAGAAAGTTCTACATTATACCTGTTGGAAAAAAATCATTCCTCACCCCAGATGCTCCATTCTGACTCCCTGACTCCCTTCACTGGTCTTCTGGTCTTCATCCTGTAAATTACTGGTTGGACACGGTCATGTGCACTGCTGCATCCAACAACTGGCTTCAGTAGTGACATGTGCCATCTCTCCAGACCTTTACAGGACGGGGGCTGAAAGACCCGTGAAAGGAGTCGAGAAAACAGAATAGTGTGGCAGGGTGCATAAGTAAGTTTCTTTCAACACATACAACACAGTTAAAAACATGTGCCACTCGCAGGGGTGTAGCTATAGTTGGTGCAGAGGTAGAAGTCGATACCAGGCCCAGGAGCTTGAGAGTGCCCAAAGACACTTGTGGCGCATAAGACACCAGCATTATAAGTTACAAGTTACACCTCTGGCTGGAAAGAAGGGTTAGGACAAGAGTTTGGCATAGGGGAAGTGGGTTTCTGTTTCAATTTTTGCCTCAGGCAGCAGAAAGCCTATGTGCTTCCCTGCCCCCGGCCACAAACCACTGAGGAAAGGGGGGCCCAAGCTGAACTCTTTCACCAGGGCCCATAAACCTTTAGCTGCACCCCTTGCTGTATATGAAGTTTGAGGGACCAATAACTCCATTGAGGAAACTTTTTGACATGTCTTAAGTAAATCATAAAATAAGGCAACTTGGGAGTCCCCTTGGAGAAAAGTAAAATAACACATCTGTGATCTTGAAGACCTATGGAAATACAGTTTTTCATCACAGCAAGAAACTGCCAGTTTAAATATAATATAAGCTTTTATCATAGGCAATCAAAAATATAAAAAGTTTACAAGAAAGCAAAACGGCAAAAGTCAACCCTCCCTTTTCGTCTTCTACATGTCTTTGCATAGAGAAAAGCACTGACTAATGAGATTTTTCCCACATCACATCCCACATTCCCTCTACAAACACCACCAAATAAAGTTATCATGAAAGCCTAACAGCTGCAGAACACATTAAACACCGCTCCAGCTTGTGTTTTGTTAGCGAGGATTTTAGTGAGGGGGCGCTGGGCACCGGTTGTTTTTCACTTGAGAATCAGAAGGAACAATTAAGGAATAAACAAAATCCAAAAAAATCAAATCCTATCAGCCGGCAAAAGTTTATGAAAGAAGAAAAGTTACCAACTGGACATTGCTGCTATGAACTATTAATAAAGGAAGAAATTAGCTGCTTGGAGGGGTAGTGTAATTTCCCCATCGTTAACGTTCTCTTAAAGTTAATTGTTTTTATTAAGTCATTTATTTTCATGATTACTACAAAAATTGCGGTGAAAAGACCAAATTTACAAATTGCATCTCTTTTACCAAGTACGTTCCGAATGCAGTAATGCTCTTCTGTTAAAGCCCAGAATTTGGCGAAGGGCTCCAGACTCTGGCAATGAAAAAAGGCCAGTGTGATGCTGCAAGCTGCTATTTCAGACAAAATAACTGTTGTCTGTGTGGAAACGCAATTACCAGACCCGAATGAATTGGCCTTATAGTCAATGACTGCTGAAAAAATGAATTTGCATTAGTGTGTGTATGAATTATAGGTTCCAAATAATGTATGCCGACCCAATAGAGGCCAAGAGTGCTCAGCTTTATCACACGATGTATGCAAAATTATAAATCATGTTATATATCATCATTATTCTATGTATGGAATAAAGTAAATGTAGCGTGAACGAATATATGTGTCTACAAGGAAAAATGTGGGCTTTATTAAAAATATTCAGAAATTTCTGAGATACAAGGGTTAAAAATCAGTCTGTTTTCTTTGACTCTTGTCATCTGATGGATCATGTCTGTCTCCTATTTCTGATCATCTGAACACTAATTAGAGCTCAATTCTTCAATTCTTATCAAACTAATAAGAATATGGCTTAAATAGCTGTTTATGATGTCAGGAGAACAGAGATAAGAGCTACACATGAGTTGTCAGAAGATGAGATTCAAAGACTGTGACAGCTTGCAAACAGACCAATTTTTAACCATTGTATCACAGAAATGGCTGGACATTTTTCCAAATGCCCAAAATGAGCAAAATGTCGCCAAAAGGATAGCCTTTAAAGGCTATGCTACCCTTGCAACAATTTCCTTTTATTGCTGTGTATAAAATACAACATTAAACAACATTTTACATGTCCACAGCTCCCAGGCATGCCAATGTGTCATTCTGAGGGACAACACAGATCTTGTGTAGATTCAAAATTTTATTCGCCGAACATTCGCCGAACATCTGACAAGATTCGTATTCGCACGAACTTATTCGTCGAATCTACGTAAAAAACAATTGTTGTTTTGCGAACATTCATGCGTACATGACGTATGTACTGTCAGCGTAGTTAAAAGTACACAATATGTAAGCATTAGCATACAAAAGTGCGTACGAATCCTTAACGTACAATTGACGCGCGAATGCGTGATACGCACGAGGCTAGGCTGCGGCCTACAGTCTTTAGAGGAAGACTATATGAACTAGAAAAATAAGGTGCTCACTGCTGCTAGCTTTCAATAAGTTAATAATTTACTAAAAACACCGTGCAATAAGTGCATTAATAAGACACATTGCAGTACCAGAAAAAGAATACACACAATGGGCTAAAGTGCTGAACCATTAAAAACAGTGTAGCTAAAATACAGCAAATTATGGAAACATTTCAGTGCAATCAATTTCACATTTGCAAGCATAAAAGGCTCAGATATACGTTTGAGTCTCTCCTTATGGCTCCTACTTGGCTTGGCAATGATAAAACAGTCTGTCTGGAAGACATATTCCAAAATTCAATTGTAATCCACGAGGTAAAATTGTAAACCAAACAGGTAATGTGTAATCCACATGGATAATAGAGAATAACAGCAAATAGAGAACCCTTTTTGCAAAAGGGGCTCCCAAATAACCTGAGAAGGGGGGAAAAGGAAAATAGGCGCACTTTGGAGCAACAGGGAATTTTCTGCAGAATGGGGGGAGTCCTGACAGCCAAGTCCATCTGGATGAGAGTCAAACGGGGACAACACAAACTAAACAAAAACAAGTGCAAACTAGCATCTCACCCGTCAGGTGCAGTCCATGGTGTGGCTCCCATAGGTCCTCCTGCAGTGTCCTTGACACTGCCAGTAGTTGGGTTTCTCAGATGAGGGACCTGAAATCCTCCTCGCTCGAGCTGCTGCTGAAGGTCATAAGAGGACGCTCCTGCCTCTTGTAGGCCACGCTCGCTGCGGTGGAGGAGCTCCAGTACCTTCTTGTTCCGGAATTCGGACTTGACCAGGTCCGGGTGGTGGTCACGCTGGCGAGTGCTGCAGCCACTTGAGCTTTTCCGGATCCTCCTGCCGGGACAGCTGGGGTAAGAAGCAGTTCCGGAAAGGTTACATCCAGGGAAGAAGACCCAGCTTCCCCAGCTGATGCTGGCTTAGCCTTCCACGGCAGCTGGTACTGGTGGATCACCGTAGATTGGAAGGTGAATGAAGACGTAGTCAGCTGACCCACCTGTAAGGACTGTGGTGGTGGTGGTTCTGGCAGTCCAGGAATCAGAGGCTCTGGCTGAGGCTGTGGCTTTTCCCTGAACAGGAGGACGCCATCTGGGAACTACTGCAAGCAGCGCAGGCGTCCTGGACCTGGTGGTTCATCTGGCCACACTTCTGGTTCCATTTTAGGCACCAGAGGCTTGGAAAGGAGGGTAACCCGGTCGCAAATGGGCCTTTCAGGGACGCCATCGGGGTGTACTCCACCTGATCCCCCACGTACAGGCTATGATGATGCTGTGGCAGGTATGGCCGTTTCACAAACCTGCGGCCCACGAAATACTCCTTTCCATCCTCGTCATCCTGCAGGAAGCCAGACACTTGCCCAACTGAAAACTACAGTTCCCTTCCTGCGTTCCAGTGAAGGATCTCCTGGCCTAGGGTGGTCAAGTACCTGTATGACCCAGTTCTCCACTGCGGCTTTATACTCCCAGACGGTCTGTGCATGGGCTGTCACAGATGCCGGAACAATGGGGTTCTGGTGTATGGAAGAAGTGGACGCTCCAGCCACCTCCGCTGAACGAGACAGAGCAGACACTCCAGCCGCACGAAAAACTGCAGATACTCCAGCCACCTCACTAGTCGCAGCAGCAGTTGATGACCCAGCTACTGAAGCTGTGTTTCTCTCACAGAGTTGAACCTGTGACATCCTGATGCAGCGGGCGGTGGTTCTGGTAAACTTTTTTTGAGCCATGCTTGCTGTTGAAAATACTTGCTCTCAGGTCAGCAGTCAGCACTGGTCTAAACTGGTTCAGACTGAGTGACTCAGAGGAGGGTGGAGTACTGAGGGAAGAGTCTTCACTCCCTATATGTGCAAATAGTTAGTTCCCGGTGGGCTGGGCTGTTTTTTTCCAGTTCTGAGGGGGGCATATCTTCACTTTCCCGCTTTTGCATGGGCGTATCATCATTGTCCCGCTCATGCATAATGCGTACGTTTTGTATGGTTCATACGTATAGTATGTATACTTAGCATGTAAAATTTTGCGTAGATTTACGAATAATACAAAGCGAATCACCTAATATTCGGATTTGCTTCGAAGCTGAAAATTTCCAAGATTTGATATGAATCAACATATCGACAAATCGCTTCGCTCATCTCTAATCTTGTGTAGTCTGATTCTGCAGCCATACTGTTTTCCATTAGTTTCTATCTTTGTAGAAATCTATGGAGATTGGCCTCACTCTCCTGGGACTACAAATACCCTTGATCAAAAACTGCTCTAAGTCTCATAGTCATTTTGAAATCCAAAAACTCTAAAATAATATACAATTATATTACATGTTTCCACACATGATACCTTAAAGGGGTTCTCCAAGACTTAAGAATTGATGACCTATCCTTAGTATAGATCATGAATATCAGATTGATGTGTCATCCGTTCAGCTGTTTATAGGAACTGGTGGGGCTGGTTACTGCAGTGCGCCTCCCATTTGAGTGAATTGATGTGATATTGATGACCTATGCTATGATCATCAATTCTTCAGTCCCAGAGAACCCCTTAAATGCTTAAAGTGGCCATTGAACCTATGTTTGCATTTGTATGCATCTCTTCATTTCTTCTTAAGGAACATCTATTGAGCTCTGTTTATTCATTTCATCATATTAGGATGCATGGAAATATGTGTCTATAAATTGCTATATAACAATCCCTTAAAGGAAAATAAGCTTTATCCTGCAACTTCCTGATATACTTTTTGGTCTCACTATTTGCAATCAATTACTGCTTCATACAATCCTGAAGAAGAGGTTACATCTTGAAACGTGTTAGGCTGAGTTTACATCACCGTTTAGCTTTCCGTTCTTCTGATCCGTCAGATGAAGAGACAGAGAAAAAAACAAGATCCTTTAAGTACTTTTGTTTCCGTCTAAAAAAAAAAACTGAAACAAACTATCTGAGCATACAACTATCTGAGCATTGCACCATATTACTGGCCAGAATGCATATGCTCCTGGGGTATATCGGAGAGTTCCTGTCCATGTAATTCCTGTTTATATAAGTGTGGCTCCACCTTAATTCATCAGCATTCATCCATTCTCTGCAGAGATTACATACTAATCATGTTTATTATATATTCACTAAAATGGACCACACGGGGATTCTCCTAGAGAGAACTGAGGAGCTTATCCAGCATGTTTCCCCAGAAATAAGACTCTTCAATCCACTACTGTTTATCCTGCCGTTTGTTCATACAAAAACCTAAATTATTCTAATTTATGGAAATGGCTGACGGGAAAGTTCATTCATTTATCTAGAATGGAAATACTTTACTTTCCATATGAGCCGCTTGTTTTTTTGTTTTTTTTCTTTTTCGTTTTTTTTTCCGTCTTCTTCTTTGCTCTACAATGCCATTTTTTTCCACTGTGAAAATTCATACCTACTTCATGGTTTACTGCAGAGAGAAATTATGGTAAATTATGAACCAATAAATGGCTGCGGTACTTCTGACATAATAGCATTTATTTTATGCTCGTCGTGGCTACATGTAATGTTCTGCATAACAAGCACTTTCTAAAAAGTGGTTCACACGCTGCAAATAATTTAGTTCTCTGTAAGACTCGTATGGATACTGGAATTACCAGCTTATTGTAGAAACTATTTTTAATATTCATCAATTTCTTTACTTTGGGCTCTTTCAGCAGAGAGCAGAAGCCAGCGGTAAAAGAAACCTTAGGGAAAAAATGAAGCCGCTATTGTAATCTTTGGATTCAGAATGTTTAACAGCCAATGTCTCAGAGGCAACAAACTACTTTCATTGTTGCCCCCTGCTGTAATTCTGACAGTGAAAAGTCAGGAAAACAGCAGGACGTAGCAATGAATACAATTTTTTTTCTTCTCAGAAACATCATCTGCCAGCACACTGAGTTGCGAAATAAGGCAAAAAAAAAATCAAGTATCTCCTGTATCTGAAAAGCTTCATTTTCATCTCCACGTCGTCCTATTTTCAATATATGGTGTTTGGTATCGAGTTTTCAGAATATAAGAAAATCCATGCTTTACAAAAATATTTTGCCCTTGAATTTCTTCGAGTGATCTTATGTACACACTGCAGGCGTTTCGCCCTTCAATATTGTAGATTGACTTTATGTTCGATGTCCAATGTGATATGATTTTTCAGCTTTTTCTGCTAATAACACAGAGTTATACTCCATAGTACAGTACTAGAAATCTATGAGCCTAGACTGAACCTCAATATACTTTCAAATGATTACTTGTTGATTACTCTATTGCATGCTGTATTATGGAGATATCCTTCCCTCCCGAAATCATTGCTTGCAAGGGCAGATTAAGATGACACATGGAGGCACCATGTGGGGGTAAAGGGAGATTCTGTGTGCTGCTATACAGTCTCAGTAATGCACTATGGGGTATGTTTAAAATCTGATGACTAGTGATGAGCGAATCAACCGAAACTTGATTTGAATCGATGTGGGTCCAAATCAAGTCGATCTACATTGAAAGTGCTCCAACTGGCCTGAAAATTTGTGTATGATGCTCTGAGGTCTTCTATGACTCATATTCTTCCTCTCTTGTTTCTCAATTTTTTTTATTACTTTCTCTTCTCTCTCATGCTTAACCAATATATAATACCTAGCAACAGAATCTATTTGTAATTTAATGGGTTGTTGCTCCATGACATTCCTTTCAATTACTCTTTATTTCTTAAAGGGGTTGTCTGGGTTGATAAAAAGAGTCAAAATAGGTTAAAAATGAATGAAGCATTGCTTAGGCTGAGTTCACATCACCGTTCAGCTTTCCATTGTCCCGATCCATCAGAAAAAGAGAGAGAGAGAAAACAGGATCCCGTAAAAAAAAAACAGATTCTGTTACATCAGTTGTCATCCGTTTGAGCCATTTCCATCTGAGATCCATGTTTTACATGGGGAAAAAAAGTCCTGCATGCAGTCCTTTTGTTTCCATCTAAGGCCTCTTTCACACTAGCGGCAGCACGGATCCGGCAGGTGAAGGGTGCCGCCGGATCCGTGCTGCCGCAGGTACATGTGTGGGGCCGGAACCGCGCTCCGGCCCCACACATGTCACACAGTACATACACACAGACACACACACAGACACATACACAGACACATACATACTTACATGCTCCCAGCAGCTCCGTGCAGCGCAGTACAGGAGGAGGACGGCACGCACATAGGACGATTCCCCACAGCGCCCAGCAGAATCGTTCTATGTGTGCGCCATCCTGCTCCTCCAGCGCTGTGGAGACCTGCTGGGAGCATGTAAGTATGTATGTGTATTTGTATGTGTATATGTCTGTGTATGTTTATGTGTATGTCTGTATGTGTTTATGTATTTATGTGTGCAGGTGACGGATCCGTCATGAACTCCATTGAAAGTCAATTGAGGACGGATCCGTTTACTATTGTGTCACATCAAACAGATCTGTCATGACCCCCAATGAAAGTCAACGGGGACGGATCCGTCTTGGTGCGGATGCCTGGACCGGAGAGCAAACCGCAGCATGCTTTTAGGAGTATTCCGTTGTCTTCAGTTCAGTTTTGTCCCCATTGACAATGAATGGGGACAAAACTGAAGCGTTTTATTCCGGTATTGAGCCCCTATGATGGAACTCAATACCGGAATTAAAAAACGCTAGTGTGAAAGTAGCCTAAAAAAAACATCTCAGACGGCAATGGGTCAAACAGATGACAACTGATGCAACAGGATCTGTTTTTTTTTTTTTTTTTTTTACTGGATCCTGTAAGCTTTCGCAGTGTTTTCTGTCACTCGGCATACCAGACTATATGGAACAATGTGTGCACACATGATGCCCAGATTAAAGGGGCAGTAAACTGGTGCCATTGAGCTAAATCAAACACAGTTACGCATGTATAGTATGACTGGACTCTGATGTCATATGTGCACCAACTGAAAAAAATATATATTACAGATGCAAAGTTTAGGTTCATGAATCCTCCACCGAATGAGCAATATTCACGTCAAGTCACTAGGAAAATCTATAGCCACTCATTTGGCGCTCACTATACCAAGAGCTCATAGCCCAGTAACACTAGTATTTTACATCAGACAGATTGAAACATGTGCCACATCATATCTCATAGATCCTACTCCCACTGCCTATTGAGTGCTGGAATGCAATGTACTTCATTTTTACGGTAACTTCTTGGATCTCTGTCAGTGCCGTTTCTTTTTTATTGCACCTGGCACTTCAGCCTGGTATATTAGTGAATTGTTTTATTGAGAAGTCTAAAATATAATATTATTAAAGAAACGTTCTGGTAATAGCTAAACTTTCAGGGAGATTCGAAAAGATTGGTGGCACTGTGTCTCCCAGTGGTTAGCGATGTTGTCTTGCAGCTTCGGGTTCTTGGTTACATGGATACAACTGCATGAGCTTTGTCTCTTCTCTCCGCGCTTGCACAGTTTTCCTTCCATACACCATACAGATAGGTTAATTGGTTTCCTATGTGATTGGCCCAAGTGCATGTGCTAGATACGGGAATGAGATTATAAGCCCCACGGGGGACATCAGCTGTTCTGAGTGGAAGCATCTAGTATAAATGATAAATCAAATTTTTCTCCGTTTAATAGGATATGTAGCGGTATATGACCCGTAAGATACATTTTACAATGTAGATACGCTGACATATTTTCAGTATTTTTTATACATGGCTACAACAAAAATAATACCCAAAGTGATGACCTAATAGAGACAGAGAAGCAAAAAAGCAAAATCAACTTTAAGAATTTGACTGCAAAACTTTAGCGGGTGCCCCCTCCCACATTACTCCTAAACTGTCTTTAATCCTCTACTTAATTTTGATGCGGAGTAAATGCCGTGATTAATTAAACATCCTTTCGACATTTTAATTGACATAGCTGGGGAAGATTGTGTGAATATATTACACATGGCAGAGTTGTAAACATAAAAATAATAATCCTTCTAAACATCATTTTTATTAAAAGAATAAAAAAGCTCATCTTAATAAATAAGTAAGCTGACAGTTCCTTGTCAGAAGCCACATCTCCCAATTTATACCCAGAATAAATTCATTTCAGCGCCATGCTTTGAATACATAATGGCTAAATGGGCTGTCATTTTAGCACTGTTCTCAGAAGTGGTGTAAATGCTTCAGCACTGGAGAGCCTTATTTTTACAACTCAGAAAAGATCCCTAACTTGTCTCTTCAGCTTAGTTCTCTTACTTGCCTTCAACCGCCTGGGTTCTGGCTCCTTCGGTCCCCCAACACCTCTGCTTTGCTTCGATTTCAGGCCGCTGTAGCCAATGATTGGCCTCAGCGTTGACATGTTCCCCATGTGTCACTCACATTATTAGATCACATAACGCATGGGGTCATGTCATCCTTGAGGCCAGTCATTAGCGTCAGTGGTCACATGACTTACATTAAAGAGGATATTGACATGCAGAGGCCAGATTGAGGTGCTTCAAAAGAAATGGAAACCAGTTGCAGTTGCAAGTAAAGGGTGTACTACTTGGGCAGATGTTTCAAACGAACACTCGTCAGTGATCATCTTGCAGTGTAATACTGCCACCAATTGCCTGATGAACGAACGTTTGCTAAAAGATCAGGATTTGCCAGTGGCAGATCGTGCTGTGTAACTAAGATCTGCCGGTGGCAAACCACTGTACAACATAGAGACGAGCGATGGCATAGTAATCACTCCTCTCCATGACGTGGAGGAGATCGCTGCATGTAATAGTGAGCCAGCGAGCAGGCGATTGCCGGGAAGGAACGCTTCCCTCCAAACAATTGCCTGCCTGATTGGGATGTCTAATACAGCCTTCCCTCTGCAGCTCCGGAGGAAAGGAACCCATAGAGAAGATCTTCATGTAAATTATTGATTGTGTTGTGATCTTGGTTTTTCACATTTAGTCATGACATATTAGGCTCCTATAACAACATTCAGGAGATGAAATCTCCAGTATGTTTGGGGAAGGATCTTGGCACAAGGGATAGCGGAACAGTCCTGAGATGTAATGTGAACCTCTTATTATTCAGAAAAGAAGTATAGGTCCCTTTACACTGGCTGAGGATCGGGTGAATTATTGGGAAGCATACAAGCACTCTCTACAGATAAAATTATCACTTGTCAGCAGCACACATTTAAGGGGGGGGTTAAAAACATTATGCAAAGTGAATGGGGAATGAATGATCGCAATTGTGATCATTTGTCCTGTTTCCAATTAGGATCAGATTGTGTAAAAGGCACTTTAAACCAGTACTGATCGACCTTTATACTGTCAATCGATGTTTGTTATTAGCACAGCATCATGCCACATAAGGAGACCCTAAGGGTCCATGAACAAGCTCCAGTGTATAAAATATTCAAACCGATCATTGCCTGCCTTACTGTACATGCAAGAATCATTACTTCTGTTTGAGGATGGGCTTTCGTTACTACGATTGTTTGTCCCCATATTGTTTCATTGTAAAGTGGGATCTACTGCCAAAAAGTGATTACTTTATCATTTCACCATTTTACTTTTTTTTTAGGTAATCGGTAGCATATTTACACAAGCCCATTATCAGGAACGAGAGTTGGCATGAATCTATCCATGTAAGATACTCAACAGCATAATCCGTCATGATCTGGATAGACACGACATCCAAAAACCTGTTGAGTTTTACAAGCTGTTGTGTCTCAGAAGTGTTTAACACTTTTCTAGCCACTAGAAGAATCAGGATCTTCAAGGGAAGAATAAGACTTAAACAGGTTGGTCACTTCCAAAGAATATTTCCAGAATGGCCATACATTGCATGTTCAGGTGAGAATCTGAGCTCTTGTTAGTTAGTCCCCTAACTGCCCATCCATGGCCTGGGTAAACCACACAACCTAGTGGCCACCCAATCCATGTCCAACAAAATGGTGACTAATCTACTATTAGGAGGACTTTTACCTGGAGCTCAGGTCAGAAAAAAGCATGTGGGCCAGGGGAGTAACTACCATAACGGCAGACCATGCGACTGCTATGGGGCCCAGGGCAAGAGGGGGCCCAGTCTTAGTTTGGATTATCCCCTCTTCTACTGGATTTAAAAACTTGGTCAAGACTCTACCTTCTAAGGGAACAACTTTTAGCAAATGAGGCAGTATAAAAATGGCCCAAGGGTCTTTGAAAAGGGTTTAGGCAGAAAAACTTCTGTCCTGTGTCGGTGACCTGGTTTGATCCTTGCTATGGGGCCCTTTCTTCTCTATGTACGCCATTGATGTGGGGAGTTCACTGTGCCACAATACGCACTATACAGCCATTTTGGAAATATTTTTCTGAAGTGGCCAACCCTTTTAAAGATGTTGTGTATGATTCGAACGCAGATTCTGTGTTTTACAGGTAAATAGTGGTCACTCTAGTCTGTAGGTCTGTAGGCCGTGTCTGGTATTGCACTTGAATACCAGACTATGGACAAGATTGCCATTGGTAGAAGCAAATCTTTTTTTTTTTTTTTACTAATCTCATAAACCTCTCATGAATAATAAATAATAAAGATTAGGCACATAAATACTGATGACAATCTGCTCCGCTGAAGCAGTGGAGTGTGTTTTTGGAAAGTATTTTTGGATGACACACCGAGTGAGTATAGGTGCACTTGGCCATTATTGCAGGGTGCGTGCATTAGTTTAGTAAAATATGTTTCCCGCTGCGACCCGTCAATATCCCTGAGATTGCTAAATTAAATTATACTTAAACTGCATAAAGTGATTTCTCAGCAGAAGGTCTAACCTCCCACCAGGAACAATATGTCTAAAAAGAAGTGAAGAGCTTAAGAATTAATTCAGTGACATAGATATTAATAATCTTTATTTTCGTTCTCCTCTCTCTGTTTTGCTCAGCACTTTCCTGACATGTAGAAGCCATAAGGTATCGGAGTCTGGGATCCCCTTTGGCCCACATTAAAGTCAGACCTTTGGATGGCTTTTAGACCACCCAAATTCTTTTCTCATTTACAGACACATGGAAATCTCTAGGCAATATCTATAATTTATAGCTTCACTTTTATGTTGCTGCATTAATCTGTTCATGATTATTAATGTGCGATAAAAATGAAGACGCATTTACTGTACATAGGCACTCCGGCCTCACTACCGTAAACCTGGATCTATATTTTACCTTACCAATGTGGAAATGTAACCCTTTCACTTACCCCTTTATGAGACATATTTAGTTGGGGTTCCTACTAATATGATTTTTATTTAAAGACAACCTGATGACTGCCCGTCTTAGTAAAAACTTGTATTTCCCTGGATATCCTGATTCCAAAGTATCTTTTCTTAAAGTGCTGTATTCTGCTGTTCCACTGTTGTAAATAAATTGACAAGTGGGTGTTACCCATTGGGGATGTGTCCCTATACAGACAGATATTGTCCAGTGAGAGCTGACACAGCAGGGACATACCCCTTTGATAAGGGAAATTGTGAATAAATAATTTCCATGCATTGCAGTACATACAATTTTACGAGGAATAGCAGAAGGACAACACTCATCGGTTCAAAGATGAGATCCCCTTAAATGGTTATTTCATGGAAATGAAAGCTTTAGTTTTTTTCTAAAATAGACATGCAAGGAGAGGAGAATATAATAATTTGGTGTATATACATTGGGATAGCACACCAAATTAAGGCTGCGGTACAACTAGAAGAGTTCTTCAACCCAATCAATACTCAAGAAGAAGGTCCACTGCACACGCAGAATTAGGGATGAGCGAACCGAACCGTAACAAACCAGATTCGTTACAAACTTTGCAAAAAGTTTGGTTCGTCACCGAACCGAACTTTTGAAAAGTTGGTAACGAATCTGGTAAAAAAAAAAAAACGGTAACGCAAAACTTAAACTTTTTCACAGAATAGACCAGGATACAAGGGATTATTACTCCTATAATCCCTTGTATCCTGGTTTTCTGTGAAAAAAAAATTTCTGACGTCACCCCACAGCCCCTGAAGTGCCTGAGCACGCCGACATCTTGTCAGTGCGTCTCAAGACTTCAAAGGGAGAGGAGCTGCAGATTAGATAGACAGAGAAAAGAGATAGATAGATAGATAGATAGATAGATAGATAGATAGATAGATAGCCAAAAAAGTAGATAGATACAGGGAGAGATAGAGAAGGAATAGAAAGGGTTAGTGAGAGAAGCAGGAGAGAGGAAGAGAAAGCTAGATATAGAAGATAAGGTGATAGATAGGGAAAGAGGCTGAGAAAGCAAGAGATAGGTAGAGGTAGGGAGAGAAAGTCATAAAAATAAAAAAATTGTGAGATCTAGGGAGAGATAGGGTGATAAAAAAGAAATACTGAGAGAAAAGAGTCAGGACAGGTAGCATTCCTGTTCCGTGACCGTACACGCTACACGTTGCTGCTCAGCTGGGTGCCGTCAACCCCGTTTAGCCGCAACAAAAAAAGTTACAAAAAAACTCAAAAAAAAGTTATAAACAAAGTTTAAAAAAAAGTTAAAAAAGTTTAAAAAAAAAGTTAAAAAAAGTTATAAAAAAATAAAGTTTAAAAAAGTATAAAAAAATACATTGTTTAATTTTCCCCCACCCAAATAAAAATATGTCCAAGCGTCCTACTTCCAGCACTTCCCAGGCAAGGAGTGCAACAGCAGGCGGTGAGGGTAGGAGAAGTGGCAGCACCAGGCCCGGTGGCAGCCGGGGTAACAGGCGTGGCAGCAGGGTGCAGCTACCCCTGACGCCCACTGGTCATGTAAGAACCACACAGCCAGCGGTTCTAGATTGGCTTACCCAATCCTCCAGTTCCACCGCCCAAAGCTCCCAAACGAGGAGTCAAGCATCCGCTGGATCATCCGACACCACCCTTACATGGGACGGTCAGCGAGAGTCCTCTGCCCCGTCCCCTGTTATTAGAATGCCACTCACCTTTGGGGCACCTTCTGCCAGGGAACTCTTGGAAACCTTGATCTGCCCTTGGAGTCTCTACCACTTTTTAGTGATGAGGAGGAGGAGGAGGAAGTCCACCAAAGTCAGCGGGTGGAACGTAGTGAGACTCCAGAGGAGGTGTTGGCTGTAAGCAGTCAACAGAGCCAGGGAGGGGCATCCAGTGCCACACCTGATATTCTGTCCCAGCCACCGGAGGAAAGTAGCAGTGGTGCTGAGTTTGATGACGATGTCGCTGATCGGACGTGGCGCCCTCAAGCAGCATCATCCTCATCATCAGGGGAGGAAATAGAGGTGCCACCGACGCAGCAACATCCCACTGTTTCAAGGAACCGAGGCACAAGAGGGAGGGGTAGAAGCCAAGCTACCAGGCAGAGATCACCCTCTCAAAGCCTTGGTCCTGAGAGGGCACCCTCAGGCAGCAGTGGCAGTCAACAGCCAGCAAGACCCCCCGTGGCTGTCAGCAAACCACGGTCCTCTGTCGTCTGGCAGTTCTTCCGCCTGGGGAAAGATAAGCACATCGCTTTGTGCCTGCTGTGCAATGAGAGGGTCAGTCGTGGCAGGGGTGATAATCTCGGGACAACATCCATGCGAAAGCACATGGAAAGGCAACACCAACAGGCCTGGAAGAACCGTGACCCCAATACCACCTCCTGTCAGGATGCACCATACACTGCAGATCCCATCATGCAGCATCCTCTCAGTGGAACTCAGGGCTCGTCAGCCTCAGGTGCCAGCACCAGCACAGTGTCACTGCCATCTACACCGCTAATGAGGCAGCAATCCGTGACTGAGTCCATGGGCAGACGTCAGGTGTATTCCAGCAGCCATCCCATGGCCCAGAAACTGACCGGACACCTGGTTAAGCTGCTGGTGCTTCAGTCCCTGCCCTTCAACCTCGTGGACTCCCAGCCTTTCAGGGATTTCATGGCGTGTGCGCACCCCAGATGGCGAGTCCCCAGCCGCCACTACATCTCTGGCAAAGCTGTCCCATCACTGCACAGTTATGTGCAGAAAAAGGTGGGCGACTCATTGGGACTCTCGGTGTCCAAGACCGTGCACCTGAGTGCTGATGTCTGGTCCTCAAATTATGGCCAAGGGCAGTACATGTCTGTTACTGCCCATTGGGTCAACATCCTCCCAGAAGACCATCAGGAAGTTGGCCCATTCTTGCCACTGTCACCTCCACGGTGCTTTAGGGGGCCAGCAGCGGGAAGCAGAAGTTCTGCCTCCACCACCTTGCAACCATCCGCCGCTTTGACAGCAGTCCAACCTGCCCCGGTGTCTTACCACCGATGTCAGGCCCGGCGCTCTCAGGCTGTCCTCCATTTGGTGAGCCTGGGTGAACGGAGCCACAGTGGGCAGGAGCTCCTCCGGACCATCAGGGAGGAGATCGATCAATGGCTGACCCCACGTCAACTAACGGTGGGAAGTGTGGTAGCAGACAATGGGAGGAACATTGTCTCTGCAGTGCAGCAGGGAGGGCTGAGTCATACACCTTGTATGGCACATGTGATAAACCTCATAGTGCACAGGTTTCTTAGATCATTTCCTGCACTACAAGACCTTCTGAGGATGTCACGCAGAGTGTGCAAACACTTCAGCCACTCCTACACTGCAAGGAACACCCTGCTCAGGATCCAGAGACAGCGCAGTCTGCCCCAACATCGGCTAATCTGCGACGTGCCAACACGCTGGAATTCTGCCCTCCATATGCTGGACCGCCTGTACGAGCAAAGGTCAGCCGTTACAGACTACCTCATGGGCCAATCAGGCAGCTTCACGCCACACTGCGACTTCCAAGTCACACACTGGCAGATGATGCGTGAAGTCTGCCAATTGTTGATCCCTTTTGAGGACGCGACTTTGTTTGTGAGCAGGCAGGACTATGGGATCAACGACATCATCCCACTCGTCCATGTTCTGGAAAGTGCGCTGAAAAGCATCATCAGCGAGGATTCCCAGGCCACCACTCCAAGGCTGAACATCGCCTTGAGCCCAGAGATGGATGAAGTGCAGATGGAGGGTGAGGAGGAGGAAGATGTGTACGCCCAGCCATTCCACACACCGCCACCTGGCTTCTCTGCCTCTCAATCACAGGAGGAGATGGAGGATGAGGTGGTAGAGGAAGCGGAGGAAGACCCCAGCAGACCCTGGAACTATACCGAGGACAGTGGAGAGGAGAGGCGCTCATTGTCCTTGGTGCAGATGGCAAGGTGCCTGCGGGAGTGTCTGAGGAGTGACAGCCGGATTGTGGACATCCGCCAGAGGGACCAATACTGGCTGGCCACCCTGGTGGACCCTCGCTTCCGCCGCAAAATGGCAGAATTTTTTCCGCCATCAGAGAGGGAGGCAAAACTGGGGTACTACCGGGACCTACTCACCAGTCAGTTGGTCTCAACTTACCAGCGAGACCAGCCAGGTTCCCAGACAACATCCGCTCGGGGGGAACCAGCGCGCTCCACTACCACCACCACTAGTGGAGGCGTGAGAAGTCGCTACAGCCTCCAATCGCTGATGAGCGATTTCATGCAGCCAGCTGCTGAAGAGGGGACACAACACCGGACTCATGGCGTGGACCAGCATGAGCTCACCCACCAGGTCACTGCCTACCTGGATTGTACCCTGCCCCAAAGTGTCACCGACCCGTGCAGTACTGGGCAGAGAAACTGGACATTTGGCCTCAACTGGCAAAGTTTTCTTTGGCTCTGCTGTCCTGCCCAGCCAGTAGTGTTGCGTCAGAGAGGGTGTTCAGTGTGGCGGGTAACATCGTAACACCGCAAAGAACGAGGCTCTCTTGCCACAGTGTTGAGATGCTGACTTTTATAAAGATGAATCGTGCCTGGATTACATCGGATTATACCACCCCCCTGCCTGATGTGAATGACTAAGTCATCAGTCACCCGTCTTGCATGGCAATCCGTGTGTCCAAGAAACTGACCTTAATATCCCAAATATGTGCCCAACGTAAAAATCCGTAATTTAACTTATTAAGTAATGTTCCCCCCTTAGACCCCAAATTAAACAAAATCACCTTAAAAATTCCCTACTTAATTCGGATACATTTAAATAAACAGAACCCCATCTCCAAATTTAATGCCCATGGTGTGTTGGCCATTTAACATCTCCACACCAGCTTAATGCCTCACACCGGTGCACCGTCCAACCCATACCCCAAGAACAGTACCATCCCTAAAATAATCCCCACGACTATGCTTCACAAAGCGGGGATTTCACCTTTTGTGAACTATAGCCGTGGGGTTCTATCGCTGGCACCCATGCCAAGGAACACTACTCACCGTTTTGTGAGCGGGTACTAACTGTTCTTGAGGTATTTTGTTGATATCATGAGAGTAGTAAAATCTCGCACCGCAAATCCCGATGGGGTTCTTCTCTGTGCGAATGATTTCACGCCTCTCATGCAGTCACACGTGGAATAATGCTGTCTATGGGGTATATATCACGGAGGCTGCTGTCCTTCAACTGTGATATGAAAAACCTCCACAGTTAGTTACAGCAACAAACAGTTGCTGAAAGGCAGGTAAACTTGCCTTATTTACGGGTGCAGGCTCGGACTGGCCCACAGGGGAATAGGTGAATCCCCCCCGGTGGGCCCCTGAGCTAGGTAGGCCTCTAGTCCCCCACCTCCTGCACAAGTGACACATGGCACAGTAGACTGACCTATAAATAAGCTGCCTAAGATGCTATGCAGTACATTGCCTATGTCCATATAAAAGACTGGATAGTGTGGGCAGGTAGCATATGCATGTGGGCCCCCAGAGTGAGCTTTACAGTGGGCCCCCAGAGGGAATTTTACTGGTGGGCCCTAGACACCCCAGTCCGACCCTGTACGGGTGCCTTTACAATGGGATCCTTTTTTGGGGTTCTCTGCTGCCTAAAATCCACAGCGCATCGTTGGCTGATTTTATGCCACCTTCAGTATTATGGGGCTGGACGCAAATACCCAGTTCAGCGCAGAACTGCGTATGTCCGGACAGCACCATAGTACTGAACGCCGTTTGGTGAACGGTATAAAAATGCCCTGTGGATTTTACTCAGCAGACCCGCAGCCCCATGTGAAGGTACCCATAGGGTGAGGTTTTTTGGGAGTGACCAAAGAGAGGGCGGGAAGGTCACTCCCATACCCCATCAGGGGTTTTTCCCCTACCCACTTTAAAAGATAAGTCCAGGCAATTAATAACTTTCTGTGCCCTTACTTGAACCAGAAACTTATAAATTGCCCGGACTTATCCTTTAAAGGGAACCTGTCATCTCCGAAACACCCCCTGAACTAGAGTAAGTGTTGTATAGTGTAAGTGATGCTGAATCCGAATATGTAAGTTTTATCTTCATACTCACTTCCATTCCGACGCTGTGCTCCCACAAACCTGCAGTAAAATGCACTCAGTGGACTCCGGTGCTCACTCACATAATGGAGAGGACTCAAAGAAGAGTCCACTGAGTGCATTTTACTGCAGGTTTGTGGGAGCACAGCGTCAGAATGGAAGTGAGTATGAAGGTAAAGCTTACATATTCGGATTCAGCATCACTTACACTATACAACGCTTACTCTAGTTCAGGGGGGGTCCCCGAGATGACAGGTTCCCTTTAAGCCAGCTGGTGACACCACTAAAAAAACACAAAAGCATACATCCATTGGGTTGGGCGCTGCACTCGGTTAGGACATCAAACTGGTGTAACAAAGATATATATATATATGTCTCGCCAACAGCCATAGGCCCACATTCAACAGGTTTGACACCAGAGTAGTTGCATCAATTTGTAAAGCGAGTGCCAGTGAGGTGTCCATTTCATGAAAATTGGACACGTATTTTTGGATAATGGAACTGGCGTAAAGCCTTCTTGAATTTGTGCCTTTTTAAATGTCCTTTATTCACCTCATGGATTCTGTGGGTGAGGTTAGCTGTCAATTTAACCGTATCTGTATCCTACTAGACTAGCTGTAATGTTACAGGGTTTTTTTTTAAGGTTGACTGTCCTGTGCTGAACTCTACATCAACATTTTGTCATGTATAAAAACTGATTTTTACAAGCGTGGATATTCTTAGCTTCCAACTTCAGTTCTCTGTACTAGACCCTTCTGTGTCCAAAGGAACACTGCTCCTAATAATGCCCCCACCGTCAATTGTCTATTTGGAAACATAATGGGTGCAATCAAGAGCTGCTGAAGCTGCCTCCTCAACTTGTCTCTTCTCAACTATACTGGCCTGGGTGCTATCAAGTGCTGCCGCCTACTGCTCCGTCAATTGTCTCTTCTCAACTATACTGGACTGGGTGCTATACAAGTGCTGCTGCCTTCTGCTTCTCCGTCAATTGTCTCTTTTCAACTATACTGGACTGGGTGCTATACAAGTGCTGCCGCCTCCTCCTCCGTCAATTGTCTCTTCTCAACTATACTGGCCTGGGTGCTATACAAGTGCTGCTGCCTCCTCCTCCTCCGTCAATTGTCTCTTCTCAACTATACTGGACTGGGTGCTATACAAGTGCTGCCGCCTCCTCCTCCTCCTTCAATTGTCTCTTCTTAACTATACTGGCCTGGGTGCTATACAAGTGCTGCCGCCTCCTCCTCCTCCGTCAATTGTCTCTTCTCAACTATACTGGACTGGGTGCTATACAAGTGCTGCCGCCTCCTGCTTCTCCGTCAATTGTCTCTTCTCAACTATACTGGCCTGGGTGCTATACAAGTGCTGCCGCCTCCTCCTCCGTCAATTGTCTCTTCTCAACTATACTGGACTGGGTGCTATACAAGTGCTGCCACCTCCTGCTTCTCCGTCAATTGTCTCTTCTCAACTATACTGGACTGGGTGCTATACAAGTGCTGCCGCCTCCTGCTTCTCCGTCAATTGTCTCTTCTCAACTATACTGGCCTGGGTGCTATACAAGTGCTGCCGCCTCCTCGTCAATTGTCTCTTCTCAACTATACTGGACTGGGTGCTATACAAGTGCTGCCGCCTCCTCCTCCTCCGTCAATTGTCTCTTCTCAACTATACTGGACTGGGTGCTATACAAGTGCTGCCGCCTCCTGCTTCTCCGTCAATTGTCTCTTCTCAACTATACTGGACTGGGTGCTATACAAGTGCTGCCGCCTCCTGCTTCTCCGTCAATTGTCTCTTCTCAACTATACTGGACTGAGTGCTAAACAAGTGCGGCCGCCTCCTCTTCCTCCGTCAATTGTCTCTTCTCAACTATACTGGACTGGGTACTATACAAGTGCTGCCGCCTCCTGCTTCTCCGTCAATTGTCTCTTCTCAACTATACTGGACTGGGTGCTAAACAAGTGCTGCCGCCTCCTGCTTCTCCGTCAATTGTCTCTTCTCAACTATACTGGACTGGGTGCTATACAAGTGCTGCCGCCTCCTGCTTCTCCGTCAATTGTCTCTTCTCAACTATACTGGACTGGGTGCTATACAAGTGCTGCCGCCTCCTGCTTCTCCGTCAATTGTCTCTTCTCAACTATACTGGACTGGGTGCTATACAAGTGCTGCCGCCTCCTCCTCCTCCGTCAATTGTCTCTTCTCAACTATACTGGACTGGGTGCTATACAAGTGCTGCCGCCTCCTCCTCCTCCGTCAATTGTCTCTTCTCAACTATACTGGACTGGGTGCTATACAAGTGCTGCCACCTCCTCCTCCTCCGTCAATTTTCTCTTCTCAACTATACTGGACTGGGTGCTATACAAGTGCTGCCGCCTCCTCCTCCTCCGTCAATTGTCTCTTCTCAACTATACTGGACTGGGTGCTATACAAGTGCTGCCGCCTCCTCCTCCTCCGTCAATTGTCTCTTCTCAACTATACTGGACTGGGTGCTATACAAGTGCTGCCGCCTCCTGCTTCTCCGTCAATTGTCTCTTCTCAACTATACTGGACTAGGTGCTATAAAAGTGCTGGAGTACGCCTGTCTGTCTTCTGACCTGTGATGTCACTGAGACCGCATCGACTTCAACGCAGCCTATTCTTGGGCTGGTGCCACGATCTACCGTGTGTTTTTGGTGCTCTGGCATGACATGGACTGCTCCAGCGGACATCTTCAGTGCTGTCAAATGTTGTCGACCTGGCCGTCGACGACTATTTTTGCACTTTGATTTTTTCAACTTTTTTCATTGTAATAGCAACTGCAACTAAACAAAACTATACCCTATCAGACTCCCACTATTGTAGCTGCAATTATTCAGCCGTTATAGCAAGGTTCGTTTTAGGTTCGGTTGTACGAATCCGAATTTTATGAAAGTTCGCCGAACCGAAACAAACTTTTCAAAAGTTCGCTCATCCCTACGCGGAATGTCATTTTTCATATGTATTATTTCCTCCAGTATTTAAATATATTTCTCCATTATCCAAGCACTTTTGAAATTATATGTGACTTTCCAGATGAATAAAGTGACAATGTTTCGGTCGAAATGACCTTTGTCAAGTCTCATATATAGTTGTTTATTAGGAAGATGTGTTGCTGGACAGCAACAGTGGAGAAATATATGTGAATACTGGAGGAAATAATACATCTGAAAAATTACATTCCACGGGTGCACTGGACCTCTTCTTGAATAAAATAATTTGGATCACTCAAGATCTCCTTTTATAAGATCCAAAGATACATTTAAGCCATGTACTTCTCCAATGATTGGATTGAAGTGGAATGACACTGTCGGGTCAGACGTGAACCCGTCTATCTGGAAGTTTACAGTCCTGGGGCTGGAAGGTCGTTGAACAGAGCCAAGAGGCTGGAATGGAGTGGTGGGGGCAGCTGAGTAGGACTTTTCCAACAGGAACCACACACTGCTATTGAGAATGTAAAAACTCCCAAAGGCTGGACAACCCTGTTAAGGCTCACCTGCCCTTGCATGCAAAGCCAAAATTCCACTGCTGAAATCCAACATTTGAAAATCCACCCCATGGGACAATAGTCACCACACCCTAAAACTTATGAACCTATAAGAGCATTTGTTTTTTGATAATGCAACTCTGTTCCTTATCACTAGAGATCTGGTATTGGTTTTAGTACTGAATGGAACAAGACAGGCTAAGCCCCATAGCCTGGTCTTTCTCCAACTTTTTAAATGTTTTTTTTTGTTTAGTTTTTGCTTTGCTTTTTTTTTTTAGTGTTTTTCTTCTGGAAAAACTGCAAAGCTAAGGAACAATACCATAGCTAAACAGTGTTAAATTATGTAAGAATAGCTCAACAAAGTCACACAAAAAAGTTTAGGTCAAATATGATTTTTTTTAACACCAAACATAAATGTTTTAGTTTTTATTAGTGCAATAAGCAGATAGTGATATATTGACTTAATTAAAGTTTCCTGAATTATTCTAAGGATTTCATGTTCAGCAAATAATTGGCTTTTTGTTCTCTACTCACTTGTTGTTAATGGACAGGAATGGTATCTCGATGTTTAATAAAAGATACAAAGCGGATAGGGTATATGAAAGACCTTGCAGTTAATGAACTGACCTTTGTGTACTTAGGCATGCATTTAAATAGGACTTTACTTGTAGGTTAAAATGATATTCCATTAGCGACAATTTTAGCATAAAAACAATGTGAAAAACATTGAATAGCCAACAGTTTATCACGGCAGAAAAAAAAAAGTTCTAAGTAAAGAGAGAAAAGAGAAAAAGAAGTACAATATACTAAAAGCTATTCAAAAATATAAATGTTGTAATAATAATGTAATACCCCAGAGTGGTATTATGGTTCCTACACCCTGCTACTGTCTCTAATAGGCTAACCACTAATGTCATCTGTGTATTTATTCCAGGACCTTTGTCACAGTGCAGTATTTGCGCTGCACTGTTATGTAACTGTTAATTGTTGTATTACATGTTATATCCCTGGTTCACTGGCAGGTGGCAGTGTATATGGCAGACAGATCTTTAGATAACTTACCATTCCATTCTCCTCCTTTTGGGCAGAAGTGGGCCAGTCCCGTTTCCTACCAAGGGAGGGGCTGCAGGAAGTCTAGTCTAGTCCTTACAGATTAACCAACAGAGTGTTGTGAGGGGGTCAACAGCCAAAGGCACCCCACTCCATAGGTACCAGACCAGCCCTAAAGTCCAGAGAACAGACTAAAGCTGAGTTTAACATAGCAGGGAGAGAAAACAGAACATTTAAGTTTGCCTGACAGTTTATGTCAAAACCTGCTGGAACCAAGAGAAACACCACTTGTTGTATGGATGCAAGTTGATTTAAGTAAAGCAGCTGAATTTTATAAAAGTCTGGACTTGACTATTTCTCCACTTCCACCATTACTCTCCCCTTTATTGCTTCAGAGCCTAATCCTGGGGAGCAACAGTATCCAGGTAGGAAGACCGTAAAACAAACAGAAAACTATTGAGGCTGCACCAAACCACTCTGCATTCCTATAAACCTGGGACACGATTGGCCCTGGGGGTTGCACATTTCAATAATAATAAAACCAAGGGTAAGAAAAGGAGGTAAATCTGCTAGACAACCCCTTTAAATCTACACTATTATCACTTTGTATATAGCATTTTATCTAATACAGTACAATAGTTAACACTTAAAGGGTTTCTGTCACCAGTTTTTTCGGTATGAATCAGGCTGACATTAGAGATGTGCTAATGTCACCTGATTCCAAATATATATCTGTTTTATTTACTGGTGCCCCCATTTTTATATAAAATGAACTTTTATTTTATGCTAATAAGGCCTCTAGGTGCAAGGGGCGTTATCCCTGCTCCTAGAGGCTCTGTTGATTGACAGGCTCAGGCAGAGAAGAAACACTCCATTCACCATAGTTTGCAAGGACCTTCAATGATGTCATGACCATGTGATCAGTCACATGGTTAGGATCACACAAACAGCCTGTCTCCTCCTAAACCATGTGACTGATCACATGGTCATGACATCATTAAAGGTCCTTGCAAGCTATGGTGAATGGAGTGTTTCTTCTCTGCATGGTCCTGTCAATCAACAGAGCCTCTAGGACCAGGGGTAACGTCCCTTGCACCTAGAGGCCTTATTAGCATAAAATAAAAGTTCATTTTATATAAAAATGGGGGCACCATTAAATAAAACAGATATATATTTGGAATCAGGTGACATTAGCACATCTCTAATGTCAGCCTGATTCATACCGAAAAAACTGGTGACAGAAACCCTTTAAGTATAAAATTTCTTGTATAGGATTTATATGGCATACAAGTGTTTAGGACGCCTTTTTTTCATGCCATCCATTTTCCTCATGAAACATCCCCATCTGTCTTAATCATATTTTCCTCCTTTAACAGCTTTAAAAGATTAACAGTTTTTATGTTAGGCCACCAAGTTGAACATTTAAAGAACAAATATGTATTTCAGAAGCCAAATAACATCACTCGACTCTTTTATTTACTTCACACTTCAACGCTGTATACTTCATAAATGAAGCATCCTGTGGGAAGCAGCTATGAATATTTCATATGGCGAATCATGCCATGTTAATTCGAGTCACATGATCTGGAGGAGCCGGCTTAAGGTAGACAGAGCCTCATAGGTCTTGAATCAAGAGTATGATGATGAAAAGGAAATGTTACTTTTTATTAAAAAGAGTTTCACTAAAAAAAAACTATTTGTTCAGAACTGCGGGTTACTGTACTTCTTTTAAGACTTCATTGGTACTTTATGTCCCAGGATGCATATTACGTTCATAATTGCACTCCAAAGAATTGCCTTTTGGATGGTAATTACTGTTGTTGCATCCAGCGAAAAGCTTTTAATGGTGCGAAACAGTTCAAAGTATGTGCATTCACATATTTCCACTAAGCACTCACCCTTATAAACTGAATGGTGGGGAGACCAGCCATGACTACAGTTCTGCATCAGGGTATTGGTATTCATCTCAACTCTCCTAGTTGTTATTTGGGAGGGGTGATGTCCATGGTGCAACTATGAGACTCCAATGAAAATCAGCAATTCTGCAGTTTAGAGTCAAAGTGGTTGGTCTCTGTTCACACTTGCATTAGGAGCCTCCATTGGAATGCTGTCAACTATCCTGCAGAGTCTGCAGCACTAGTCTTACCATCAAACATACTGAATCACAAATGAAACCTTGACGGACCCCATTAAAATGGAATACATTGGATATGCTTGAAAGAAGAACCATCACAGCATTATAGTTTTCATTACATGGAAGTCATGACACTTGTATGAATAGAGTATCAGAAAAAAAAACTTCAAATACCCTATTAGGAAAGTCACAGTTAACAGATGGGAATCCTTATTCAGGACTCTCATCTATTAGCCAGAGAAGAATGCCTCTGGAGGACCCGACACACTGTGTATTACATTGAATTCAGTTAAACTTGTAATTCTTCAGTTCACCTGTGGGTGTGCTGTAGAACAATTGAACACTTTGTGCCAAGTTCCCTTGAGATTACAGATGACCTGATAGTAAACTGATATCTTGATCAGTTTATGATCAAGGTATTCTTTAGAGATGAGAAAATCAATTAATTAGAATCAAAATTTGACACAAAATTTTGAAATTTCTTCAGATACAATTGGGTAGAATTTTGAAAGAGAGAGAGAGAAAATGAGAGACTACCCGAATTCAAAGAACTCGACCCAAAACATATTTTAGGAAATTCACTCGTCTCTAGCATCATCTAGAAACGGGAATATCCAAGGCAGATACCCTTTTGAAGTATTGGCAATTTTAATAATATTATCAATTTTCCACCATATATGAAGTTAATGAAGAATATACAGAAAAGACATATACATATAGACATATTTATACTGTACTAGCAGAAAGACCCGGCTTTGCCTGGGTATATTTCATCTATTTATTTAATGTTTCTGTGTGTCGTTGCAGAGAGAAAGTCAATGCAGCTGACAGAAATTGATTTTTACCTTCATTTTTTCAATCCCTATTGGCTGCGGAGTAGGAGGGGGTGTGGTTTAATGGGACACGGGGGGGGGGTTAAGTCCTTCATTTCAGGGTGGCCTAAATTATAGGTTAATGCCATGGTAATTTGAGGAAACACAATGGGTAGCAGTGAAAGAAAACATTGCTTTGCGCGGGTATATTTAATCTATTTCATTTAATGTTTCTGTGTGTCGTTGCAGAGAGAAAGTCATTCTCCCTCCCATCCCTGCAGCTGACAGATGTTGATTTTTACCTTCAATTGTTCAATCTCCATTGGCTGCGGAGTGGGAGGGGTCATGGCCTGACTGAGTTGGGGGCGTGACGTTGCAAGACCTGGGGCGGGGTTTTAAGTCCTTCTTTTGATGGTGGCCAGAATTACAGGTCAATGCCATGGTAATTTATGAGGACACGCCATGGGAAACAGTGGAAGAAAACATTGCTTTGCACGGGTATATTTAATCTATTTCATTTAATGTTTCTGTATGTTGTTGCAGAAAGAAATCCAACTTCCCTCCCACCCCTGCAGCTGACAGAAGTTGATTTTTACCTTCATTTTTTCAATCCCCGTTGGCTGCGGAGTGGGAGGGGGCGTGGCCTGACAGAGTCGGAGCGTGGTTTCGCGAGATCTGGGGCGGGGGTCAGAGTGGCATGAATTACAGGTCGATGACATGGTAATTTATGGGGACCCGCAATGGGTAGCAGTGGAAAAAAACATCTTTTATTAGTACTGAATGGTCGTAGTCTAAAATTAGTCAATTTCATCTACGATTTTTGTGTGTCGTTGCAGAGAGAAATTCACCCTCCCACCCCTGCAGCTGATTTTTTTCAATCCCCGTTGCCTGCGGAGTGGGAGGGGGCGTGGCCTGGCAGAGTTGGGGGTTTGGATTATCAAGATGCTTCGAACGGTTGTAGTCTGAAATTAGTCTATTTCATCTAAAATTTTGTGCGTCATTGCAGAGAGAAATTCACCCTCCCACCCCTGCAGCTGACAGAAGTTTATTTTTCCCTTCATTCCCTGTTGGCTGCGGAGTGGGAGGGGGCATGACCTGACAGAGTTGGGGGTGTGGATTAGCAAAGCGCTTCGCATAGGTGATTTAATCTATTTCATTTAATGTTTCTGTGTGTCGTTGCAGAATGGCTGCAGAGTGGGAGGGGGCGTGGTCTGACAGAGTTGGGGGCGTGACTTAGCAAGACGATTCGAACAGTTGTAGTCTATAATTAGTCTATTTTATCTAAAATTTTTGTGTGTCGTTGCAGAGAGAAATTCACCCTTCCACCCCTGCAGCAAACAGAAGTTTATTTTTACCTTTATTTTTTCAATCCCCGTTGGCTGCGGAGTGGGAGGGGACGTAACCTGACAGAGTCGGGGGCGTGGATTAGCAAGACGCTTCACATGGGTGTATTTAATCTATTTCATTTAATGTTTCTGTGTGTCGTTGCAGAAAGAAAGTCAACCTCCCACCCATCCCTGCAGCTGACAGAAGTTGATTTTTACCTTTATTTTTTCAATCCCTGTTGGCTGCGGAGTGGGAGGGGGCGTGGCCTTACAGAGTCGGGGCGTGGCTTAGCAAAGCGCTTCGCATAGGTGCATTTAATCTATTTAATTTAATGTTTCTGTGTGTCGTTGCAGAATGGCTGCGGAGTGAGAGGGGGCGTGGCCTGACAGAGACGGGGTGTGGCTTAGCAAAAGGCTTTGAACGGTTGTAGTCTATAATTAATCTATTTCATCTAAAATTTTTGTGTGTCGTTGCAGAGAAAAATTCACCCTCCCACCCCTGCAGCAAACAGAAGTTTTTTTCAATTCCCATTGGCTGCGGAGTGGGAGGGGGCGTGACCTGACAGAATCGGGGGCGTGGATTAGCAAGACGCTTCACATGGGTGTATTTAATCTATTTCATTTAATGTTTCTGTGTGTCGTTGCAGAAAGAAAGTCAACCTCCCACCCATCCCTGCAGCTGACAGAAGTTGATTTTTACCTTTATTTTTTCAATCCCTGTTGGCTGCGGAGTGGGAGGGGGCGTGGCCTTACAGAGTCGGGGCGTGGCTTAGCAAAGCGCTTCGCATAGGTGCATTTAATCTATTTCATTGAATGTTTCTGTGTGTCGTTGCAGAATGGCTGCGGAGTGAGAGGGGGCGTGGCCTGAAAGAGACGGGGTGTGGCTTAGCAAAAGGCTTTGAACGGTTGTAGTCTATAATTAGTCTATTTCATCAAAAATTTTTGTGTGTCGTTGCAGAGAGAAATTCACCCTCCCAACCCTGCAGCAAACAGAAGTTTTTTCCCATTGGCTGCGGAGTGGGAGGGGGCGTGACCTGACAGAGTCGGGGGCGTGGATTAGCAAGACATGGGTGTATTTAATCTATTTTATTTAATGTTTGTGTGTGTTGTTGCAGAAAGAAAGTCAACCTCCCACCCATCCCTGCAGCTGACAGAAGTTGATTTTTACCTTTATTTTTTCAATCTCTGTTGGCTGCGGAGTGAAAGGGGGTGTGGCCTGACAAAGTTGGGGGTGTGGCTTAGTGAGACCTGGGGCGGGGGTTTCAAGTACTTCTTTTAGGGTGGCCTGAATTAAAGGTCAATACCATGCTTATTTATGAGCCCACGCAATAGGCAGCAGTGGAGCAAAACATCTTTTATTACTACTGAACTGTAGTAATAGAAAAACACATAAGTTATATTTATGGTAACCGGAATACCTTTAACAGTGTCAGTGAATAGAAATGGATGAGATCCTCAGCTGCTGATAATTACCTGGTTGTTATAGAAACCTGTCCTCCCTGTGCGTGCCTTTGCAGAGAATGGCAGTTGGAGTTTAAAACCAAAGTTCCCAGTTGTAATGTTGGCTAATGGAGATCATATTCTGGGAATATCTCAGGAACGGTACGTCCTAGAGAGATGAGACCTGGTCTAAAACCTTCCCGGACACCTGATGTACCTGTGTGCCGAATTTGGTGAAAATCGGTCCAGTAGTTTGGTCGCGCATAGAGAACAGACAGACAGACAGACAGACAGAAACTCATTTTTATATTATTAAGAGATAAGAGCATTAATACACAGTATATGGTATGGGAAGCATGGTGATAAGCCGTATGAGGACTGTAGATGGTCCTTTACTGCTACTTGTAGATGGTAATTGCACAACTTTTTGTCATAATGCCCATCATCATGGGAAATAGGAGACAGTTAATCCTCAGTTTTAATGAATGAAAATGTGACATATCATCTAATTATCAAACGGGATATTTGACGAAAAGAACCAAAAAAAGAGCAGACATCTGTTTTAATCATTGCAAAGTCACCAGCAGATGCTTGAGACGTAAAGGCCAATTTTCTCCCAAACACTGACTGCCTGTGAACTGTGAAGTTGACATTGAAATAAACAGGTTACTTGTACGTTGAACTATTAGCATCAATAAATAATTCCTAAGCAATATACAATGCTTTGTCCTTGCCGAGGAGAAACGAGACATAAAATTGTATCGCTGGAATCAAGAGCTGCGGCTGCATTGTTAACACCAAATATATGACTCTTGCTAAAAAAAAAAATAAAATAAAAAATCAATATACAGCGTATGTTATAATGCTCCTGTGGCTCACAACCCTGCATACTTTTATTGTCCACCAGCTTAATAAACTACAGGGAAAAGTAAACCTCGCTAAAGTAATGTTTATTGGTCGGGAATATTCCGGTAGAGTTTTCTTCCTCCAGATAACGGAAGATTACAGCTCCCGTGGGAATACAGTAGTGTCAGTGACTAGGCAGCATTACCGACTGGCACTCTGCACGAATGTAAGACACTGTGCAGTGTAGACATCATCTCATACCAGAGCTAGTCACCAGTCGGAGGGTAGTTGGCACCTCTCCATGTCTTCATCCAGTGCAAATCCAAAATTACTCTCCAAATTTAAAAGCTACAGATCGGACCTGATAAGACAGCATTAAGCATCAAGAAGGAGTTAATCATCTTTTCAGGTTTATTTTTTACTCTTTGTAACAGGGAATGTCAGCAGGGGTTTAGGTAAAGTTACAAAGGCCCTGGTGCAAGGGTTCAGCTTGGGCCCCCTTTCCCTCAGTGCTTTGTGGCGAGCGGCAGGGAAGCACATAGCCTTCATGCTGCCCGAGGAAAAAATTGAAATGGCAACCATTGTCCCATAACACCCCCATCCCCTCCTCCTCCTCTATGGAATTGCTACCACTATTTTGTTTAAAGTTGAAAAAGGATGGCTAGACAGAAGTAATAATATGGTTAGACAGTCAATAAATGATGCACACAAACACTAAACAGGGGTTTAACAAGTAACTATGGGGCCCCACAGCAAAATTTGGAATGGGGCCTCATTCCACCATAATGTACACAGTGATGTAATAATAGTGGGATAATGTGCACATTGAGGTCACAATGGTGACATAATATACACAGTGATGTCTCAGGACAGATATAATCAATCCAATAATGTCATAGAAGAGGAATAATCTGCTCTGTGATGTTGGAACGCTGGAATTATACACACAGTGATGTCACAAGACAGATATAATGACGACAATGATGTCATAGAAGAGGAATAATCTACTCTGTGATGTTACACTGCTGGAATTATACACACAGTGATGTCACAATGTTGGCATAATACACACAGTGATGTCACAAGACAGATATAATGACGACAATGATGTCATAGAAGAGGAATAATCTACTCTGTGATGTTACACTGCTGGAATTATACACACAGTGATGTCACAAGACAGATATAATGACGACAATGATGTCATAGAAGAGGAATAATCTACTCTGTGATGTTACACTGCTGGAATTATACACACAGTGATGTCACAATGTTGGCATAATACACACAGTGATGTCACAAGGGATATAATAAAGACAATGATGTCATAGTGGTGGAAATAGTGATGTTACGTTCAAGCATAATGCCTATATTATGTTACAGTACAGGAATAAGCAAAAAGTAATGTCACACAGAAGAGATATAGCAAACAGAAGAAGTAACCTTGAGACTCCATTGTATTACATTTTCCATGGTACCTTTTAGGTATTTTATCATGAGTGGAAAAGGGCCCCTTTAGTTGCTGGGCCCTAAAGCAGGTGCTATGCTAGCTACCCTGGTAGTTATGACCATGTTGGGTCATATGGCCTTAGGGGCGTAGTTGGGAGGAGACAATGGGGCATGAGCTCTGAATGTTGGATGCCAGCAGACCACCTTGCCTAGACCATGGTATTAAGATACATGGTCAGGACAAGGAGCTGACCCTTTGCCCCAGACCTTTGCATGGCTACAGCTCTGACCTCCACTTCCAGGCTGTCCACATGTTATATATACAAATACCTCAATAAACATTCTGAAAGTCGTTTTGAATTGGTCACACAATGAAGACAACCTCATTTTCTTCTTTTTCTGTTTTTTAAAGAATAGATATGATGCCACCATTTAAAACTATTTTGTCTTTATGCTGATAGCCTAACACAATTTCACACTGAGACTTGTAATTTCACATCAAAATGAGCAACGCAAGGAGAACATTGCAATCTGCGTTATCACTTTGTAGTGTATAATATAAGAATAGCAGCACGTAATGGCTGTTCCAAAGCATCATTTGTTTAGGATGCAGAAGAAAATAGGACATAATTGCATACACACAGCCGCATCACGCGAATTGCTTCTGAATTGTGCTAGCCCGCACCGACGATGAGAGGTTGAGATTGATGCGCCGTGGTTGCATTTTGTCATAATAAAACATTAATATAGATTTGTGATTGAGGACAAGAGTTCTACAATGAAAAAATAAATTAGTAATTTGAATATCTGACCAGGAAATTTAACCTGGGGAAAAAACACATTTCCATTTATTAAGCATTTCCCCATTCAGGAGGAATTTAATATAGACAAAGGTCAGTCCATTTCTAAAGTGTCTTGGAGTTTGTCAGCATTATTCACAGCTTGATCGCTTTACAAAATGACAGATCTAAACAGAGCATATGCTTTAATGATGCAGATAATGTCTTCCCTTTAAAAGAGGGACCGCAAGTTCATTATCATAGCAAACAAAAAAGCATAAAAAGGAGACAAGAACTTAAACTAGTGTTGTAAGAAAGATAAAAGTCAGTGTAATAAAAATTCTGTAGAATAGGCCGAGGCTCACTATGAGTCAGACCAGTGGAGTACATAGAGAAGTAAAAGCCCCATAGCAAGGATGAAACCAGGCCCCTCCCACACAGGACAGAAGGGTTTCTGCTTAAACCCTTTTCAATGACCCTTGGGCAATTTCTTTCTACTGCTTTTTCAACTGCTTCATTTGCTAAAACTTGTTCCTTTAGAGGGTAGAGTCCTGACCAAGTTTTCACCTCCAGCAGAAGAGGAGATGATCTCAACTGGGCCCCTTCTTGCCCTGGGCCCTATAGCAGTTATACCTCTGAGTCAAACTATTTCTTCTAATAGCTTTATGTGCTCCAGCTTTCAGACAAGGCCGGCTTTATGTTGAATGGTGTGTGGTGGACACCTCTTCTGAATATGCTGGACTGCCATACAGTGCACAAATAACCCTATAATTCAGTGCATGGGTGTGACTATAGCCATATCAGCCATAGCACTTGTGATGGGGCCAAGACGTTAAGGTGGTACTGTACTTTGAACAAACGTTTGATATGTTGTAGGGAGAGTGAAGGCCCACCATTGATCTATAGAATTAGGGGAGAGGAGCACAAGCACATTGCACTCCCTCTCCTTGCTGCACGAGAAGGGAGCAAGACAGACCCATAGACTTTCTGTTGAGTCTGCCTTATTTCCTGTCAAGCAATGAGCATGGGATACGTTGGTTTCTCTCACCTCATTCTAGAGATCAGTGGGGGTCTCAGTGCTCAGACCAACACTGATCTAAACTTATGATATGTCGCTCCAACATATCAAAAATGTGTTCAAAGTACAGTGCCACTTCCATTAGGTGCAAGAACATTGGTGGATTTTTGCCATAATATGGGTTTTCTAATATATTGTGCTATACCTTTAATTATTGCTGTTATAATTTTCTTCCAGTAGGTGATGGGGGCCCCATCTCATTTTGCTACGGGACCCTATGAATTATGTCCCTGATTTTGGTGCCATACAATACAGTGCCTAAATAAGGATCCTATCACACTGCAAAAATCAGAAACTATCCAGCAACTAAATAGTAGTGGCAAACAATGCCCAAATACCACCAACATAAAGTGGTAGTAACCCTGCTGTACAATATCTATTAATACTTATATACAATTAAAGGGGTTGTGAAGCCATTACATATTGATGACCTATCCTTAGGATAGCTCTTCAATACCTGATCTGTGGGGGTCCGACTCCAAGCCCCCCCCGCCGATCAGCTATTTGAAGAAGAGACGACGTTTAGACGAGCACTGCTTACTCTTCAAGATTACGCTGTTCGTCGTCTCAGAAATCTTGGTGGCTTGTTCTATTCTCTTGAATAGGATAAGCACTTATAATTACACTGCACCACCACTGTAAGCTAATTGACGCGCAGTGTAATTATGAAAAGGAGGCAGTGCTGGTACCAACTCCGCCTCCTCTTAAAACAGCTGACCACCGGGGTTGACTTGGAGTCAAACCCCACAAATCAGATATTGATGACCTTGCATGTACATAGCCTGTATATGAGAAGGTAAAAACCACAGGATATTTAAGTCCAGAAAAGTCTGCAGATCGAGGAAACATCGCCGATCATAATGAAGACAGAAGCAGAACATCCATGGTGTAATAACCAACAGTCCAGAAGGGGATTTAAAATTGGGCATCTGCTGCCCGGCCCACATGTTCAGCCATATATCAATGCAATGTGTGCATAATGCAGCCAATCAGGAAAAAATACAATTTTGCTCGCTACTTTTTTATGACACTGCAAACTCTGCCCATGTAGAAATCTAATATGGAGGAGAAGGAAAATGTTCTATATATTTATATATTTCGATATCACCAGTTTAATTGGAGAGTATGGATGTGAGGCCCTCTAGGATTACAGAGCGGCAAGTACAGAGAATGGAGCTGCTGTTGTGTCATTTTCTCAGTGCTTTCTCCACAGTGGTACGTGCATGTGTGACAGATGGTAGAAAATGGCTAGAAAACATGAAACCCCTCCACCTGCCAGTACTGTCTCCCCAGACACCAAGGGATTAAAGTCAAGCCACAGAGATAAACTCCGCTCTTTAATAGCGCTGCCTGCTTCAATATAGAAAAACGAAGCAGAAATTCTAGAAACCAGTAAGACACGTATACATCTATGCCGATGGATATTTCTGTGTCTGTTCTATCTAATATATATATATATATATATATATATATATATATATATTTTTTTTTTTTTCTATTATCTATCTATCTATCTATCTATCATCAATATATTATCTATCTATCTATCTATCTATCTATCTATCTATCTATCTATCTATCCATCTATCTAGCTATCATTATCTAACTATCAAAAAAATAGAAAAGGAGGTCCCAGAAGAATCATGATGATCTATGGAAGATTTATCAAATCGCCTGCTTGATAATAGTGATGGCCAAAAGTTGCAAAATACAAAAATGTATACTGAAGCCCAGTTTTTCAACAAAAATGTAACTTTAGCAGGTAAGGATGTGAGGGATTGGGGCCTACACCGGTATTCTTGTGCAAGTAACACCTGAAATCTAGGCTTGTTCTCAGCTGGGGTAGATTCCAGAGTCACCTCTTACTTCACCTCGCCTTACTTCATTGAGAACTGTTTTAGATATAAGTTCCTCCCATGGAGTAGCAAGGAAGGGGTGTTCTGCTGTCTGAACATACGAACCCTACAAGTATTATTTATAACCACATCACTGGAAAGATCTATGAATCAAAGCTTTTTAATAAAAAAAATTAAAATCACATTAACTAACATGTTTCAGTATAAAGCTACGTTCATAGCACAAAGCATTAGCACTGAACATTACTGGTACCAGTAAGAGAACATCTTCAGACATCTTGCAGACATATTGACAGAAATTCCTATATCTATATCAAGGCACTTTTTAATGTAATAAACTTTGATCACTTTGTGCTGGAATGAACTGGGATATTCCTGAAACAGCAGCAGACATTGTACTACCTTTGTTGCCCGTATCACTCTGGGAGGGTTGAAGATCATCCATCTAACAGTTCCACAGTTATAGCCCATAAGTGATTTGGTGGCAAGGAAAAAGAAGGGAAAAAAAAAGCGAATTCAATATGAATTCAATTATTTTCCATAACGTAAAATGTAGATTTGAAAAATGTTTTTTTTTTTTTACTTTTATTTAAAATATATATTTTGATATAAATAGGTATAGCATATGTAGAATAAACTGGTATACAATACAAATGTAATGGTGGACATAGCAATCAATGAGGAGGATAGGAGAAATCCAGATATATGGACACCAATAGGAACATAAATAGGTTACCAGCAGTTACAACTGTGAGTATAAATATTCAACTGCATATAAACGGGTGGTTAGGAAGTGATTTGTATATATTTATGGGGTTCATTTTGTATGATTTCATCTACATAATACAGTTTACATGGTTTTACACAGTGCTGCATGCTATAAAGGGATACAGAGTCATATTCACAGGGGTCCAAAAAGTGGCGACACGGCATGACAAGTGTGTTAAGAGGTAGAGCCGCTGACATAAAACAGAAACTTGGAGAGTTGAGTAGAAATTGAGGCTAAATGTAGTACATAATTTTGGTCAATGAATTTAGCTCATAAACCATCCATAACCTTTCACCTCCATCATCTCTGAGCTAATCTCTCAAAATTACCCGCATATAATATCTAAACCTCAAAAGACCTCCAACTTTGGTCTCCTTTTGCGTAATCCTCACACAATCATCTACCAGGTTTTTCCACTGAACCCCCATACACTGGAATCCACTACCATCCTGAACTTAAACTTTTTAGAAAAGCCTACAATCTACTTGAGGTATATATATATATACACAAACACACACACACGGATACTTTGACCCTATAGTTGTTACAGTTAAACAATACTAATTAAACAATTTAAAGGGGTTGTCCCACAAAAAGTATTCTACAGTTTTCAAACCAGCACCTGGATCTGAATCCTTTTGTAATTGCGTGTAATTAAAAATTTAGCATAGCCACTGAGTTATTCAATAAAATCTATCTATATAGCTCCACCAGCTATTTGTTTTTCTTATTTATTTGACCTGCTTATTGAGAAGGCCACACATGCTAAGTTTCATCTTTCAGCTGCCTCCTAAGCTGTCATAGGGAGAGCTGAGACACATCTCCTGATTTGTGATAGGGAGAGCTGAGACATGCCTCCTGAGCTGTGATAGGGTGAGCTGAGACACGCCTCCTGAGCTGTGATAGGGTAAGCTGAGACATGCCTCCTGAGCTGCAGCAGAAAAGACACTCCCCTTGAGCTGTCAGCTTGATATAAATCTAGCAGAGCAATGAATGTGGAGATCTCTGGATCTATGTGAGGTACAGGGCTGGTTCTAGCTTTGATAGGAAGAAATTGTCATGTACTAGATGATGTCTGATTTTTATTTTTTACACAAATCACGGGACAAAGTCTTTAACTTATGCAATAACTCTACTAAGCAACCCAAATACTGTAAGACCAGTGGTGAAAATATATGTTCACTTGAGCTATCCTTTGTGAGAACAATTCATTGCCAGGAATTTCTAATGCTGGACTCATGACTTCAATGTTAGGGGTCCTGTCAGTTCTCTCCTATGGCTTTCTTGTGGCTCTACGCTGTACCATTCCTTTATTATTGTATCTGGAAGTTATGAATGAATTACTAGCAGTTTCCAATGAAAGTCCAGATGGGTGTTACCAGTTGGGGGGTCCCTGCACAATCTGACCCTATCCAATTAGGTCTAACAGTGTCAGACTGTGCAAGGACACACCCACAACTGGTAACGCCCAGCTGGACCTTCATTGCAAACTGCTAGCAATTCATTAATAACTTCTACATTGAATAATAAATGAATGGAGTCATATGAATAGATTTTCAAGAATTGCACAAAAAACAGTCATGTCCTGAGAGGTGACAGGTCCTCTCTAAGAACAGGTTGTCTTTGTCTAAGAAATTTGAGGCTCCATAATAGTCCAATCATAGCCATGAATTCTAAAAAAAAGTTGAACAGAGGTAGAGGCCCAAATGAATAGCCATTACTATCTAGAAAACAAACAAAATTCATATTGCCATATTGTTACTAGAATATCCTTCACATAATAGGAAACTACTCAGATATGAGACTTGACTATTTGATGTCATTATATTTGTATATACTACGCATTTCGGGACTGAACCGTTCCCTTCGTTAGGTAATTCACAACTACTTGACAAAGGGACCAATTCAGTCAAGAAACACGTAGTATATATAGCAATAAAAGCACAAAATTGTCAAGACTCCGAGTGGTCCTTGAGGTAGCAGAGTCATAGACACCAATTGTTTCCTTCTACACTATTGATCTGCCGGCCTTGATCTTGGAGCCCGGCAAGGACTGCGTGCATCACCCAGAGGACCCTCGGACTATCACAACTACTAAAGGTTAGCGGCAATTGCCTGAATAGTTTCCCGCTACACATGAGATTCTGTCTATGATGCATCTTTCTTTCTACGGTTGGTCTGAAAACATACAAAAACAGCACTGTGGTGACAGATACTATAGCAGGGGGCTAGTGCAGTTGGAAAGTATACCGGATAATAAATAATTTTGAAAATAAATCATTTCTAAGTTGTTTTAAAATTAAATCTTTGAAAATAACTCAAGCAAAGTCTTATCTGATCGAGCTCGATAAACCCCCCTCCATGTAAATATTATTTCTGGAAGGATTCTGAATTCAAAAAAGCCAGGTGTGCAAAACCTAATCCTGGAGGGCTGATGACAGGCTGGAGTTCTGGGATTTCTGGTAATTAACAGATAATTAGACAATTAGCTTGCTCTCTCTATCACTAAGGAAATGTTTAGTTGTGTGTTCCCTTGAAATCCATCCCCAAGCTCTACCCTTGAGAGTACAAGTCATGCACCCCTAGTTTAGCCTGTGCCCTCCCTGTGCACACTGCTTATGAAGCATGATTATACCTATCATACACATATACAAACAAGCGCACATGCCGCACACAATTATGTTGCCATATTGTTTACGTTAGATCTATGGATATACTGTATATAACTCAGAATGTTAATTCACCTTTAATATTAATAACCCATCATTTCAGCCTTTACCGACGCAACCATAATTATAGAACTTGAATGCCAATTGCGCACCAAAGGCTTCCTATTACATTGAGCAATTGGGTGGAAAGTCAATTTGACATTTGTGCTTGCTTTGCATGGCAATATAATATTCTGTACAGACAATCAGATGACGTGACCCTCTGGTTTATCTTGCGTTCTTTGTTGATTGAGTTAAGCTTAGTAGAAAATTATGCATTTACATTTTTAAATGGAGTCTGTGACCAAGACTCCGATAAATTACACCATTTGTGGGGTGACTTAGATGACTAAGCTACAGGGTGCAGTGGTACACACTGAATGAATGGTCTCCTCTGAAGTTTTAATCAGACATCCACAATAACTTATATGCTAATAAAGAAATCAGCCTCCCTTGCCAGTAGACTGCACCAAGAGGGATTACAAAACGTGGGATTCATAACTTTCCTGGATTGCGGATTCATTCTTGCATCAAATACCCTTTAACAGAAGCCTTACACCAGCCTTAAACCACCCACATACCAACAAAATCATATTGCAGAGGAGTGATATATCCGTTTTAAAGGTCCTTTCACGTTCAATTAGAACCCACTGGCAAACCCTACAAAAACAGAAGTCTAGATTATTTTTTAAGTTTGTCTCTGAATGATGACATGTATTATTAGAACTCAGTGGCACCAACATACAGTAGTGCTGTGCTCTTCTGATAACTACTAGGCAGATTGATCATTATATATAGTGAACAGTCACACAAGAAATGTAAAGCGTGAATGTTAAATGCATTGAAAAGCAGAAATAGAGCCCTTTAAGGCCCCTTTCACACGGGCAAGCTTTCCGCGCGGGTGGAATGTGTGATGCGAACGCATTGCACCCGCACTGAATCCTGACTCATTCATTTCAATGGGTCTTTTCACATGAGCAATGTTTTTCACGCATCAGTTCGCCGTCGCGTGAAAATCGCAGCATGTTCTATATTCTGCGTTATTCACGCAGCCCTGACCCCATTGAAGTGAATATGTCTGCGTGAATCATGCATTGCAATGCGTGATTCACTGATAGTTGCTAAGAGATAAAAAGAGAAAAAAACGGAATGAACGTACGCAATCGCAGTCAAAACTGACTGCGATTGCGTGCGGATGCGTGCGCATTTTCCGGAATGCACCCTGAACGCATCCGGACTGAATCCGTGACGCTCGTGTGAAAGGGGCCTAAATGCTGATAACATGGAACTGATTGGTTTTAATTTCTGGCTTTGTAAGAATTCCAGCCTTGGTCCCTGACCTTGGCCTGGATTATGGTGGGTTTAGACAACCAGACAATCGGGCAGATTATAGGGTACAAACGTTCCTGCAAACGCTCATTCCCAACAATCTGCTCATCTAAGGCCCCTTTCACACGAGCGTCACTGATTCAGTCTGGATGCATTCGCAGTTTTGACTGCAATTGCGTACGTTCGTTCAGTTAAAAAACTGAATGTTTACAAACAACATCTCTTAGCAACCATCAGTGAATCACGCATTGCATCCGCACACAAACCCATTCACTTCAATGGGGCCAGGGCTGCGTGAAAAACGCAGAATATAGAACATGCTGCGATTTTGAAATGAATGAGTCAGGATTCAGTGCGGGTGCAATGCGTTCGCATCACGCATTGCTCCCGCGCGGAAATCTCACCCGTGTGAAAGGGGCCTAAAGGTTCAGCAGATCGCCAGATGAAAAGCATTGTTTGTGCAGACACCTAAATTATAGTTTCTGGGCAGCAGAACGAGTTGTCTAAACAGCAATCTGCTGCCCAGAAACAATTATTCTGTATGAAGACGAGCAATCACAACAGCGATCCCTCATCCTCATACTGTGGAGGTGATTGCGGCATATGACTGCAGCTCTTCACCCCTATTGAAAGAGTAGCCGAGCGCTTCCTTCCCGACAATCTACTGCTCATCTGCTCATCTAAATCCATCTTTACCTTGGTCTCATGTCATTCAGATCTTGGAAATATCTTGATACTGTATGGTCATTGCCTATCCTAAAGTTATGAAATACTTCCTTTCATGGATTCTGTATCATCTATTGAAAGGACTATTTATTTTTATAAAGAGTTGGGTGGTCAAGGCCAAGTAGCTGAGAAGATCTGAAGGAATCTCAAAGATTTCTGCATTATTAGTGGCAGATGAAGTAGAATAGTTTCTTACTAGAGCTTATATTTTAAATTCAAGATCACCCACCCTTTTAGAAAATATTGAGATCCTTTATATGTACGTGCAGAGCTAAAGCTAGAGGTTGAAGATCAGGCATAGTTGTGCCGCTAAATCAGTCATTTCACATATTTCTTATTGTTCCTTATTGCCTTTAAAATGGAATTTTATAGGTAAAGAGTTTATCTTTGCAGCACGATGAAAGGCTATTCAAAGAACACATTGAAAAGAATTGCCAAAAATTTGATTATATCACAAGATTATGCAATAAAATGTTTTCAGAGAAACCTACAAGTGGACCTAAACAACTGAATACATTTTAGTTCTCCAGGCATGGACATTCTATACATGACCTTGGCACCATCTTTTCATATTTGTTAGATATTATCTGCACTTAGTAACGCCTGACAATTGGGTGACTAATGAAGAAAGAATGAGAAACCAAGGTTGGAGCAGAAAGTTCTAAATGACAATCAAGAAAATATTATGAAAAATAAGAACAGTTATTTAATGTGTCTAGCCAAGTTCTTGTCATGCCATCCTTGTAAAACATTCCGGCCTAATGCACATTTGAACACAAAGAGTTCAAAAAAGTCCTGATTTCCCACATGAGACAACTGTGCTCAGGAAACAAGTCTACAAAGACAACTGCTACAGATGTTTTGACTAAGGCTTGCATTGGAAAATTTTGGAAACAAGCGTAGACGTATCCACAGATCAATGAAAACTTCTCATGTAACCAGATAGAAAGCAGGTCGTGAACTCATAGCCTGAACAGAGGAAATTAAGTCTTCCAAAGCAAAAATAAAATGAGCAATATAAGCTGCAAAGCGTTGCGTTAGGACAACTGGAAAAATCTTTGTTTGAGATGAGCATTGTTATTTTTTAATTGGCAAATAACGGCTTGTTAGGCTCTTATGAGCCTAAACCCCCTCCATCTGTAGGCAGGTAGTGAATCACAGAATTGATCATTTACACATGGAAAAGTCTTTAATTATGCTACCTGATGAATTCCATAGTGCAAATCTATCCAAAATCTACAAACAGGTTCCAGATGTTGGTATTAATAATGAACACAATTTATGTACCATGGAGTATGTATGTGAGATATATGTTGGGAATAGAAAATGAGGATTAAGCAGTATTGTATTATTTTTCATTTTCTTTTTTTTATGAAAAGGGACTGTGTCATGAAAAATAACAGAAAATAATTGCCTATCAAAGTGAAGTTTTGTCTTTGATGTTCCTATCTGTGGGGTGATGATTATATTTCTACAAAAGACCAACCTCATAACTAGATACAGTCTTGTCTTCTAAAATGCAACCTTGCTGTAAATTACAAAGTGTATTTATTATAGTCCCTTATGTAGATACACCCTTAAATCGGCACTGAAGTGTTGACATCAAAGCGCACTCGTCATACAGGTGTTAGTTATAGGACTTCATGTGAGCACAGTCAACAAATTAATATCACTTAGCTGTGCTCAAGACATCTCACACCTACAAAAGTAGAGTTCTTGGCGACATTACATGTTGTTCCTTCTATACCCTTAGTATAAGGATGTATTTAATATACGCTTTAAGATAAATCAAATGGATTCTTTGCAAATAAAGGGCAGAACCTTAAACAGGTTGCAATTTCCTGACATTCTTTCCATTTACATTAAGTTCCTTAACTACTAATCACTTAGAGCAAGATGGTGGGATTGAAAAGATAGTGCACATCTAGTTCTATGAATGTTGAGCTATAAATGTTCAACAATTGAAACCAATGGTGTGATGGCAAAAGCTTCCAGTAATGATAACCCCCAAATCAGTTGAGGATTACTAGTTTTACAGGAGCACAACTTCTTCATTATTTAGCTCACACATGGACAATTGGGAGCAATTGTTGGCATCTGTTTCTAAGAAGGGCATAGCTGAACTTGAGCAGGTGAAGAGGAGGGTGACCATGACTATTAAGAAAATGGATTGATTGCAGTACAAAGAAAAAATGTAAGACTTGAAGCTATTCAAAGGGCAATTTAATTAAAATGTAGTGATATATGAATGGCCAGTACAGATATTAGGTGAATGATTTTTTTAATATCTAGGCCTGTAACCATGAGAAGAGAAAATCCTCTACATTAACGGATTCAGTAAGATGGTTTTTCTGTCAACATATATGTGGATTCTTTACTGTAAAAGCAGTAGGACTAAGACTTACTCTCTGCCACAGGATGTGGTGATGGTTAGTTCATTTAAAAAAAAACAAGAAGGCTCTAGATGCCTTTCTTTAATGTAATAATATCACAAGTTTGGCTGGGCTCACATCACATTTTTGTCTTACATTTAACGTATACAAAAAATATATACGTTAACTGGATGCCTCAGATGGATGCCATACAGTGGAATCCCTCACCATACAGTTGTGTTTGTGAAGAATGGAAAAGCATAGTGTACTACATTTTTGCATCCTTTTTCCCACAATCTATACCTTAGACATAGGGTATAAACGTGATGTGAACCCAACCTTTTAGGTACTACATTTATAGTAAGGGACACAGATCCAGGCATTTATTCTGAATGCTGCTGTGAAGAGTTTTTAATCTAATGCAATCTACTGGGCACAGCCTCACAACTAAAAAAAGAGGTTGTACTTGATGGACCAGGGACTTTTTTTAACCTTATCAGTCATGCAATCTGGGATTTATTCAAAGCTCAAGCCCATGAACTACAGCTTCACTGGTGTCATCTTTTGACATCATCACAAAGAAGATGTTTGAAGAATTTACCCTTTTGGTAAATTTATAGTGACTGGAAACTATGTTATTGGCTATTTTAAATTATTTTCTTGGTAAAACATTTAAAACCCTCTTAGCTGCTCTTTGCTTCATTGCATTTACTCCAAAATTGTATCTAGGTAGTGCTTTGCTTTATATAAATTAGACGTGGGCCTCCAGGTCTTCCTTATAACTACTGTAAGAAAAGAACCTTAGACAGGCTATAATATTTCTAAGATTATTAAAGGGCTGTAAAATTGAAAAGGTGGGAAGATGGAGTAAATCTAGCTATACAAAATTTTGAGAATTTAAAGCAATCATGTGAGTGGACAAGCAATGTCTTAGAGATGGACTACTACTGGAATGGGTGGACTACAGTACCCAGAAAGATTATCAAAATTAGGCTTATTCACTTTAGAAAAAAGACGACTGAGGGGAAATCCAATAACTATGTATAAATATATCAGAGGTCAGTACAGAGATCTCTCCCATGATCTCTTTATCCCGAGGACTGTGACTGTGACGAGGGGACATCCTCTGCGTCTGGAGGAAAGAAGGTTTGTACACAAACATAGAAGAGGATTCTTTACGGTAAGAGTAGTGAGACTATGGAACTCTCTGCCTGAGGAGGTGGTGATGGTAAGTTCACTAAAAGAGTTCAAGAGGGGCCTGGATATATTTCTGGAGTGTAATAATATTACAGGTTATAGTTACTAGAGATGGGTCATTGATCCAGGGAGTAATTCTGATTGCCTGATTGGAGTCGGGAAGGAATTTTTTTCCCTAAAGTGGGGAAAATTGGCTTCTACCTCACAGGGTTTTTTTGCCTTCCTCTGGATCAACTTGTAGGAAAACAGGCCGAACTGGATGGACAGATGTCTTTTTTCGGCCTTATAAACTATGTTACTATGTTACTATGTTACTAGATGATTACCTAAGATGCTTTATAGTGTCACAGCCGTTTTAAGTTGGTGATCAATGAAGATCAATGACCATAGACATCCTTGTACATTCTTTGACATCTATAGAGAAATGTATCAGTAAATGTTCTCATTGGAGATTTTCAGTCTTTCTGAAATATGTGTATATTGACTGAGTAAATGGTTTATGCTAATCATGTCAACCATTGTCCCCTACAGAAATGTTGCATAGTGCAGAATTGCTGAGTATGCAGTCAAGTGTATTCTGTACCATAGCACTAGCTCTCACCTATATTCACTGTCCTGCATGACTACATATAATCAAAGTGCAGCATGATACTGCCCCTCCTCATTTTCATTTCATCCTCTTTGAAGTCTCTGAACATGTGTCTACCAGTTGTTACTCTTAACAAAACCTATTACATTTCCAAGCCACAGTGATTGAAGATGTAAACTCTTCTCAGATATCCACTGATGCAGTCTACTTCCCTGTTTGTCTCCATTCATGTAATAAGCAGTGTGAATTTCTCTAGTAATAATATTACATCTTTAATCCATGGTGTTTCGGATGTACGGCCTACAGTGAACACAGCACCAACATTGAAAAAGGCGAGAAAATAATATTCTGAGATGAAGTCTCCACTGAAAATCTACAGCTGAGAAACAAACAGAGCTATTGATCCCAACAAATCATCAGACAAGACAACGAAAACATTCTTGATTTACTGCCAGCTGCGCACTATAAGGAATTATGTAGAATAAATGAAAGACTTTACACACTGTTATATCATTTATCTGAGTAATCGAGAGAGGGGATAATGGCACTATTGTAACGACTTGGGGAGGACCATTCATGCTGTGCATGTGGAAAGTGACAGAGACCAATAATTATAAATGTCAGATGAATTAGAGGTGACGAGGCAAGACATGAATGATTTCCATATACAGGCAACATGATTTCCAAAGAGTGGAATGAACTATTAGATATTATGATACTTGATACAGGACCAGAAAAAAAACATTCCACCATTTTTAGATTCTTAGACTTTTTATCTTCAGTGAGATAAGTTCTGGTGGTTCCTTGAACCTCCCACTGTTGTCGTCTTTAAACAGATTTAACCAGGTTTATGGCCCATTTTAACTAACCCTTGAAGCGTGTGGTACCTAACCGACTGGAAGTAACGAAGCCAAGAACTGGAAGATCTCTAAATGGAGCCAGAGTGCTGGAATGGAGCAGCATGGAGCAAGTGAGTATGAATATGATTACTTTACTAGGTACTACATAATCTGGTGGCTAGTTAAAATGGCTATAATGCTGAAAAGGGGTTTTCTGGCCTTGGAGTCGACAACGCCATCCAGACCTGTTATCTGTCCTACGGCTCCATTACCAAGGGACCAGGAATCAACTGGGTCCCATGACTGCTGCAGCCAATAACAGGCCTAAGTGATCACATTGGCTTGAACATGACACCGCAGCTGAAACTTGGATACACTGGTTTATCAAGGACATACAACTGAAAATTCTACTAGAAAATAACACTTTTCGAGTCATATGATAAATTCAGCTTCGGGAAAAAAAAAAATCAATGGCCCAAATGCCTATTGTGGCAAAGTTTGTCACATAGTGTTTTCTAGGTGTCAAACATTTGGTTCCCATAGTTGTAAATGACCTACTGCACTCCAGACAGGGGTTTGCAGTACTTAGATATTGATAGCCTATATTCATGATACGTCATCAATATCAGACCTGTGCAGGTCCAATATCCTGCACCCACACCAAACAGCTGTTTCAGGTAGTCGCCGGTGCTAGAAACAGACAGAGCAGGAAGTATATGGTTCCATCCACTGTGTAGTTACCATGCTGGGGTCAGGGGCGGACTAGGAACTTAAACTGGCCCTGGAAAAAATACTAAAAGTGGCCCCATTTTATAGTCGGGACCAAATTGATGGAAGGCAGGGCCAACAATACCATATTGTGGCCCCAACAGAGCCAAATACCACAGTCTATCCCAAAATACAGCCCCAAAAACTTCCGCTGGCCGGCCATAAGAAAGGCTTGGGCGGCCCCCTGGGCAGTGGCCCACATGGAAATTTCCCTGTAAGGTCTATGGCTAATCTGCCCCTGGCTGGGGTACTGCAATTCTGCCCACATTCAAGTGAATGGAACCTGGTACCAGAAAATATACATTGTAGGGAACCTTCTGTTTCAGCTCTGTACACTGTATAGTTTCTGGGATCGGTGGCTGCCTTAAAACAGCTGAACTATTGGAGTTCTAGGTGTTGAATCCCAATAGATCTGACATTGATAACCTATCCTCAGGAATAGGATAGGTACTCAATATCTGAGTACTGGAAAACCACTTTAATACAAGTGTATGTAACCCATACGAGTTACAGATTCTGTCTATATATGTATCGTGAATTATTACTTTACTAATACTGGGTATCCCTTGTAGTAACTGTATCAGTATACTGATTTAGGATGGCTGCAAAGTTTGTACAGTTCATACTTTATGGAGCCAAAGCCACAAATGCAATCATCTAATGAAATAAATGAACTGTATAAAACATCAGTGGATAATTAAAAAAATGAATAGGGACATGTAACATTTTCAGATTTTTTATACTTTATACTAATGGTACAAGTTCTATTCCAGTAATTATTGTGCTTGTATTTTGTATTTCCACGTTGCCATTTTGTAACCATTATGACAGGCTGGGTCTTTATGACTCAGAGTCATCCGCATTTTGAGGAATTAGTGGAGAACTGGATTTGAAAAGATGTGTTCACTTCTAATCTCAACCATATGGTATTTTGTGTCTTCCAAAAATCTATCATTCAGTGCAATTGTAGAGATCTGATGATGGGAACACAGGGATTGAGGCGCTCCACCTAACAGTGGAATTTACAGTCTAGTTGCTTATTAAAGAAATTGCAGACATTTAATAGAGCTACATAACATGTTAGAAACTAAATAGCAAACATTTACAATAATGTATAAAGTTTACTCTACAATCAGTTTTACAGTGTGAAAGAATTATGATCCGCTCAATTTATATCTTAATAGGGTAAAACCACAGACAATTAACTTTAATGAGGATAAACCTAGGGATGGTGGCTGTACTATGAATAGCATTGTGCTACATGTCTACTAGATAAATGTTCTAATGTCTACCAGTAGATCTACTTTTATTGTCTTCCACTATCCAAATATGACCACTTTATTGGTCAATTTCCAACAAAAATTGTAAAACACAGGATCAGCCTCCTTGATAAAAGTTTGACATACTGGAATCTGGGAATTCAAAGTGGCCCTGGAAAAAATACTAAAAGTGGCCCCATCTTATAGTTGAGTCCAAATTGATGGAAGGCAGGGCCAGCAATACCATATTGTGACACATTGTACCGCCCCAACAGAACCAAATACCACAGTCCATCACAAAACACAGCCAGCAGAACAAAATACATCTTCAAAAACTTCCACTGGCCGATAGTGAGGAAGGTCCAGGCAGCCCCCAGGGCATCTGCCCACCGGGAAATTTCCCTGTAACATCTATGGCCAATCTGCCCCTGCATATAAGCCATGGGTTCCAGCATTGATGAACAATAGTGTTCAGGTTGATGCCATCATCTCACCTTCACCATACGTAGATGCTTTACACATAGCTAGACATCTCTGACCACAGAGCAGAGACAAACTAAAACCAGTCTGGGTAATAAGAGTGACAGGCTTCTTACCAACCACCAGAGCCATGGTTGAATTGACAAATTTATTTTGTCAAAACAATTTATTTCTTTTTTTCTCTTTAAGTGAATGGTCAGTCCACACCTTCAGAAAATATTTTAATCTTCATGGATCAAGGCTGCAGGAGACTGTAAAATCTAGTTTCTTTAGGGAGGCTTGTGTCAGACAACCATAGTCTATGGCCTGCACACAGGCCGACCTTGACACAGATCTCTAGTGTGTCCTCAACTATCTGTCCTTGTCACATCACTCTGCACTTGTTTAGAATATATATATATAAAATGTAGAGATGAGTAAATTGATTTTTAAGATTTGGAAGTTCGACCCAAATGTTTCAAAAAGATCTGAACCTAATTACCCTGAAATTTGTCTCATTTGATTCATGAGAATCAACATGAGTGAGAGAGGGGCTTTTCCACGCAATCTGAACACTTTTGGGTCGAATATATTTGTATCTGATTCAAAGAGGCCAATTCAGCTGAATCAGACTCAATCAACCAAATAAAATTTTTAAGAAGTTTGCACAATATGTTATTAAAAAAAGGTCATTGTCATTCCCGGTATAATGTGGACATAGTATCTAGCCAACTTATTTATCTGGGTATTAAGATTGGAAGGGGTTTGCCTCATTATAGTTCAAACTATGCCCTGCTGATCCATACAGTTGAACAGGACTTAGACACATGGTCTAATATACCACTCTCTCGAAAAGGTAGGGATCATCTCTTGAAGATGGTGAGTTTTGCAAGATTGTCTTGAAGACAATCCCTTTACTAATACGTCATATAGATACTAGCAGGCTGCAATTTGCCTTTACTTCTTCTTTGTGGAAAAAGAAACAACCTTGCAAAGCCTACTAAAAACTTCTTATGCTAACATGGAAGGAGGGACTTCAACTACCTAACACACAGAAATACAATCTGGCTGCCTTGTTTTGCCATATATGAGATTGGATATGGGGTACATCTAATTTTTCCATCCTAGCTCTTGAAACGCTCTGGTGGCCACAATGGCCTTGTCTACTCTCCTGCATACTTAAAGGGGTATTCCCATCTCACAAATGTAGTTTGTATAGTTAAATATAGCCATACCAATATTATTACTAATAGAATGTATTTATATAAAATGTACCGTTTAGAAGATTTGCCTATTTGTATATCCATTGTCCCACACACATCAGTCAGGCCGTTGCCCCTAGTTACGACCACTGTGGCCATGTAGTATTGGTGATCGGCTTGCTCCTTTTAAAACCCGCTCTGAGGTAACTGCTGTATTGTGAACGTACATTACATGAACATGCGGAGACACATCTTGGGGTACTTTCACATCTGCGTTTTGGATGCTGCCAGTCCAAAATGCAATGGTCAGGATCCGTCCAAAATACAGACTTTATAAATGGATCCTGCTCCATAGAGATGAATCGATCTGGAAACAGGATCCGTTTCTCTGCCTTTTGGAAGCACAGGCAAAAATGCTACAACCCTAAGATGTGTCTCCGCATGCTCATGCAATGTGCGGTTACAATCCAGCAGTTACCTCACATCCGGTTTGAACAAGAGCAACCCGGCCACCACTACTACATGGCCGCTGTGGTCTTAACCAGGGGCAACGGCCTGACTGATGTGTGTGGGACAATGGATATACAAATAGGCAAATCTTCTAAATGGTACATTTTATATAAATACATTCTATTAGTAATAATACTGGTATGGCTATATATAACTATACAAAGTACATTTGTGAGATGGGAATACCCCTTTAACTTATATCTTGTCTTCTATCAAGCACGGTGTGCTAATAAGAGACACCTTGGCGGATTGGAAAACATTGTGCAAAGTATACAAGCTGCTCATCTATCTTTCTCCATATATGCCCTAGAATGGAGAGATAGGGGAATTGGGACAGTGAGGGATTTGCTATCATCGACGGGACATAGTTTTCTGTTCCAGTCCAAATATTAGCTCAAATAATCCCATTATCTCCCTTTTCTTAAGATCTTGTCATCCTATAAGTCTCAGGCAGGGACGTTGGGGGATCATGACAGACTGGCCTGGTTTGCAGCCTTAGTTGGCACAGATAAGGGAGTTAGGCCACTATCTGACGTCTACCGTAGAATCCAGAACAATCTATCAAGATAGTGGCAACAGCCTTTCGCAAATGGGAGGTTGAGTTAGGAGATAATGAGATAATGATATAGCTTCCCAGATGAGGGAAGGCATGGAAAACATAAGAATAGCAATCAGTAGTGAACACTGGAGAGAAATTCCAATGTGTATCATGCACAAGGCTACATATGCACCTGCCCACTACTTTAGATGGTGTCCCAAATTTAACTTACAAAAAGCAGGATTGCTACATGGTCTGTGGGAATGTCCCAACTTGCAGTCTCTGTAGCAAAAGGCTCTTCAGTATGTCAAGGAAGTGTGGGGAGTGTGGGACCAAGAAGCTGTCTAAAAATGTATACTGACACACTGTTTGTAGCCTAATATCCCTGCTATAGAGGAAATCCCTGGCACTATGAAGCACCTATTATACATGGTCAGTTTAGACATGGAAAGACACAATGAAAAAGCCAATAAAGATTTTTCTTCAAATGGAGGAAGTTTGTGGAGCATACATTGACAGATATGGAAATAGGAGATCTAATGGTGGAACCTTTCAAGCATACTTGGTACCTGGAGGCTCAGATAAAGGGAAATTTGGGCAACATGGGTCCTGCGTGAATGGGGCCTCCCCCTGGGGAACAGCCATGGAGCTTAAGGAATGTATAATGAGCTTTGCTAAGCATGGAGCAGGTTGGGTCACAGCATTGGGAAAGGGGGGGATAGAAAATAGAAATATGGGAGATAAATAAGCAACAAACATCATCCCCCCGACTGGTACAACCTGCTTTTATTGGTCTAAACATACTGTACAGACTGTATTCAGCCATGTGTACTCCTTTTTGGTGGCAAAGACCAAAACAATGTATGAAATCTATTTTTTCTTGTCTGCTTTCTCCTCATCTCAACATTTTTTTTTAAAGCTCATTTTATAACAGATAGCACAACTGGTGACACCCATCTACACCATCAATGCAACTGCTGGCAATTCATTCATAACTTCTAGCAGGAACAATAAAGGAATGGTACAGCATAGAGTCATAAGAATAGATGCTCCAGAATTATTATTACATGGGTATAGCACAGAGATCAGCAACCTCCAGCACTCTGGCTGTGGTGAAACTACGACTACCAGCATGCACATTTGCTTGGCTGTTCTTGGAACTCCTATAGAAGTGAATGGAGCATGCTGAGAGTTGTAGTTTAACAACAGCTTGCGTGCTGGAGGATCCTGCCCCCGGGTCTAGCATGTAGTCCCTAAAACAGACACGTCAGGAGAGGTGACAGCTCCTCTATAACTAATTTGGCTATAATCCACTAGTTTACTTCTGCAGGCAGTTTAGCCACTGAGCAGGTGTTCCTGGGACCCACATACCATCAGTGTATTTACTCTAAACAGCAGCAGATGATACTGGTGGGCAGGGGCCGAGGGGCTGCCTTTATTTAGTACTTTTTTTTTTTTAAACTTGGAGATGATATTCTATAGCAACACTGAAATGAACCATATTATGTATTCAGAATATGCCATACTTGGTGACACAGACGCCAATGCGGGCAATATCAGAAGTACACCATGTTTATTTTAATGAGCAAGTTAAGACCAAACAATGCGGAGAATTATTTTTAGTACATTAAACTTTCCGTTTACTGTCTAGCAGAGAAATAGGTTCCCATTAATTAAAACTGCACATGCACAGAATAGAAAGAGCCTTTAAAAAAACGGAGGACAGTTAAACTGTCTGAAATAATGATGTATAACTAATTAATTTTAAAATACTATACAGGATTGCCATCCCAGGAGACAGTGCACAGGATTGGGAGAGCAGATTAAAAGCTTTTGCTGCAGGACATATGGGCTGGTTGATTCTCCGCTGCATATGCTATGGGACAACCCAAAGGTGCATTTTTCGTGGTGGAAGTACATTTCTATAACAGAAGTTGCATTGAATATTAAAATACCTTCAAGGCTGAGATTAGAAGAGTTTCTGTGTGATGGGGAAAGTTCCTACCTCAATTTCCTCTTTGTTGTTTGCATTGCTTTGCTTAAAAGCAACTAAAATACAAGTCAAAAGCTAATCTAAAAGGCATGAAAACTGAAAACAACAAGTATATTTATATATAAAACTTCCCTACATTAAAGGGGTTCTGACACTTCAGCAAATAGCATTTATCAAGTTAATACAAGGCACTTACTAATGTATTGTTATTATCTATATTGCTTCCATCAATGGCTGGATTCATTTTTCCATCGCATTATACACTGCCTACGTGAGCTCCCATGGTTTCGGCCTCCAGAGAAGCCGGCATTGTTTCCTATAGTGTGCAAGCACGACCACCACTGATGGATTGCAGGGTGGTCGTAACCCTGGAAACGAGTCGTGTATAATGCGATGGAAAAATGAATCCAGCAAAGGAAGCAATATGGACAATCACAGTATATTAGCAAGTGGCTTGTATTAACTTTCTCTACGTGATAAATGCCACTTACTGAAGTGAGACAACCCCTTTAAAGAGGTTGTCCCATGAAAAATATTCTATTTTTTTTTACACCAGCCCCTGAATCTGAATACTCTTGTAACTGCATGTAATTAAAAATTTTGTATAGCCAGAGAGTTATTCAATAAAATGTATCTGTATAGCGCCACCTGCTGTTTGCTCATTTTCAAAATTCTTTGTCCAGCTTAGTGATATAGACACACATGCTCAGTTCCATCCTTCAACTGCCACTAGCTGCAGCAGAAAGGACACACATTTGAGAAAGGACATGCCCCCTGAGCTGCCAGCTTGAAATAAATCTAGCAGAGGAAGTGGAGCGATGAATGGCAGAAGCTCTGGATCCATGTCAGGTACAGGGCTGGTTCTAGGTTTGATAGAACGTACGTACTATATGATACCGGATTTTCATTTTCACATTAATCATGGGATAACCCCTTTAGGAAGAATGTACAATCAAGTCAACAATATGTCCTTACATTTGACTATTCCTGCCTACATAATACCTACATATTTATAGATCACAAAATTAAAGGCCTCTGCAAATCTGAAAACTAATTCACCTTGGAGTTGTATTCATTAATTTTCAGCAAACATTGAATGAATCACATCTGACGTATTGAAAAGGAAAGGAACATTGAAATGTACCATTTACAGGAATGTTTTTACAGCATTGATTTTAAGTTATAATATGGTTTCATATGACGCCCTGGGGTGGCACAAGGCGAAGCTATTTCACCCTGTGGACAGATATTAGAAATCCACATCTGCTGGCAGTAGAGGTGAGAGCTGCCAGTGCTATGGGGCAAGGGGAAGTGCAGCTCCCTAATGCAGGAACTGGTGCTCGTCTGAGGATATTTGGGTTCCAAGCTTCTCCTGTCCCTGCCCCATGATCTGTCACATTGACAATACCGTATGATAAATGAGCCAATACACACAGGGGGTCTCGGTGAGGAGTGTGTAGGCACATGCCAAGAGCAAGCAATTTATCAAACTTCTCTCCTTACTGTACATCCATTAGCGCCTGCAAAGTATAATATTAAAGTAATATATCAGTTATCTGCATGGGATAATGTTAATGCTGGGTAAGGGAATAAGTCACTGACAGACCCGTGTGGTAGCTGAATATCTTCCAGAAGAACAAAGATTGGGCATTTTGAAATCCAACAAGTCTAACAAGTCAAGGTAGAATCACCATCAAATTTGATTCAGTTCGAAAAATTTCTTCTTAATCAAAATTGCCCCAACTGCCCTGAAAAATCATGTATGACATCCTGAGGTCTCCTAGGACTGTATTCAACTCCTTTCTAGCTTTTTTAACGCAAAGACAGAATTAGTAATTAGTGATGAGCAAAGTATTAAAAAATTTCATTTGGCTGACCAATTTTACAAAAATATTTGCTTTGTGATAAATTACTTTGTCACGAAGCGCAATTCCTTGTAAGTAGTGGGTGCAATGACAGGGAGCGGTGCAATCGCTGTACCCTCAGATGCCACATTCATGAATGATAACGGTATTTGATATAAATAAAGCAGTGTAAAACAAATAAAAACAACAAAAAAAATTATACTTGTCTGATCCATTTTCTTGCGATGGGCCAGCCGCCATCTTGCTTGAAGGTCTTGCACAAAATCTCGAGTGGCCCTAGATGACATCATCACGCCAGCCAGCTTGGTGACGTCATACGTCACAGCGCACTGGATTTTGCCTGAGATCTTTTTCATTTAAATTAAATTTTAAAAAATGCAAAAAACGGTCCAAAAATTATCAAATTATGATGACGGATGACTTCTCCGTCTTCAGATCTGTAAAATGGTGGCTGCCATTTTGAGCAGTTTGTGCAGGATTACAGAACTTTCGGATTCTGCAAACTAAGAATCTTTGGGGAAATGTGTAACAGATTTGATTTGTGCAGTATCGATTCACTTATCTCTAGTCTGGAGGTCTCCATTCACATTGGACAGTTGGATTATCCCACCAAAATTGAAAGCTCCAGTTCACTTTTTTGCTGTATTTGTCTGGCTTAACTTATCAAAGCAGTAAGAGATCATAAATCTCCGATGTAGCTCCAGTTATGACACCTAGAAATTGCTATAGGAGCGGCAGAAGTAACTTTAGAATTCTTCACGTATACGAGGGCTTCACAACTCCCCAAGTCATCATATAAAGTTTCACAGTCAGCATTAAATATATTATGTCCCCTTGTGTATTGTGATTGTTACTTTTACAGTGTCTTAAGTTCATACATTATGTGCAATGAAATCTGTGCAGATCAGCAAAACGTAGGAGACGGAGACAAAGATTGGAGCTCGTCTAGGAAATTAAATGTTGGGGCCACATAAATTGCATTGTGTTAAAGCCGTATGAGCATTGATCTGGCTCTGCTTCTCTAATTAAGTGCAGTGACCATCAATAAACGTACAGAATGACCCTCAATCTCTACATCTAAAGTGAAGAGAAAAACAAAGTACAATATGATGTGATTTCTGTCCCTCTGAACACCTTTTAGGATATGAAAATGATTCTCGTGTTGAAATGCTGGTGTCATGGCATGTGGATGGCAGGGAATTTGGAAATTTCTCTGCTTTACTATAAATTTCAGATTTTTTTCAATACCATTCATGTTTTTGGGACAAAAAAATAGTGTTTCTTTTAAATATATATATATATATATATATATATATATATATATATATATATATATATATCATTTTTTTCCTACATAGACACAAAGTTATGTTTACATAAAATCCAATGTGTATTTTCTGCAGTACAAATCTGAGGCTGGCCCGCCACAGTGGTCTCATTTCATCATCGAGAGGGATAGAGACTGAGAGTGGTCTGGGGAAATGTCAGGACAGGAGTGGAGGGGATCAGTTTAAGGTTATGGCTACACAGAGATTTTGGGCATGACATGTCATGTGCCTAGGTGGTGTCCAATTATTACAGTGTAGCAGGGCTGCCATAGGAATGAATAGGATCATAGTGAGACTTGCATATTTACTGCAACTGCAACACGCAAATGGTAAAATATCCAGCAGTGTTGATTTTTTTTTGCAATTTGCGTGTCATGGTCGCAAGAAATGTGCAAATCATGCTGCAGCACCATTCATTCATATCCCAGTCCCGATGCACTGCAATCTTTGGTTGCACAACAGCTGTCATGGCCAAAATTGCAGTGTAGCCGAATCCTAAAACATTTGAAGCCTTTTTTTTTTAAGAAAAAATAAAAATACTAACCTATAAAAGAGTTATCCCATGATTGATGTAATACTACATGACAATCTCTTTCTAACAAAGCTAGAACCAGCCCTGTACCTCACATGGATCCAGAGATCTCCACATCCATTGCTTCAATTTCTCTGCTAGATTTATTTCAGACAGGCAGATCAAAGTGTGTGTCCTTTCTGCTGTAGCTCTTTCCCAATCACAACTTGTAGGGCATGTCCTTTCTGCTGCAACATTATCCCTATCACATCTAAGGGGTGTTCCCTTTCTGCTGCAGCTCTTTCCCTATCACAGTTCAAAGAGTGTGTCCTTTTGCAGAGGGCATGTCTTTCTGCTGAAGCTCTCTCCCTATCACAGTTCAAGGGCCATGTCCTTTCTCAGGGAGCATGTTGTTTCTGCTGCAGTGCTCTCCCTGTAACTGTCAGAACTTCTAAAAGAAGATCCAGCTGGTGGCATTTGAAAGATGGAACTGAGCATGTGTGACCATGATCATCCAGCTCAGTAGGTGGACGTGCACATTACTATACAGATTAAACACCAGGCAGTGTGTAATAGAAAGCAAATTATAAAAAGCAATTTGTTTTTCATGCTGAATTATATTAAAATAACATTTAATGATGACATAAGCCCTTGATGTATTTCCTCTATACAAATACCAAAGAACCCGTCTAACAACATAGTTACAATCATCACAACACTCTGTGATCACATAATGAGGTAGTGTGACGTGATTATTACTATTTAATTATTTATTTATTTGTTTATTTATGTCAAAGGGGTTATCCCATGACTAATGTAATAATGTAAAAATGAAAATCAGACATCATATAGTACATAACACTCTCTTTCTAACAAAGCTAGAACCAGCCCTGTGCCTCACATGGGTCCAGAGATCTCCTCATTCATTGCTCTGCAAGATTTATATCAACCTGACTGCTCAAGGGGAGTGTCTTTTCTTCTACAGCTAAGGGGGCGTGTCTCAGCTCTCCCTATTAGTTGAAGGATGAAACTGACCATGTGTGGCCTTCTCAGTGAGCAGGACAATGAAATGAGAAAAAGAACAAACACCAAGTGGCGCTATACTGTACAGATACATTTTATCAAATAACCCAGTGGCTATGCAAAATGTTTAATTACATGCAATTACAAAAGTATTCATATCCAGGTGCTGGTTTGTAAACTGTAGAATATTTTTTGTGGGACAACCCCTTTAAGGACGATTCATTCCAGAGCTCTGTACATAGGAAAAGGGTATAAGTGTATGATGTAATCCCAAAACAAGTACCATTAACATGAAGAAATGAGTGACAGGTTGTGTGGCATGTCATTTGCCAGGATTGGACATCTCTAATTGATGTGGGAATCCAGTACACATTACTTGTTTCCCAAACAAAATAGATGGAAATGAGGCATTGCACTGTACCCTATTCCAATCTGATTATTTATGGATATGCTTGGTCCTTCACAGCTGCTCTTTGTGATTCCCCCTCCTTTGTTTAATAGAAGTAGGTGCCAGTTTATTGCTAAGAGTAGTATAACCTTCCACTTATCTCACGCAGCAATTCTCAATCACATCCAATGAAAAGAAGACCCGTGCAATCAAGTGTTTTTTCTACAACCTGTTTTCTGTAGTTCTCCAGACATTACATGCACCTCGGTGCCTAAAAAACACGAAACAACAATATGCGCAGCCCATTCACATACGGGTTCTAATGTTATCGGCAGATGAATGTCAGTGGAGCCTTGACCTTGCTCTTTCATTTGAGCTGGAAGTGTCTAGATGTCTCGCAGTCCTCCAAAGGGTCACATTACCAGAGATTCCATTAACCAAAATCATAGAGGTTTTCAAATGATCTGCCTGGACTATTCTGAACTTTTATTACCATTGTGCTTCTGCAAGTAGAGAATGAATTATCATACTTAACAAAAGCCTTTTCATAATAGACCGTAGCTCATTGCATCTCATATACCGCATGTGTCATGTCATTAATATTTATAGCTTATGTGAATGTTAATGACATCACTGCCAGGCCGCAGGAAAATGTCGAAAATGGACATCTTATCCTTGAAAAGCTACAGAAAATTTCTGATATTCTAAGTCAGATTGCATTGCTCTTACATTGATAGCAGTCTGACAGCCAATGCTTATGCGGATGAGATGTCTAGGAGTTCTTATTTATGTTACTTGGGAACAGCATATTAATACGCCTCTTGGTTTTTGGAAACCATGACAATATTTCCTACGCACACACTCATTCAATCATTTTAGGTTTTCTGCTAAAAAATAATTGGCTATACTGAGTAAATTTTTTATGTCTAAGCCCCACTCATCTCTTCGGTTGCGGTCAAATGATTCAGAATTATGTATGTTACCATTATAAGGAAAAGGGTGTCTTCATGACATTACTTGTCACTAGGAAATGGATAGGAACACATATTTTATTCACATTTCTAAGCTACAAATGACTTAAGGAAATTTGCAATTGCTCCCAAAAATTGACATGATATAATCCGTATGAGGCACTTAATGATTATTTCATAACACAGCTCCAGAGTAGACTAGCTGCCCACTGATTCCAAGACACTACGATTCCGGTGCGTAGATGAACTGACACATTCTCATTTTGGATGTGCCATACAATTAGTGTTGAGCGGAGTTTTCAAAAATGTAATTTGGTTGCTTCGCCAAATTTCACAAAAAAATTTGCTTAGTGACGAATTACTTCATCACGAAGCGTAGTAAGTAGCGAGTGCAATGACGGGAAATGATGATTGTGCTGCTCCCCATCATTGAACCCCTCAGATGCCACGTTCATCGCTGATCGTGGCATATGAGATTAAAAATGAGTGCTTCCAGGGGTTAATCAATTAAATAAATGTATCAATGATACTCACCTTCTCCATGTAAGCTTGAAGAGGCTACCACGGCCATCTTGATTGCAGATCACATGGTGCATGATGACGTCATCACACTAGCCAGGGTGGTGGCGTTATATGTCACCACGCACAGGATTTTCTACAGGATCTTCAGTCAAGGTGGCCTCTGCACTCAAATGGATGAGGTGATCATGTATTTTTTTAACACCATTTCAGGGAAAATTGATTAGTTACCACGAAAGACGAGAATTTTCCCTGAAATTCGGATCGAAGTCCACTTCGGATACTTTGATTCGCTCAACCCTACGTACAATCATAATGGCAAGACATATACAAGAACCAACGGCAACCGTTCAGGAAATGGCCTTCAACTTTTCTTTTATGGCTCCAGAAATCATATGGCTTTTATGGCTCCAGAAATCATAAGATTTTATTATTTGGCCATGATTTCTGCTGGGCAACAATATTGTATAGGAACTCTTTTAATGTACTGAATGATCATATTCTGATTGGATCAGATCATTTGGTTGACTCTTAGTCAAAAACAGTCTTTTGGCCCTGTGACTCCCGGCTCCCCCTTCTGGGAGAGCCTTCCATATTTTGAGCAGGACACAAACCAGCCTCTTACGGCTACAACAAGACAGGGGCGCCTGGACCTTGAGCCTTGTGGAACAGAAGGTTAACAATCATTGGGGACCCTCTTTCCTTTGGACAATTTACAGCTTCCAGTTGCAGCAGGGAAATCTTTTCTGGAGCTGCCAATTGGGAGTGGACTTTACCATCATGCAAACCAAGCAGAGGACCCCTGCTGGCCACAAACGTTGGATACAAAAATGAAAATAACAACTGAACTAGGTATAGACACTACTGTAAAACAGTGGCAGTACTGCTAAGTGGAGAGTGGAGCCTAGTGGGGAGGAACTTAGACGTGCAATGGGGTGGAACTTAACAGTGTGATAGGGTGAAGCGTGTGTGTTGACAAGGTCACCCAGACATCAAGTACATGATTATCTCTAACAAAGCTAGAACCAGCCCTGTACCTCACATGGATCCAGAGATCTCCCAATTCATTGTTTCAATTGCTCTGCTATATTTTTTTGAAGCTCGCATGTGCTTTCTGATGAAGCTCGCATCCTTATCACAATTCAGGGGGAGTATCTTTTACACTGCAGCTCTCTCCCTATCACAGCTCAGACGACATGTCCTTACTACTGCAGCTCTTTCCCTATGACAGCTCAGGGGGCAGGTCCTTTCTGTTATAGCTCACATCCCTGTCACAGCTCAAGGAGTGTGTCCTTTCTGCTGAGGAGGCAGAGATGAGCAGTACAATGAGGTGGAGCTTACCAGTGTGACAGGGTGGAGCTTAGCTGTGTCGACAGGGTCCCCAGACATAACTTTGCTTGGGGACCCAGAAATGCCAAATCCACCACTGACAACAATGCAGCATCACGTATAACGTTAAAACTGTAATATTTTTAGAAAGGTCTAGCTGTACCACTGTAATATACTGAGATTGACTCTCATTAATATATATCTACCAGTAGTTTATGTATATGGCTGCCTTAGACAACCTTCCACACATTCCTCAGGCATTGGGTGACTGGTGAATTGCAAGGTTCAGAGGTTTTTCTCTACAAGTTAGGAGAATTAAGAATTAACTTTGTGCAGTATAGGGCCTATTAGTTTTGTGAGATGTCAGAAGTAGGACTTGATAGAAGTAGGAAATACATCAGGGCATTGTACAAAGCCAGGGAGGCAAAATAGTGTATTCCAGAGAGAAATCTGTGGCTGGACAAGAGGTCATGCTCTGAAGCTTGAGTGTGTTAGCCTAAGGAATAATGTGATAAAATTCTATTTTACTGCCAGCAGCATTGGACTGTGATATGATGGGCCCACAGGAAAAGCAAGCTGAATGGGCCGCCCGCTGATTCACACCGGGATATCAATCAAATTACTCTGTACCTGATTCACCGCTGTGTCCCCAATGTTCAACTGTAGATATGTAATGTGCAATTTCTTCAGAATATTCAGTGATCAGGCTGTGATACAAGACTAATGATTCTCTATAGGATTTCTTATTATTATTATTGTCATTTTATTATTATTATTATCTCTTTTTTTTAGAACATTCATCAATCCTTCACAAGGAGCACTATGGAAACTACACATTTATACAACAGGAAAGGCTGTAAATGGCAAAAAAGTAGCACTAATGACAAATCAAAATGTACATTGCCACTATGCAAATAAATCGTGGAGCCTCACCCAATTTTACTACCCATGTGCCAAGTTTTAGTCTATTTTTCACTTCATCGGTGTACTTTTAAAGGGAACATGCAGTTGGAGCTGTGGTAGAGAAGGGGGAACTGAGCCAACAGACATATCATTTTATAGGAAAAGATTCGGTAGAAATTGTAATCTATTCATCTAAATTCTTGTTCCTTCTCAATTGTGGAGTCCAGTGGGAGGTTCTACACAGTGATTGATGGCTAAAGAAGGTTGACGGTAACTGATAAGACCACCCACTGGACTCCTCAGGCCAGAATGAACAAGGATTTAAATGAATAGATAAGTTTGACTGAATCTTTTATATATACGGTATATATATAGTTCATATATGCTGAAAATGTTGACCATCTTGCTTGTCTCACTGTACTGCTAGCAACAAATATCTCATAATTACAAAGCTCATTGGCCTTAGCAATCACTAAGTCTCATCAACCACATGTCAAACATAGGCAAGTATATACATTTAAAGGGGTTCTCCAGGATTTACATACTGATGACCTATCCTCAGCATAGGTCACCAATATTAGATTGGTGGGAGTCCAACTCTTGGCACCCCTGATGATCAGCTATCTGAGAAAGTACTCCTCCCAGCTTAACAAGCACAGCGCCATACATTGAATAGTGGTTGGGCTTAGTATTGCAGATCAGTTCCATTCTCTTCAGCTGCATTTAGGCCATGTGACCGATAAACATGAAAACATATGGCCTAGGAAGAAGCTCCTCTCATGGAGCACCACTGCTTTTTCCTACAGCTGATCTGCTGGTGTCCTGGGAGTCGGACCCCAACAATTTCATATTGATGACCTATCTTGAAGATAAATCATCAATATGTAAATCCAGGAGAACGCTTTTAATCCAATGAGCTGGGGAAGAACTATAGGATGTAGGTTGAAGTTGCATCCAGAAGTTTAAGATTTCCCTGCCATCTAAGAGAACACCAGTATTAAGAAAAGTGCATGATGGATCCTGAAGCCCCGTGATCTTTAATGTTCAAGGACATAAATAAGAACAGCATTGTCATAAATAAGTTTCCCCACAAATCTGGCCCATCCTTTCTCCAATTCCTGCTTGGTCTGGTTGTGAATTGGGGCGGTGGTTCAGTAGAATGGCTGTATACTGTGTATTTGTAAGTTAAACATGTCTCTTTTTAAGAGCTTGATGTTTTTTGCCTACTAGACAAAGCCCCTTTAAGAAGAGCTTAGCAATGCCTAAATGTTTGTGCTCCATTCATGTAGAATCTGGGCAGTCTAATGCCACCCTGATGTCTGATGTAGAGTTAAACATGTCTTCTGGATCAATGCACCTCACTAATTAGAAGTTAATTTTTAGATGTAATGTCAGAGTAAGATAGCGACCTATGAGATCAAGCGAAGAGCAGGAATGTGAACGGCACTGCTGCAAAGAGGCTAATGAGAGCCAATGTAGTTCATTAGTTGCCCAGAGATGATGCACAGGCAGAATACAGTAAAGGGCAGCAGGCCAAGTCCTATGGCTTTCTGGCAGAAGGTGAAGATATCCACCAGGGGAAAAAAAAGATTAGTTAAATAGTTATGGGCATAAAAACACAAGAAGGACAGGTACGTCTGATTACCCTTTGGGAAAAAAACATGTCACAGGTCTGAGTCTGTCACATGTAGCAGAGATAAGTCTAGCATTGTGTCTTATCACAATGTGTTATGTGTTGTCTTACCTAATAGTGTAAGTAAACATAGTGCTCCCTTCCATAGTGGTTGTCCTGTTTAAATTTTTAAAAGAGGATAATAGTGAGAAGTGTCCCAAAATGGCACAGAGGCTGGTGATTGTCAACGTGACAAATCATGAGTGAATTTCTGGAAATTCAGGTCCAACTCATGTGAATTGAGGGTCCGATTCGATTGTACCCAAATCAAAAGTGCTGCTATAGAATCTGAATTTTTTTAAAAATTGGACTAAAAATTTGATTCTATAGAATTGATCCACTCATCTCTAGACGTGACGTTATCGCAGCAGCCAGTTAAATAAAGCATAACGAAGAGAAACAGAGGGTAGACGCTGGATATAATAGGTGTGTATAAGCGTAGCTATAGGAGAAGCAGGGGAAGCGGCTGCTTTGAGAAGGGGCCCACCCAGGAGGAGGACTAAGATAGTTTAGGGCCCCTCAACAGTATAACATGACATTATATACAGAGACACTGCAAGAAATGGAGTGAGTGGCTGCCTGGCCTCGTCTAAGAGAGCAATCTAGACTAGCCACAGGAGTTGGTATGGTGGGTGGGAGTCCATTCATAAATTTGCTGTGGGGCCCAGTCATTTATAGTTAGGTCACTGGGCCAATGGTCACACGAAACAGCGTTCATAAAAGTGCTTGCTCAATGATTCATTGAGAAAAGAGCATGTGGGATGAATGATCGTAGTAAAGATTGTTCATCTCCATGTAGACTCTTTAACCACTTCAGCTCTGAGCCATTTCCCCCCTTCCTGACCAGGCCTAATTTTTCAAATCTGACATGTGTGACTTCATGTGGTAATAACTTTGGAACGCTTTTACTTAGCCAAGCGATTCTGAGATTGTTTTCTCGTGACACATTGTACTTCAAGTTAATGGTAAACTTGAGTCGATAAGTTTTAATTTTATTTATAAAAAAATCCAAAAGTTACAGAAAATTTGAAAAAATTCACTGTTTTCTAAATTTCAATCTCTCTGCTTTTAAGAAAGATAGTGATGCCCCATAAAATACTTTTTAATTTACATTCCCCATATGTCAACTTTATGTTGGCATCATTTTGGTAGTGTCATTTTATTTTTTTAGGACAGTAGAAGGTTTAGAATTTTAGACGCAATTTTTGCTAATTTGCAAAATCAACTTTTTTAAGGACCAGTTCAGTTCTGAAGTCAGTTTGTGAGGCTTACATAATAAAAACCACCCATAAATGACCCCATTTTAGAAACTACACCCCTCAAACTATTCAAAACTGATTTTAGAAATGTTGTTAACCCTTTAAGTATTCCACAGGAATTAAAGCAAAATAGATGTGAAATTTCAAAATTTCACTTTTTTTGCAGATTTTCCATTTTAATAATTTTTTCCTGTAACACATTAAGGGTTAACAACAAAACAAAACTCAATATTTATTACCCCGATTCTGCAGTTTGCAGAAACACCCCACATGTGGTCGTAAACTGTTATTTGGGGATACGCCAGGGCTCAGAAGGGGAGGAGCAGCATCTGCATTTTCTAACATGGAATTTTTTGTCATGGTTTGTAAGAGTGATAACTTTTTAATTTTTTTGTGGACTGAGCTGCGTGAGGTCTTATTTTTTGCGGGACAAGCTGTGCTTTTTATTGGCACCATTTTGGGGCACATATGGCTTTCTGATCACTTTTTAATCTAATTTTTGGGAGGTTAACTAAAAAAAAAAAGCAGTTTAGGGGCATTTTTCTACATTTTTTTTTACACAGTTCACTTGATGGGGTAGATCATGTGATATTTTTGTAGAGCCAGTTGTTACGGACGCAACGATACCAAATATGTCTATTTTTTATTTATTTTTTTACGTTTTACACAATAAGAGCATTTTTAGAAGAAAAATCATGTTTTTGTGTTGCAGTTTTTTAAGAGCCATTTTTTTTTCATTTTTCAGGCTATAATCTTGTGTGGGGGCTCATTTTTTGCGGGAGGAGGTGACGTTTTTATTGCTACCATTTTGGGATGCATACGACTTTTTGATTGTTTAATATTATGTTTTTTGGTAGGTGATGCAACAAAAAGAGCTGTTTTGGCTTAATTTTTATTAGATTTTTTTTACGCAGTTCACTTTATGGGGTAGATCATGTGATATTTTTATAGAGACGGTCGTTTCGGACGCGGTGATACCAAATATGTGTATCTTATTTATTTATTTTTATTTGTAACTTTTTTAATGAAATACTTGGGGGGAAATTATTTTTTTTTATATATATGTGATTTTTTTTTTTTTTATGATACTATTTTTTTTTTTTACACTTTGTGTACCCCATAAGGTCATACAAGACCTCAGGGGGACATTTAACTTCACTTATTTTTTTTTTTTTTTTTTTTTTACACTGACATAGTGGCCCCAGTTACAGGGGAAATACATCCCCAGAGAGGCTGTACAGCATAATACTATGCTGTACAGCCTCAGTGCAGGGCTGATCGGGTCTATGAGAGACCCGGCAGCTCCTGCACTCTCCGGCCCCGGCGATCACGTGACCGCCGGGCCGGAACAGGAAGCGCAATAGCGCTTCCTGATCTGTATACACAGCGCTCGCTGAGCGCTGTGTATACAGCGATCTAGAAGGCAGGGACCCCTGGGAACGGTCCCTGCCTTCTCTTTGGGGTACCCTGCTGTCACTGACAGCAGGTACCCCACTGTGCAGCTGCACGATTAGCGTGCAGCTGCTATCTCTGAATGGCCGTTTATAAACGGCCATTCAGAGATAGATAACCACTTCCCGGACGTTTATAGTCAATGGGCGGACGGGAAGTGGTTAAACAAGAACTTACTGACTTGTTTTTTATCATTGATCGATGCTTTCTACGGTTCTGCATTGGGACTTCTCAATGCACCCTCAAGTTGATTACATTATTTTATGTAATTTTCCACAATGGCTGTTTTTTTAACTGACAAACCCTTTAAATGAGATTCAAGCAACTTATTCAGCTCTGCTGCCTCTGTACAATGTGGACCAATATTCCAAGCATTCCGCCCTCTCCGTGGCATTAACGTAAGCCTGTATGGCGTGTTTGTGTTATTCTAAATTTATTTCATCTATTTGTGTGTTAAATGCCCATGTGCTGAACTTAAACAATGTTTACAGGAATCTGCTCCATCCTACGTGGTGAATCACTTTTGCCTACATCTGCTTAATTTCCGGAGTCGTGTTGTTTGTCTACCCCTTTCATACATGAAATGATGAAAACAAAAGACAAAGTCAGCTCCTAAATAACGTTTAGATTCACATCGAGCAGTTAACAAGTCTGTAAAATGCAGCATTGATGTAACAAGTGATATTTAACATAAATGGCACTCATTTAATCAACTTTATCCAGGTGTGAAAAAAAGTCAATGCGCCCGCCGCTGATTTATTCCTTCTCTTTTAGCTTTGTGCGAGCTAAAAAGCAGGAATACAAGCCAAGCCAAAGATATCTCTATGATAATTTGGTATTATGAAGCCTAAGATCTCTTTCACATATCCGTATTCGTGATGGTACCTGAGATGGGATGGTCAGTGGGTAATTCATGAAAATATCCGTGATGAATCCATGGTCCGTGTGTCATCGGTACTTCATGTACATCACAAACCAAAATAGTGCATGTCTCACTCACATCAATATCAATAGGCACGTGTTGTGTCCATGGACAGCACAGACCCCACATGTCTGTGATTCACTGACATGTGAAAGTTGCCTAAGTAGTTCAACAGGCCCAAAACATAACACCCACTGGTACCCCAGTGGGCAAATTTTGGATAATGCAGTAGTTGGTGTGAGTCACCCAACTGCCATGGCCCCAAGCGGCTGCTTCTCGAGATGGACATGAGATACTTGCTGAAGGGGTTGTTTCTAATCCCCAGCCATCCAAGATGTGACAGCAACCAATTGTGCTATTAATAAACTTACACCTTTTAATCACTAGTATATGCTATTTCCTTATGATCCGTGTGGCCCAATCTCTAGGTTCTTCACCGATCCTGTGAGTGATCTGGGTGTGTAGTCCATGCAGTTGAATAGAGCTGCACTGCAGTTCCCGTGCTCAGGATCGTTGGAGTCTTGGGAGTGTCCTATCAACCATAAAATGATTGCATATCCTAGCGTTTAGATGGGAACATTCCTTGAGAAGTAGAAACCAAGAGATCTGGACAAAGGTGACTTAAAGGCAAGCTTTTTGTATATTACCAATATTAACATTGATGTCAGCAAAAATACTACAAAACAAATGACTGTGTTGAACCATTAGGTTCATTCTTCAAAGATATGAACATTGGTAGAACCAAGGCTCATGTAATTCTCAGACCATCATATACTCCTTATAGCAATTCAGCCCTGATCTCATGAGGCTTCAAGTGCTGAGAACACAACAAAGGGCATCATAATGTAACCTGACCAATCCCATTATAAATCAAAGCTAATCGAATCTTCACTGGTAACTTCGGCTGGTCCTTTGGTGGGCCAGTGCTACCTTGTCTCAGGCACATGAAGAAGCTGCAATCTATGAGATTAGTTTTGAGAAATGTTTTTTTTTTTTTTTTACAGTGTAGTAGACATCACTAGATATTCGCTAGTATTTTACACACATCTAGATTAGAGAAAGTTTTTAATAATTTTCTGTCTGCTTCTTCATGGGCCCCACAGAACAATACTATAAATTGTTGATTACAGAATCATGGCAGTGGGAAGTGGACCCTAGAAAATCGGCTGAAAAAATATATATTTGCTTTGATAATTCATTTATGTAATGATCAGGAATTGGATTGTTCAGGAAAGAACTTTTTTCATTAGAGTTCTCAGATACTTCTTGTAGACCAGGTCTGATGGGAGATTTAATATAAATAGCCAGCCATAATTCTCATATCTCTTCTGCAAGGAATGTTATTAAATTCTAACTTGACAGGAGTTCTTGAATCAGAACTTTTTTTTTTTCACGGTTGCATATTTAGAGTGCTGTTGATAGAATTACAGTGCCATATTCACATTTGAAAGCTGTTTTTTCATTTACATATTTAGAAGGAAAAAAGTAAAATATGGATCGACCTATAAATGAGAAAAGGTAATGTAATACATACTGCTTATATATATATTGCTTAGAGCCTAAAGCAATGACAACAAGCTATGTAACATGACTTCAGCCTGTCAGATGCCCCCTTATGCTCCAAGTAATGTCCTCCTTCAACTGTCAATCAATTGACATCACTTCCTGTCTCAGTGAACACAGTCTCATCTCTCAACAGACATAGCTATCATCCATGAACCCGGATGCAGTTATGGAAGATGGTGCATAGATCTAGGAGCTTGGTTATATTGAAAAAGGCCTCAATTTTACAGAAGAACTAGGCTTCAAGCAAGCTTTGTCAACACTTTGTCAACCATATTGGGATCATTTTAAAATATGTTGTGATGTTATAGCAATATTCAAAGGGAGTCAATAGAGGAGATTTGGTGCATCCTGTGGCAGTCTGTGCACCTAAACAGAAACCTATGGCAGCTCAGAGCTACCATAGATTTTGGTCTACATTTAAGTTTGTGAGACCTAATGTCCTATAAGATATTCCTTTAGGGAGGTTGTGTCACAAAGCATATTTTACATTTCTCAAACCATCGCCTGCATCTGAATACATTTGAAATTGCATGGCATCAAAAATGTAGTATAGCCAGTAAGCTATTCAAAAAATAAATATCTGTACAGTGCCACCTGCTGTTTGTTCTTTTCCTTATTTTTTGTCCGTTTCACTGAGCTGGACGATTGTCCTTAGTTTAAGTCTTCAAATGTCACCGGCCATATGTTCTATTGGAATCTGTGACAGTTACCAGGAGGGAGCTGCAGCAGAAAGGATGAAAGGACATGACCCTTGAGCTGCCAGGCTTAAGATAGTCTAGCAATTGAAGCAGTGAATGTGGACATCTCTGAACCTATGTGCAGTATGAGGCTGGTTGTAGCTTTGTTAGAAACGCAGTGGTGTACATAGAGAAGTAAGGGCCCCATAGCAAGGATCAAGCCAGGCCCCCCACACAGGACAGAAGGGATTCAGCCTAAACCCTTTTCAGTGGCCATTTTTCCACTTCCTCATTTGCTAAAAGTCGTTCTTTTAAAGTCCTGACCAAGTTTTTACCTCCAGTAGAAGAGGAAATAATTCCAACTAAGACTGGGCCCCCTCTTTCCCTGGGCCCCATAGCAGTCACATGGTCTGCTGCTATGGTAGTTACGCCCCTGTAGAAAGGTATTTTTATGTATATGATGTTTGATTTTCATTTTTTACATCAACCATGGCATAAATTCTTCTCAAAATAGTTTTTAAAAATTTTCATTTTTTTACCCTTTGACCTTCTCTTAAAAAGGGGAGAGCAGCTGTCCTTGACCATGATATGCAAGGAGCCTCATATGGACAGCAATTCATATGTTTTCCAAGATAGCCCTCCATGTATCATCACCATTTCCAGTGGTGGAGACAACAAAAGTCTTACCATCAAAACTTCTTCCTGTCCTCCCTTCTAGACATAGTGATCCTATAGTCTTAGTAGTCACTTAGATCTAGGACACTGGGTAAATAATATCACCCAAACTATCTTGCACGCTGCAAAACGTTCTTCCGTTGTATACGGCTGTGCCTCATTAAACACGCTTTTATCATTGTCATTGTTATTTCCATGATTTGCATTTAATTGCATTCTTTTAGATCTCCATATGCACGCCTAGGTGCTGTATAATAACACGACCTTCTTTTTTTTATTTGCCCAAAGTACCTCAAAAAGATTTATTGTTTCCAGTTAATAGTTCGTACATTACATGCAAATTTTATTCCTATTAAAGGTTCACATTTTAAGCCACTTAATGCATAACTTTTACTAGCACAAAAAATCCTCAAGTCCCCAACTGTTGGAAATGAATCAATACATCATATTTTATGAACACAAGAGACGAATGAGGTGATATATTTTTTCCGTGTATTTCCACTGCAGTTGGAGTATGACAGTAATATTCCTGTACTCATTTGATGAATGGCTTTTGAGTGTGTAGCACAATGTCTTATGCAAAGTTGCCCTAAACTGATTTCCAAGCATATTGTAACGCACCGCGCCGGGTGCTTATATTGTACCAAGTCATGTCTGCTATTCTTTCAACAAGCCAAATATTTTTTTCTTGATTTGAAAGGAAAGCAGCAGCTGCCACCGAAAGAGATCATAAAAGGAAATGACTGACGCTGACCTTTAACAGGTACTAGTTTGTCTCCTTATGATACACTATGTTTCCCGCAGGCAGTCACTGCTTCCCTCAACTATTTATTAAAAGTACCAAAGATACAAAGTATGACAAAAGTTAAGTCGTGGAAGGAAGGCTCATAATCCTTTCTTGGCATTGGCCTTATTTGCTCTGGTGCCTGTTATACAAGAGCATACAACAGCCTTCAAGACAGACTTTATTTTGAGGCAGTCAATGATTTTGTCTATGTTCATGACTGTCACTTATTGGGTAGCATGGCGGTTTCAAGGTAAGCCCCATTACTATGCTGCGGAGGAATCATGGGTTTAGGAAATTTTTATGTTCTCCCTATGTATGCATGGTTGTCCTCTACAGGGCCACAAGGAGTACCCTTGAAAGGGATCCAGTCAAATAAGGGGCCCGTCTGTGTAGTCAACTTGTGGTTTATCTTACTAGGGCCCATGCATTTTCAAATTATTAGACTCCATTTAACTTTAAATTGCTTCAGCGATTGTGGTGCGGTTTCCATGAGTCTCAGCCATCCAGCCAAGTTTCCTACAGTGAAGTTCTGCCAACACCCACATAATCAGTAAAAATGACTCTTCAGATTGTACATGCAGGTTTGGTGAATTTTCTGTGCCTAGAGCTAATGCTTGCACTAGAGTCCCTGACCCCAGTTGGTCAGCTGGGACTATCCCAGGAGGTAGCAGTCTGGTTGCTACCCTGCAGTGAAGTCCAGATCCCTGTAAAGGGGTAAAAAGGTTAATATCAGGGGAGTGATGGAATAACACGATTAGGGTTTAGCCCAAAGCCAAACCAGTTAGTTCCCATAGTAGGTCCACACTCATTAAATTATAGAGTAACAGCATAAGGCAAAGCAGTGAGAAAAGAGGCTTCAGAATTGTATTTTCACAAAGAATACAAGTATTGATATCCATGATATCCTCCATACAGTTACAGATTGACAGCTTGTGTTGTTTTTGGTGGCAGTTGCCAAAGGTCAGATGCAGAGGCGTAGCTAGAGGTTACGCACAGGGGGGTGAAACATACTTGAGTGGGCCCCCCACTTAGTGGCTTCCCAAACGCACGTTTCCAACTTCATGGCACATACTACTAGTTGTGGTTATAATATTGTATTAGAAAGATGACTGTATAAACTGCTAGATCATCTATGCTGTTAAGTACAGTACAATAGACTTTCTACATACCTAAATACTAAATACTCTACCACATAATGCTGTAAAATATAGGAGTAATAGGAGTACAAAACAAGGGGACTCCTATGTTAAAGGAAACCTGTCCCCAGTGCAGAGTCAGGTCATAGTGTGCGCAGGCCAGGGAAGAGAGTGGAGCGGCAGACCGGAGGGCAGCCGCAGCGCAGGACAGGTAAGAAAGGTTTTTATTTTAACCTTATGTGGCTGGGTGGGCTGATCTGAGGTCTGATGGGGGTCCCTACATACAAGTGAGCGCTTCGATAATGGAAGCGCTCACTTGTATTCGTTTGATTGTACTAAGGCCATCCCTGCTGGGCCCCCCAGAGGCACTGGGCCCTGAGCCGTCGCCCCCCCCCCGCCGCCCCTGGTAGCTACGCCTCTGGTCAGATGGATTCCAGGGGATCCAGAGACACCAAGAAATCTATCTTTGTGGAAAACTGGATTGGCCATGTTTGAAGGATTTCACTGACAGCTATATTATTGCCTCCCACACCCTAGACAAGTGGTTCAAGAGGCATCTGCCAGATGAACATCTTCTGACCCCATGGGCGTTAAAGGGGTTGTGCATTGCAAAGCTATAGACAACCTGTCCTCAGGATAGTTGATCAATATCAGATCGGCAGATGTCCTACTCCCAATACCCTCCCCAATCAGCCATTAGAGGCAGTACTGGGATCAGGAATGAATGTTTGCAAGAATCTTCATTCAGCCGATCATCGGCCCCACGGATCAACCAACTGAAGGGCAAATGCTCAGATATGATATAAGGTAGGGGGGAATGAATGATTGTAGTAATGCTTGTTCATCCCCCATGTAGTTTCCATTAGCCTGTGTGTGCCAATCAACTTGTTTTATTGTCGATCAGAGCTGGTTATGGCCATGTAAAAGCACTCTAAACTATGAAAATGTAAAATATATAATATAATATATGCTATAAAATAAAGACGCTGTTTTTTATGGAAAACAGATGCCATTTCTGAACCAAAGTAGAGATTAATAGCATTTCAGGCCTGAAAATTCCAATCCTACTGAATAATGTTATTAACATTGATTTGTCCTTACCTCAGCCTTAATTCTCTGCTTAATCTATACATCATTCTGATCTAAAGAGCCATTGATTCTGCTGATGTCCAGCATCCAAGCGGAAACACATTTCTACACGCTCAAACATCTGGCCTGCATGAGAATCATTGCAAAACTGGAACTAGAGCCGGCCAACATTTTAACTAACGGATCTTCTGATATTTTGGCCCCAATAACACAAATGCTCAGTCTTTTGGTGTGTTTTTTTATTGAGGTGTCTCCTGGGTGATAAATGTTCCATGAGATATTTCTCTTCCTGCAGCTCAAATACAGGGTGGGGAGCAGCCATTCTACACACAATTAGTTTATGATCCGAATGGGAGAAAACATGGAAACGATTCCAACATATTTTAATGATCAAATCACATTAATCCATTTGCAATGCGGTGGATGCATGCGATGTAGCAATTTATTCCTTCTGAATGAATATTCTACAGTGATTTCTGGATTTAACCGTTCCTATTATGTAGCTAACGAAAAGCAGCAGCATGAGATAAATAATTGTGTTGCTGTTTATACGTGAACGCATTCTCCATGAGTTGCTGTTTATGGGGTAATTATGCCTTAAATGCCTATATGTGGACATTCACAATGCGTACGCCCAGAAACAACAGCATATTGTGTATTACATTGAATTTTTAAATGAACCGCTATGATTCTTCACATTTTTAAACCTGATAAACCTCTTTGCATTGCCTCCATATCAACTTTGTGCTACAAGACAATGCATATGTGGTTCATTTTCTGACATATGCACTAAAACTGATATTTTTGTATGACAAAATGAAACTTTTGCCTTACTCAATGACGGCTGCGATGAAAAATAGCTTGACAAACTGCATCCCCTCAAGTTGACTTTATGTTTTAGATGTGGGAAGTCCATTTCCCTCTGGCTCCTGTAAAATATCTTTTCAATCATTTGTTTTTTATTACATATCTCCTACCATTTTGTGTTTACAGCTTCTATGCAAGCTCAGGTGTCTCCATGGTTACAGACTACAAACAAACCATATGTAGTCAGATTTTGGAAGTCTGTCTCCAATTTTTGCTAACCTACAGAATGTACGTTTATAAGAAGTAGGAGACAGATAAAAGTAGAGAATCGATGGATCCAAAGTGATACAGTAAAGTTCAAATGCAAGAGGATACTAAAACAAGAGATTAAAGGGGTATTACCATCACATAAAATGGGGGCATATGCTGCATACAATGGGGGAGAGCTGTGGCTGGAGGACCCCGGGTTTTCTGGGCTCCATCCACCACCAAGTGCTGCTCCCCGCTGTTTCCATACAAGTGAATGGTAGCGCACGCACGGCCACCACTCCCATTCATTTCTATAGGGCAGACGGAAATAGCTAATTTCGGCAGCTCCATTGAAATGAATGGAGGGCGGCTGCGCATGGGTATTCCCATCTGAGACAATGGTGGCATATGGCTAGGATATGACCCAATTGTCTGATAGGTCCAGGTCCCACCTCTGGCACCCGCACCTACACCGAGAACGGAGCAGGGGAAAGGTGGTGGAGGGTGCACTGCGCATGCTCAGCCGCTCTCCATTAACTTCTATGGGGCCGTCGAAAGTAGCCAGGCACTGGTTCAGCTATTTCCGTCAGCTCCATAGAAATTAATCAGAGTGGTGGCCGCACAAGAGCGGTGTAATCCCATTCACCTGTATGGGGAGAGCACTTGGCAGTGGCCGGACCACAGGTAACCTGGGGTCCTCCAACTACCACTCTCCCCACTCTGTTCTCAATGACCATTGTCTCAGATGGGAATACCCCTTTAAGGGCCCTCACAGCTATTGATGGAAGTATTTCCACCTCTGCCAAACACCTCTGCTACTGCAGAATACCCAATGAAGATGCCAAAGCTGGTGATTTTATCCCTAATCTTCCACAGGAAGTATTCTTGTTACTTGCTTTATTAATATGTTGACTATTAGATGTCCAATCAATGAAATGTCACTGTAAAATATCTAAAACCGTTCACAATAGATAGAAATCTGATTTTTGTATTTTATTACACAAGTTATCCCCATATTTCTTTTTCCTTCCAAATGCTCGGCCATTTTGGCAGGTTCTCTCCTTCTTGCCATAAGGGAATCACAATGAGCACATTTTGTTACTTTTTCAGCAGTTGGCCGTTAGCCACGGGAGACGGCTACACTGATGAGTACACATTTTCAATATTTGATGTAAGAAAAGTAAAATTGCATTAAGCCAACACCTGATTCTGAAATTCTGATAATCCAGCACTTGTTTCTGGCACATAACTGCAAGATAATGTAGAATCTCACAAGACCAGGTGCAGAAGAATAGGCAGAAATAACCAATTTGGAGTCTCTTGAAAAAGAAGATATTCTGTGTCAGCATCTTTTCAATTCTTAGGCTTAATAAACGAGGCTGTATTAATGGGCATTAGAGATGAGTGAACGTGCTCGAAACGAGCACTGTACCGCTCGGCTCCCCTGCGCTCACATGGGCGCAGGCAGCCGCTTCCGTCCTCCTCCTGAGGAGGATAGAAGCGGCTGCCTGTGCCCATGTGAGCGCAGGGGAGCCGAGCGGTACAGTGTTTATTTCGAGCACGTTCGCTCTTCTCTAATGGGCATCTCTCAGCAGATTTGTACCTATGACACTGGCTGACCTGTTAGATGTGCACTTGGCAGCTGAAGGCATCTGTGTTGGTCCCATGTTCATATGTTCCTGTATTGCTGAGAAAAATTATGTTTTAATTTATGCAAATGAGCCTCTAGGAGCAATCGGGACATTACCATTACACCTAGAGGCTCTGCTCTCTCTACAATTGCCACGCCCTCTGCACTTTGATTGACAGGACCAGCAGTGATTACATTTTCACTGTCCTGTCAATCAAAGTGGAGAGGGCACAGCAGCTACAGAGACAACAGAGTCTGTAGGTGTAAAGGCAATGCCTCCGTTGCTCCTAGAGGCTCATTTGCATAAATTAAAACATAATTTTTCTCAGGAATGCGGGCAAATATGAACATGGGACCAAGACAGATGCCTTCAGCTGCCAAGCGCACATGCAACAGGTCACCCAGCTTAATATAGCAAGTACAAATCTGCTCACAGATGCCCTTTATAGCTCAGTATAACCTCTGAGCTGTTGAACTGTGATATAGCCCCCATAGGTTTCGATGGGCTCTGCTGTACCTTTACATGCCTCCAATTTCATACCGGTGCATAGAAAGGCTTTTCTGTCTGATTCTGTAGTATGCTGCATCACTGTCCATATTATTGAGGTACTGTACTGCCCAATGGTGTACATATAGCTATACCACATAGTGTAACACAGTGTATTGTCTAAAAAATAATGTCATGACAATTAACACTGCCATGTAATCGTCTACATAAAAATAGAACACAGTGCATTACATGCTACAAAAATAATGCACAGTATAGAGCCTTAATAACAGTGCCACAAAAGCAAATATTGCCATACAGCGCTAAAACGATATCACCATACATAAACTAATCTAAGAACAGTGTTACTCAATGTCTAACAGTATTAAAATCAGTTGTGGTGGCTCCTTCATCAGCAATGGTTGACACAATGGGTTGTACACCCTTAAAGGAGTTGTTCAGATTTTTTTTTTTAATTCCACTTGCCTTAAGAAGGACATATGAAGAGATCTATACTTACCTCCTTCCCACCATGCCATTCCAGATCCATGGCTCCGTGGCTGTCTGAACTGCACTTTGGTCCCTGTCTGTCAAGTTGTGCATGGTTGCGGTCACGTGTGCTGCGACTGGCCTTGGTGGTGATGTGTCCCCAAGCGGCAAATCAGTGCTGGATCATGTAACATAGTAACATAGTTTATAAGGCCGAAAAAAGACATCTATCCATCCAGTTCGGCCTGTTTTCCTGCAAGTTGATCCAGAAGAAGGCAAAAAACCCCTGTGAGGTAGAAGCCAATTTTCCCCACTTTAGGGGAAAAAATTCCTTCCCGACTCCAATCAGGCAATCAGAATAACTCCCTGGATCAACAACCCATCTCTGTGCTGCCTAGGCATACGTCACCACTGAGGCCAGTCATTGGATGTGATCATGAGAGGGTTTAGAAGTAGGGACCAGAAGTACAATGAAGACAGGTTAGGAACCATGGAACTGGAGGAGAATGGTGAGAAGCAGGTAAGTGTAAATCTCTGCACGGGTTCTCGACATTGCCTTAAGGTCAACCATGGTACTCTTCGTGGCCTCTGGATATGGAAATCTATTTTCTGACGATCCTAAAAATGTATCATCAGAACTCCTGTCAATTGTCAGTTATAGGGATGTTATAAGGAGTTAACCTGGATTGTGCCTCTCTGCTTATCCCAGAATATTGACATAAACTGTACATCTGGTGGCATGTATAGGAAATACCCAATGGAAAAATATCACATGAAGAAGCGGCAAAGCTGTAAATATCTCTGCCGAAATAAGCCGCCGTAAGATTAAAAACTGTTTGGTGTTGTGTTGTAATTAATTTGCTAATCAAAACCGGCTGACAGCATGTCTTCATGGAGCAGAATGAAATGTAAAAAGCATGGATTATCCCCAGGCTATCCCTGCAAAGTATGTTGACTTAAACAGAGCCTTCTTTAAAGACAGTCTAGTATTCCATTCACAGCTGTAATTCCTCTAGTGATTTATAGCAGATAACAACTCTAATTATACTCTCTGCAGCACGTTAAAAAGTAGAAAACCACGGCTGAACTTCATATTTAAATAAATCGGGGGGGGAAAAAAAAACATCCTGAAAAATCAAATAACCTTCAAATTGTTTTAGCAGTCATGTCCCGGCCATTCTTAACTTCTCTTTCTAGAAGTCTGTTTTCTAATAAACAAAAGAAACCTAGAAATTGAGAGGAGATAAAAAGTGGAAGCTTTCGCTTATCTCGCCTGTGCTCTGACTGTCAATTCTAAAACTTCAGCCCTCGGTCCTGATTTAAAATTCAGTTTAGCTCAATGGCTTCTGCAAGTGTTTATCAATTCCTTCACTGTACTTTTCTTTTACCACGGCTGCTAGGAAGTCGGGACTAAATAGACGGCGCATAAAGCCAAAAGCGCACACAGACAGAGGGACTCCTCTAGTGGAGTAAGAGTTTACATTTGTGATGAGCGAATGGATTTGTGCGAATTGACTCATTCATCTGAACGAATTTCCACTGGTGAGGGAGCGTGCCCAAAGCTTTAGATGCTGCATGGCCACTCAGCTTGCGTTGCATTGATAATCTTGAGCATGCGCCGTTACTGTGCAGTACATGCGCGGATGAGATGCCTACAAATTGTCATCAATGAATTTTCATGCGCCACTGATTTGTTTTTGTAAGCATAGGATTTGCGCATGCAACAATATTGGCATTAATGGTGTATGTGCGAGACTATCATGGTTGCGCAAGATGAATGGTCATGTTATTCTGCCAGCACAGTCGGCAGGAACAGTCCCTCATAGACGGACAAGTTGGAGATGAAGGAATCAATTTGGACAAATCAATTTGCGCGTCATTAATTTACATGAAAAGATTTAGGCCAGATTGGACTATTGAACTGTGTATTTAACATTTTCCGTTATTTTGCTCTTTAGATGTCTATAAAGGGGTCTTCTGGGGGTTGAACCTTGACAAGATCCTCAGGATAGGTCATAGTTAGCTGATCAACAGGGGACTGAGTCCAGGCACACTGATGTCAACTGTTAGAAGGTGCCATGGCACATGGGTAAGTGTTGTAGCCGCCTCCTTGACCCGTGATGTCATGTGCATCCTCTACATGGCTATCTGCAGCAGTTTTTTGGGAATTTAAATATTGATGATCCTCAGGATAGGGCACCAACATCTAATCGGTGGAGATTCACCTCCCAGAATCCCTGAAAATCAGCAGTTTTAACAGGTCATCTAAGCACTGTGGCCTCTTCATACTACACAAAAAGCAGTCCCATACATTGCGTAATGACTGCTTAGTATGGCATCTCAGTCCCATTCATTTGAAAAGGACCGGGTTGCTCAAAGGTCATGTGAACGTTCGGCGTGATATCACAGGCTTGTCCAAACAGCCAATCATGGGGTGTTGGCAGTCGGACCTCCACTGATTAGATATTGATGGCTACATACAGCTACATTCTACTCTACTCTAATGCTAGAAACTATATATACATTCAGACGAGGCGTCAATTCATTATAACTGAGTGGCCTAGTAGAGTTCTTGTAGGCCAAAAGATTGTTTGAATGGTCCCTATCAACGTCTGAATTATAATGCCAAAAAATCGAATAACGTTAGATACATTCCAGGGCACAGGCTCTTGAAACGGGTTCTATGTGATATGGAGTAGTATATTCACCAGCTATCCAGCCAAGGGGTGTTCTAGATGTATAGATTCCACTCCAGAAAGTTTAGGTAATAGAAGAACCAAAAACAAAAAGCAATCCAGCTCCATGAAAGAAAAATTTAAATTAAAATTAAAAATGAAAATGAAAATTGTTACCTGTGACTTTTTAATGTTCTAAATTAAAAAGAAGGAGATTTTAGTTTTCATTCCCGTGGATCTGGATTTATTTCTGTTTTGGTTCTCTCTATGTGATATGCACTTATGTCTCTGAACTCTTTTTGTCTCATCTCCATTTAAGCAAACGGGGGCCAATACCAGACATGACCAAAAGTGGAGCTGTTTCTGGTATAAGGCTACTTCCACACTAGCGTTAGTACGGATCCGGCGGGTGAAGGGACCCACCGGATCCGTACTGAGTAATAGAACCTTGTGGATCCGTAATTCCGGATCCGGTTGTATTAGCTTTTAAACGGATCCGGAATAACCTCTATTGAAAGTCAATGGAGGACGGATCCGTTTACAAGTGTGTCCACACCAAACGGATCCGTCCCCATTGACTTGCATTGGGGGTCATTCCGGATCCGTTTAGGTGCGGATAACTAGTACGGAGAGCAAACCGCAACATGTTGCAGTTTGCTCTCCGGTCTGAAGACTGAACGGAATGCTTTCAGGAGCATTCCGTTGTCTTCAGTTCAGTTTTGTCCCCATTGACAATGAATGGGGACAAAACTGAAGCGTTTTATTCCGGTATTGAGCCCCTATGACGGAGCTCAATACCGGAATTCCATAACGCTAGTGTGAAAGTAGCCTAAAAACAAAAACAACAACCCTTTTTCTGATTCTGGACTATTCCATATAACCAGTCTGTACTAGGTACACACCTCCCTATCCCTGATAGTGATGACTTTCTAGTAGATCACTCTGAAGTAAGACTGCTCTGTAACCAGCATGTTAACCTTTCAGGACACGTAAGGAGCAGAATTCACCAGTGGGTGTTTGAGTCAGTAAGCCAGGATATCACTATAATCTTTCCCCTTGATTAATTTGGCATTCAGTATTCTGAATCATCAAAAACAGATGTTCATACTTCACATAGTGTTCACTTAGCATGCAATAACATGTCAGATATCCGACCGTTCAGCAGAAAGTAAATCTCCTGATCTGCAATAATGTAACTTCTCTGTGCCGGGGTATTCTGTGTCTATACATTTATTGCATGTACATGTATATGGTTTCCAAAGCTAAAAGAATATAAAACAGAGTAGGGGTCCCAAAGGAAAATTAAAACCTGGCTGCCCTCTTGATTGTAATTTTCTTTCACCCATCCCCCATCATTGCCGCACTATATGGGCTGTATAATGTTACACTGCAGGACAAAGGACAGATGCTCTCTGAACAGGGCAGATATATAACAATATAAAATATATTTCATTAGATTTCATTTTCATGTAGTGGGGCGAGATCATGGAGCCCTCTGCAAACAACATAGTTACAGTCTCATTCATTTTAAAGGGGTTTTCCAGTTTGTATCAACATCCTTTAAAATAATCATTTATGAAGTGTAAGTGATCGTATCCTCTCAGGGGGTCGACATCACACAATATCTTCATAACACGGGGATTTTCAGGTCCAACTCAGTTTTATTGGCACCAGCACACCAAAACAAATCATAAAAACAACACCTGCCCGGCTGGGCTCTGACTAAACATAGTTCAGCTAACTCACCTAAATACAAACGCTGTTCACACACAGCTTTTAGGTGCGGCTTCCTCAGCCGATCAGTCCAGCAGCCTCCTGGCTGTGACTCCAACCGTACCTTTTGGGGAGATGGTCCAATAGTCCTCCCGACTATGACCGTGTGACCCTCTTCTCCTAGGGTCACTGGGCCCCCCAAACTTCCAGGCTACACAGAGCCTTGTGGCCCCTCAGCCCTCCTGGCTGAGACCACACACACAGAGCCTCCGCAGGCTCTAACCTCTCAGGCCTCCTCAGCCTTTCTCCTCTCCCCAAACTGACACTGAGGGCTGGTTTATCACAGCAGTAATTACACCCAGGTGGCTTCACCTGTGGTGGAATAGGGATGTGGACTGGAATATCCACCCCCTCCAGACCTCTATGGAGCGTGAGGCCTGTCACTGCCTCACAGAAGGTACAGTAGCTGTTATTCTGTATTGATTTTACCTCTGTTGCTCCAGTCATCTGGGCTGTGGTCCCATGACCATGTCCATGCAGCTCTGTCTTATTTCCTGTGATGTCATGTCTATGGGCGTGTCAAAGCAGAAACAGGTGCAGTAATAGGGGTAGAAATCCACAGTCACTTCTTCATCCAAAAAATGCATGTAATACACTTGGTTTTTGCAGATGCTTTTGTCATGGATCAACAGCAAAATTCACAGTGGAATTTTATCAAAACCAGTTTGCTATGTTGGTCTTGATGGACACTGGTGGTGCTGACCTCATCATAAATTAAATGTCTCCTCCGGCTGAGACTGGAGTCTACTCTAGCTCCTATCTGGCTTAGGTTAGTTTCAGATTTGCGGCAGGCTGTTTCGGCGAAGAACAGCCTACTGGAACTCTCTGCATCCGGCATGGCGGAACGGTAATGGAATATGCTCCAGCCCCATTAATTATAATGGAGTCTGGCGGAGATCCTGCCTCAACCTGCCGGTTCTTGCCAGTTTTGCTGGGTTGTAGCCCAATCTCTGCCAGATCAGATTATAGTTAATGGGTTTGGTGGGCAGTACAGTGTGGCAATGCGAGATTCAGAGAGCTCCAGCAGGCTTATCTCTGAAGGAACAGCCTACCGGATCTCTTGTCACAAATCTGAAACTAGCCTTAGATTTCACTCATCATTTGCATCAGTTTGGTGAAAATGATGATAAACTTGCCGGGGCTCTGGCCTTACCCCCACATGGCTGGCACTCTAATGTGTGTGGGGACCTCTTGAATCTACTTCTACAGGTGATGTCAGGGGAGACAAGGATCAGGGAAATGAATATTTTTGCCCCATCTGTTTGTTCTTCCAGGAGGTAAGATGCCACCAGAAGTGTCTGGCAGAGGCTTTCTCTGCTCTCCCCACTGAATACAGATGTACATGTATGGAGAAGTTGGGAAAAATAGCAGACGGCTATTGAATGTCTATGGTCGTCCTTATTGAGCCCATTCATTTTCTTGATCCTATACAGTGGCGTAGCTATAGGGGTCGCAGTGGTCTCACTTGCGACCGGGCCCCTAAGCCAGGGGGGCCCCGAGGGTCCCACCTTGCCACTTGCAGGGCCGCACCGCCAATTAGGCAAGGTGCGGCGCGGCCCTGCGCACAGTTGGTGGGCAACGGCGAGGCAGAGGGAGATGAGTGCTTCCATTGTGGAAGCACTCATCTCCATAGTCATCTGTATCGCCGTCCTCAGGACAGTGATACAGATGCCTGTGCTGCAGGGCAGGGGAGGGAGAGGCGTCTCCCTTGCCCGTTCCTCTAATAGGCTACAGGCACTAGGCCTGCAGCCTATCAGAGGCTGGCTCAGGCGGCGTGATGACGTCATCGCGCCGCCTGAGCCGTACAGCAAGAGACACAGGCCGGAAGAGGCCTGCATCGCATCTTTGTCAGCCTGATGGAGGTAAGTATAAGTGTTTATTTTTTTTTTATTGGAGCACTGGGTGCATTTGTTAGTGGCACATGGAGGCACTGGGGGCATTTGTTAGTGGCACATGGGGCCATTTCTTACTGGCACATAGGGGCACTGGGGGCCATTTCTTACTGGCACATGGGGGCACTGGGGGCCATTTCTTACTGGCACATGGGGGCACTAGGGGGGCATTTCTTACTGGCACATGGGGTCATTTCTTACTGGCACTTGGGGGCACTGGGGCCATTTCTTACTGGCACATGGGGGCACTAGGGGGGCATTTCTTACTGGCACATGGGGTCATTTCTTACTGGCACTTGGGGGCACTGGGGTCATTTCTTACTGGCACTTGGGGGCGCTGGGGCATTTCTGACTGGCACATGGGGGCACTGGGGGCATCTGGGGGCAAGCTGAACTCTTGTACCAGGGCCCATGAGACTTTAGCTATGCCCCTGATCCTATATATTGTTAGATGCTTTAGGCTGAAGTGCATACACAGCATTATGTCAGCATGGTGTCAGACCAGTGTAGACATTAGTCAGCGTATCTTCTGACCATGACAATGAGTTGGTAAGAAGTTCCCGTAGTTACTCATACACTCAGGATACACAATCCGATCGCCCCTGCCATTCTCCGTGTGGTTGTGAATCACTGATGTACTTTAATACAATATAATCTATTATATGACAAGAATGGTCAGACCTTAAAGGACTTTACTGATGTCCTAAACCACTGCTGGCTATACATAAAAAGAAATGGCTTCAATGTAGGGAGGAGCCGTCTGGTGGAGGACACAATGACTAATTGTATCAGGGACAACATAGAATGTATGAACTAAATATCATGTGCTAAATATTTAATTTAGAACTGTTTTATGGAAAAATTCTAGGGATTGTACAACTTTGAGCAAAACTGAGCATTTCCCAAAATTTAGGTTAATGTAAATATACAGTCCTTGAATTTCCACTATTTTTCCCACTGAAGGACAGTTAGAATAGTATTGTTTATCTGTGGCTGTTACTTATGTAGTCGGTGCATACTGAGCACCAGCTTCAGTAGGTCTCTCTCCAGGCTCCACGTCTATGAGCTGTGTACAGGTTTGTGAACCATTTACTCCCACAGGTTGAGGCACATGTCATGCTTGGCAGCTGTATTCCACCCTGTACGTGTCAGAGCCTTACCCAGTTAGAAAGGGATTCCTTCTGTATATCTAGAACACTTTATATAGCTGATGACAGCTGCGGCTAGAGATGAAATCTACATGGCATGGCGGGTATGGCATTGAAGAGTAAGACAAGACAAGCAGGGTGCTCAAGACAAGCAGGGTGCTCGAAATTTGGGGATTTCCTTGGAGACTATTGATGTAATATTAATAAAAACTCACATAAATGTATTTATCTCATATCTATCTATCTATCTATCTATCTATCTATCTATCTATCTATCTATCTATCTATCTATCTATCTCTTGTCTGTCACTTTGTCTATCATCTGTCTATCATCTGTCTATCGGTCAATCTATCCATCTCTCCCTTTGTCTGTCATCTATTTGATATCTAGCTCACATCTATGGATCTATCTATCTATCTATCTATCTATCTAACACACATCTATCATCATAGCTGTCTAGCTATCTATCCCTCTATTTATCTATGTCCATCTGTGTCCATTATCTATCTATTGGTCAATCTATCCATCTCTCTTAGGCTACTTTCACACTAGCGGCAGGCCTGATCCGGCAGGTGAAGGGTGCTGCCAGATCAGGACTGCCGCAGCGACATGTGTGGAGCCGGAACCGCGCTCCGGCCCCACACATGTCACACAGTACATACGTACACACAGACACACACACATATACACAGACAAATACACATACATACTTACATGCTCCCGGCAGGTCTCCAGAGCATCGGGGGAGCAGGACGGCTCGCACAGGTGACGATTCCCCACAGCGCCCTCTGCTGGGCGCCTGGTGGAATCGTCATCTGTGTGCGCCGTCTTGTCCTTCCGGCGCTCGGGAGACCTGCCGGGGAGCATGTAAGTATGTATGTGTATTTGTATGTATATATGTCTGTGTATGTTTATGTGTATGTCTGTATGTGTATATTGTGTGTATTGTGTGTATGTGTGCAGGTGACGGATCCGTCATGAACTCCATTGAAAGTCAATGGAGGGCGGATCCGGTTACCATTGTGGTCACACCAGACGGATCCGCCCCCATTGACTTGCATTGGGGGTCATTCAGGATCCGTCTTGGTGCGGATGCCTGCTTCTAGGAGCATTCCGTTGTCTTCAGTTCAGTTTTTTCCCCATTGACAATGAATGGGGACAAAACTGAGGCGTTTTATTCCGGTATTGAGTCCCTATGACGGAACTCAATACCGGAATTTTAAAACGCTAGTGTGAAAGTAGCCTTAATCGTCATATCTATCTATCTATCTATCTATTCATCCATGTATTATCTATCTATCTATCTATCTATCTATCTATCTATCTATCTATCTTCTATTCATCCATGTATCTCCTATCTGTCTATCTATCTCCTATCTATCTATCTATCTATCTATCTATCTATCTATCTGTGTCTAGTATATATTTTTCTATTATTTGTGTATTACCTATGTGTATATGTATGCATTATCTACCAGTGTTCGTGCTGCTCGTGCACAGACGATACACAGCAGAAATGGAAAGAATAATGAATACACATATATTAACAAGCCGGCTTAAGTAGTCATCGTGTTCAGCACAAATGTACTTGAGAAAGCAATGTCAGATAAGTATGCAATTCCTATCAGTGTCTGTATCACATATGACCTTTTAAAATGCATATCTATCCGTTCAGGTGAAGAAGAAGGTGTCACTTGGAAATAATGTTGCTGGATGATTAGGGAAATATATGCACTGGTCTCGTCTTTGGCCTGAGATGTTGTTTCTTTTTTTCCAAGTGTCTATTGAAAGTTCAAAAATTCACTCAGCTGAAGTCTCCTTATAAAGGTGTATCAAAGACATTAAGAGGGCCCCCTGTGTAATGTCTCTGCTCTCTATTCCCACTTCATAAATAAAATAACTCCTAGCCACCCCCTGGGAATTTCAAACATTCCTGGAAGTTTTGAAAATTACATTTCTTAAAGACCTTTTCGAGCGCTAGAGGTCTAGCAGGATTATGAAGGGTACTGATATATCGGTAACGTTATTAGTTAGAAGAAATTGAAAAAATGTTCACAATTTGCGAAGGCTGATTAAACTCTTGCACATATGCCGCATACAGATTTTATGGATTTCAACCCAGTTATTTTACAGTTCACATTAGGAAACCAAATAAGAAAATAAGACATCATTTTCTAACACATCATGTGCTTTCCTTTATGTCCTTAAGAGTAAATGGCCTTTACCTTTCTACATCTGAATCTGAGCATTTGAATTCAACCCTTTTGGGACACGGCCTAGTTTTATTTTATTTTCTTTTTTTTTTATTTCCGTTTTTCCTTTCCTGACTTCCAAGAGCCATCATGTTATATAAATTTTCTGTTCACATAGCCATATAAAGGCTTGTTTTTGAAGGACAAGTTGTATTTTTTAATGGCACGCTTTATGATATCATGGCTTGTGTTAGAAAACAGGAAAAGGTGAAATGAAATGAAAAGAGCAGTTTTGTTTGGGTTTTTGTTTTCACATCATTGTACACTAAAAATGACATGACCTATGAATTTGGGATCGTCATAATAAGCATAACTACGGTGATACCAAATTTATATAGTTTTTATTATGCTTTACTGCTTTTAAAAAATAAAAAACGTTATTTCTTTGCTTCGCCATAACTTTTTAATATTTACCTACAGAACTGAGTGGTGGCTTGTTTCTTGTAGGGTGAACTGTAGTTTTTAATGGTAACATTTTGGGGTGCATATGATTTTTCTGATCAATTTTTCTTTTTTTTTTTTTTTTTGGGGGGGGAGGGTATGGTGACCAAAAAATCCTGAATCAAGCAATTTTTTTATTCCATTATAGCGTACACTGTACTGGAAAAGTTATTTTATATTTTAATAGTTCAGGCATTTTTGGACTCACCAATACCTGTTATATTTATTTTTTATTTATTTTTATATGTAAAATTGGGAAAGGGATGATTTGAATTTTTATTAGTTTTTTTACCATCGTCATTTTTATTCCTGCAAGGTGACTTGAACACGCAGTCTTTTGATGGCTTGTTCCATAGACCACAATAGAATACTATTGCAGTCTATGGGCTTCTGACACTGCCTGAGAAGCCGTGTCTCGGGCATGGTTTTTCAGGCAGTTAGCAATGACAGTCCTGGAAACTGACCAAAGGCCCCAGGCTGTCACGGCGACTAATCAGAGCACCGTGATTATGCTGCTGGTGTCCTGATTGGAAGTCAGAGGTAGCCCCCTTCTTCTGCCTAACCCCAGAGATGTCATGATTGCTATTGATCATGGCATCCGAGGGGTTAAAGGGGTTGTCCGAGTTATTTTTTTGTTCTTTATATGTTTCTAACTTGTCAGGTATAACAACTTTCCCATATACTTTGTGTTTCTAAAGCTGCTGGTTTCTCAGAGTTGACTGAGGGTCACATGACCTGTGATGTCACCTTATCTCTCTGGTCTGTGATGTTTCGTGCACAAGCCTCAGAGTTCAGATAACAGCCTGTACACGAGACGTCACTGGCCACGCCCCCTTTCTTTGCCGGACTGCTATCTGCTCTCTCCCTGGATTCCTTCAGATAAAACATTAACCCCTTCAGCCGGAACACACTGAGGGCTCAAGGCTTTACAACAAATAGTAGCTGCAGCAGTGAGAGGAGACAAATGCTGGGCAAGGAGCTATAGAAGAATTGTATTGTACAAGAACAGGTAGGGAGAATTTCCTGTGTGTATCAGCAGTGCCATTGTACAGCTGGCACTTGTAGTCCTACACAAACAACATGCTGCTGAGTATCCCAGCAGGCAGACATGTCACTCAGCACTTGTATTCACTCCCTTTACAGAGAGGGGGGAGGGGCAGAGATTGTTATTACTGCATGTAAACAAAAGCCAGAAGAGAACCAGGGAAATGAGGAAATATAGATTTTTTTTGCCTAAAACTTGCTGAACTTAGTTATATATTGCTACCCATCAGATTTACAGTGCTATATTTTATTTTTCATAACTTGGACAACCCCTTTAAATAACCAGTATCGGCATTATCAATGATCCCAGTCATTGCGTGCTGTATTGCACAGCTGGCACCTGTAGCGCATGGAGCGAGCTCAGTATGAGAGCCCACTTGATAATCTTTACACTGTACCATGATGTAATTGTATGTCGTGATGTATTTAAGGGTTGAAGTATTTCCATCTTATGAAGAGACGGCATATTGTTTGGATAAGGTCTCTAACAAATGGGGTCAGCTGAAGTTTTCTAAGTAGTTGGATGGCAGGGAGTGCTGCTGTGCAAGTGCTTCACCATCGCTGCAGCCCCTTCATTCTCTAGATATTGGACATCCCAAAGATATGTAGGACCCACACTGATTGATATGCCATGACTTCATAGGATGGGTATACTTCTTTAAAACTATACCCCCAATTTATTGAACTGTAATAGACCACAATAAATAAGAACTTATGCTCTCATCTAAGATACTTAATTGACCCTCTGAACACATTTATCATCCATAGGAGAGATGTCCTGAGGGTTACTTTGTGACAAGCATATATCATGTTAAGATCTAACATACTTATAGAGATCCCTATGGCTGTATCCTTCCTGCATTAATAAGACGTTCCAGGGACTATATTTATAAAACGTCTACATTACAGTAGGGTATTCTGAGTTAATAAAGCAGAGTCCTCAGTTCAGAGGAGAAGGTAGTTATAAAGAGTGTCCCTCACCCTGCTAAACCCTGTTCATCTGTGCATTACATGGGAACTGTGCAATGCTTCATTTATCCTGTGATGGCGCTGCAGAAGGTTTGCATACTTACTGCTGGATTCTCCAGAAGTATAACCTGACCACTGGCGTTTCTACCTTAAAGAGGTTGTCCAGTTTTCAACAACTTCTACATGTAAATAGCTCCCTATTTTCAGCTGTTATCACTGGGGGAAACATGTCCTCACTTGATATATTAAAGGGGTTGTGTGGGATCATAAAATTGTAATTTAATTGTGTAAACCACATCTAGTCTTCTACAGAACCGAATAGTGTACCTGTGAACTTTCCCGAGTATTCACTTCCATCTCCATGCTCCCGCTAAGTTCCAACACTTCTCATAGTGCTGTGTGCTTTAAGCTCAGACAGAAATGGAAACACCTACTACAAACATCCCTAGGCCAAAAACTCTGCCTACCACACCCTCCATCATCCCCTTGCTGTCTCCTCCTGTTTCCTCCCAGCCTCACAGCCTCGATATGACAAGCAGTGAACTCTGTCTACTCTGTGGATTAAAAGTATCAACCAGCCCATTCCAAGATCACGTGAATCTGACATCACGACCACTGGGGTGGGGATCATGGGAGGCCTGACCATGATATCAGAGGAAATAGAGTCTCCACAGAGGGTGCCGACACAAAATGTAGCACAAGTACATTAGTAAGTTGCAGGGCCTGGCAGGGCAAGCAAAGGGAAAGGAAAAAAAGCAGAACTGGATAATCCCTTTAAGGGTCGTAGCCACTGAGCCGGTGCTAACCACAGAGTCCAATAACCTCAGTACTATATATCTCTGGCTTATATACAGTAAATCTCTGCATCACTGTCATGCACTTCACGCTCATCACATAGATGATAGTGTTGAGCAAGCATGCCTACGCTCGGGTCCGCTCAGTCGTACGCATTTGTATGCTAATGCTACGCATTGTGCGCTAATGCGTACAAATTCACCTAATTAGCATACTTTTACTGCGAGTGAAAGGAGTGAAAGAGGAGAAGTCGTGATTCGTTAGCAACGCTATGCGAAAACAGTAATCGCTAGTGCTGCTACATCTGTATGCTAATGCTACGCATTGTACGCTAACGCGTATGAATTTGTATGCTAATGCTATGCATTGTACTAAATTAGCATACAAAATCATACGCATTAGCGTACAATGCATAACATAAGCATACAAATTTGTACGTATTAGCGTACAATGCGTAACATAAGCATTGCTAATGCTACGCATTGTGCGCTAATGCGGACGTATTCAGTTAATTAGCGTACTTTAACAAGTGAAAGAAGAGAATTTGCGATTCTGACCTTTTCCTATGAACCCGACACCCTCCCCTCATCCGAGCAGGGGGTGCCTGGTCTTCTCCCATTGACTTACATTGTGCTCGGGTGCTCGGCCGAGCACTCGAGCATCACCAAGTGTTCTACCAGAGCACCTGAGCACACGAGCACTTTGGTGCTCGATCAACACAAATAGACGACCATTTAGTCCAATTAAATCGTGTTTTCAGAGATTTCAGCTACCGCTATAAATGACCGGTTTACTTTTGATACTCTGTGTAGGATGATGCTCGATTTAAAACGGTTGCGGGGCCCTAAAAGACTGAAGGAAAAAGAAACTAATTTCTTCTTGGCTGCACAGGCAGACAATAAGTAGAAAGGCTGCTGTGCCATTGTTAAGAAGGACTCATTTGAAAATATGTTTCTTTGATGGGACTGGTAATTGCTTCTTTACAGGATAAATTATTGAGATAAGTACAAGCACAGCACAGCAGACTGGTTTATGCTCGCTGGCAATGCACTGCTATGATGATCAATGATTATCTGGAAATGAAGGAAAACTATCAGCTAAGAAAATGGTTTTACAGTATTGTGCAAAATTAAATATAACTTAACACTGGAACTTTAGTAAAACTTGGTATTTTTAGTGCATTTTTCTTGCCTTTACACTGATGTTACAACGGTGGCGGCGCTGAGCCGCCATCCATACTACCGCCTGTCTATTAGCACAACAGGCAGTTGTTATAGTGTATAGTGTATAGGATAAATGGTTATAGTTTTTATTGTTCTTGTCATCAACTGATCTGAGTTACAGTTTGTAATATATTATAGAGTTGGATTCACTGGAGTAGGCTTCGGAGCAGTAATCCTTCAGCATCCTCTGCTTCTTCAGGTCTACACAGAGCTTTCTCCAGTTGTTTGTGATCTGGGATGTATAGTTTTTCCAGGAGGCACATGATAGCAATCTGATGGAGGAAAAACAAAGTGTCCTGCATCATATGAGCACTGCTGGCTGTTTATGGCAACCCGTAATCAGGTTCATGCTGCCAACAAGGTCCCTCATGACACAACGCTTTGTTTTACTAGTTATGTCATTTAAGAATAAGCTGTGAACAGGGGGATGTGTCCACTATACGGCTTCTCCCTATTTGCCTTGATTGACAGATCTCTCCCTATCCGCAAAGTCTGGACTGTTCTCTCTGTACCGGGATTTGTCTGTCTGGACTCTTTTTCCTATGTCTGGAATCTTCTCCCTGTACCAGCATTTTTCACCCTGTGATTGGACACTTCTCCCTGTGTCAAGACTCTTCTTCCTGTATCAGCATTATTAACCCTGTGACTGGACCCTTCTTACTATGCCTGGACTCTTTTCCTTGTACCAGCATTCTTCTCCCTGTGCTTGAACTCTTCTCCCTGTACCAGCATTCTTTGCCCTGTGACTGGACTCATCTCCCTGTTACTGGACTCTTCTCCCTGTATCTATAGTCTTCTTCATGTACCAGTATTTTATTCCTGTACCAGGACTCCTTTCCTTGTGTCTGGACTCTTCTCCTTGTGTCTGGACTCTTCTCCCTGTACCAGCATTCTTTAGCCTGTGACTAGACTCTTCTCCCTCGGACTGTACTCTTCTCCCTGTATCTAGACTCTTCTCCATGCACTCTAAAAAAATTTAGACCCTCAGACCAGACCCCATATAAAGACTCTTAAACCTCTTAACAAATACAGACCACAAACTAGGTCGCCTAAATACAGACCTCTGACCAGACAGTTACATAGCAACTCATATTGTCCTGCCCTGTTTGGTTTTGCAATTTCATTTTTTAGCCTGAGGACCTGCAAGAATATGGCCAGGTGACCACAGGTCCTTCAAGAGTAACAGTTCTTGCACACATTTGTGATTTAGGGATCATTGTAGAATATCATTTTAACATCTTTTTTTTTTTTGCAGTTTACAGTAATATGTCAAAAACAGGATATCCATGAACTTCCTTAAGCACAAAATTGGACTCTCGCCCCAAAAATCTTTGTTGAGGGGTGGCACCCGCTTACCCTTCACACTGGCGCTGCTTATAATAATTATAATAATAATTATTATTATTAAGAACTAACAGTTTTGCTGACAGTACGATGACATTGCTAACTGATCTAGTAACAAATATGTACACCCCTAAAAAAAGTAAAACTGTCAGATGTGCACAGTACAATCACAATGGATAATATCACATACACAGACCAGCAGCTTGTTTGTACCACATTTAAGCCACTTGCTTTAGTTACTTTACATTAGCCGACAGGGAGCAAGGTCAATGGCTTTTCTGTGTAGATCTGTAATATGAGGAACCTCACAGTAATCCGCCAGCACTGACCCTCTGTAGAAAGCCGGGTGACATGCCTCCACATTGCATGTCTTCTATAATTCATTCTCATCACAGGCGCCTGGTCACTTTCCTACCCAGCAATATGAATTTAAGCTGTCACACTCCTTAATACACAAAGCAGAAACTCAATCCCGAGACCAGAACAGCTTTCTAAGTATAGTCCTAAAATTAAATTCCTCACTATTTCATAGCCCTCGATACCTTTACATAATGATGGTGTCGCTGCCATGCATTCTTTATATGGATCATGTCATCTTTAAAACATTATTTCTTAAATTCTTCTGTGCACAATGCTTTACATCAAGATGACAAAGTACATACAAATACTAAGCCACAGTCTTAACTAGTTCTATTCTGGTATCAATGACTAGACCAGACATGCAAACACATCTTTGATGTACAAGTATCTAAAAAAGAAAAAAAGAAGATACTTGTTTACAGGCCATTGTGTATGTCTGAGACATTCTACCCACCTCACCATTTCAGAATACCTTGTATAGCCATGCATAATACAATATTCATTTCCAATCAGGACACTGCAGTGACATGATATTGGGTAGTATGTAGGGAGAATCAGTAGATTTACCAGGGTAAACAACCCACCAACCACTTCTCAACCCAAATATGAGCATCTCAGCATGGTGTCCAAGGAAATATCTATTGAGTTGTGTAGAGGCTGACCCAAACAGTACTAGACAGTAAGAAATATAAGCTTGGATTCTCAGTTTAAGAAAGAGTGAGATATCTATGGAAGCAACCTTGAAGCTTTTGGTTTATTGGACAGAACTTTATCTTCTACCCAAATAAGTACAAGGAGGACCTGTCACCACTTCTGATAAGTCTGGTTTAGGAAATAACTGTATTCAACATGAAACAACAATTCTGGAGCATGTTTCCTCATGACTATGTGTTGTGCCACTCCTCTATTATTCTTACTAGATGTTTATAATTAAATTGCCAGCTAAGTTCGGGGGTGTGCCCCTGCACCATCTGACACTGACCAATGATTGCTGATAATATCTGACACACCTCTTTGACAAGGGTAAATGTTAACGTCCAGTTGGAAATGTATTGATAAAATAGCAGGAATAGCAGAACACAATGCAGAACACAATGCAGATTTATAAGAAAAGATGTTCCAGAATTATTATTACATGGGGAATGCAAGGAAAGGTGTCAGATCTACTTTAATGATAGTTTTGAAAACTTTAAGCACCTGTTCTCTAGAAATCATAAGCCGCTTCTACTCCCCATAAATGTAATATAATCCCATTACATCTGCTAAAAGGGATGTTGGATGAAACAAAAAAACATACCTAAAGTATTAAATTAATGATGAAAACAATGTCTCTTTGTGATGCATAGATCCTTTAAGGCGTAAGCTATTTGAGACAGGAATTCATGATGGAATAGTCTACTCTTTACAGTGCCGCTTACCCTGGCAGAGATACATAAAGATAATAAATGAAGCCTATTCTTCATGGATCATATCTTTCAGAAAATAACAGTGGGGCAGTAGTAGTCATTTCTCTTCTGTCTCCAGCTGCTTGCTGGCATGGATCAGAATTTCCATAGGATGCACCTAAAATATCTAGTGAAGATCAGAGCTCTCTTCTTCACAATGAAATGTACTGTTAGCATCACTGGAGCTGGAAATATTCTCAGCCCTGCTCGCAAACGCGATCAACCAGAATGATAAATGATCAAAGCACTAAAAATGTCTTCTCCTCCTAAAAGCTAATACATTCATTTTCATATTCTTTTTAAAACAATGTAGCCAATAAAAAGTATTTTTAGCACTCAAAAAAATGTACGTGACAAATGTATTTAGAGGAAGAATATCACACGTAGACTTGAAGCTTTTTTTTTTTTACCCCCGTAAAATGTTGCTTTAGCCCCAAATTTCTCATTTTCACAAGGGGTAACAGGAGAAAAAGGACAGGAGGTAACAGGAGAAAAATTTGTTATACATTTTCTCCTGAATACGGCAACACCCCATATGTGGTCATAAACTGATGGTTGGACACACTGCATGACTCAGAATGGAAGGAGCACTATGTGCATTTGAGGCCTGATTTGGTGATTCATACAGCTCTGGCTGACAACTGCAGAGGCTCTGAGGTGAAATTTTAAAAAAAATGTCCTCGGAGGTCCAGATAGGGGCAGTTCAGTCGCCTACAATTTTTTTTACAAACCACTGTACCAATTTACCAATCTCCGCTGCTTCTAAATTCAATATTCATGGGTGATGTGTGACTTTGGTTATGAAAAGAGCAGTTGAACTTGGGCAAAAAGGTATATAGCGTGTATTAAAAAATTAATTGTGGAGATAAATGATAGATATTCAAAAGAGTTGTTTTTTTTTTGTTTTGTTTTTTTACTGATGACCTATCCTCTGTATCATTATCTTATTGGTGGGGATCTGACACCCAGGACCCCCGCCGATCAGCTGTTTGAGAAGGTACTGGAGTTTGCAGTAGTGCCGCAGCCTTCACCCTGCTCACCAAGCACAGTGCCATATATTTGATAGCGGCTGTGCTTGGTATTAGAGAACAGATATTTGATAGCGGCTGTGCTTGGTATTGGAGAACAGACCCAATTCACTTTAATGAGGCTGAGTTGCACCTATGCCACGTGACTGATGAATGTGATTAGTGTTGAGTTCATTGAGCTTCATATCCTAGATCCAAAGTCGATTTGTTCAAAACTTCGCTTGAATGCTGTACGGACATTCGTCTCTGTACAACATTCAAATGTATGGGCTCCGGCGACGCAAAGTGAGTTATCACTGAAGTCTCGCGGGACTTTGGTGAATAACTTCTGGATTTGATTGAAGTCAGCCTTTTTACCGAGGTACCAGCTAGTACTGAAGCCAACTTCAGATCCATGTCTTGCGAGTCTTCAGTGATAACTCACTTCGCCTTACCAGAGCCCACATATTTTAATGCTGTACGGAGACAGCATTAAAAGGAAGTTTGAACTAATCAACTTTGGATCTAGGATCTGAAGCTCAATTTGCTCAACACAAAATGTTATGTCACAAGGCCTAGGGAAAGCTATGAGAAAGCTGCAGCTCTACTGCGAGTGCCGCTGCCTTCTCAAACAGCTGAAAGGTGGGGGTCCCGAGTGTCAGACCTTCACCAATCAGAGGATAGGTCATCAGTTAAATTATCTTGGAAAACCCCTTTAATGTATCATGGAGTACCCCTTAGGCAAGTCAGCTACACTTTCTCATTAAAAGTGTATTCTGGTTTCATGAAATTGATGATCGATCCTCAGGATAGGTCATCCATTTCAGATAGGTGGGAGTCCAGATCGGCTGTTTGAAGTAGCCACAGTGCTGTTGTGAGCATGGCTTCTTCCTCAATGTCTACCTGCACACCATCTACATTATAGTGGCAGTGTAATTACAGCTGTTTGTCCCATTCAAGTGAATAGGAGGGGAAGATGTAACTACCCAGCATCACCACTACAGTGTAGATGTCATACAGGTAAACATTGAAGAGGATACAGCTCTTATAGGAGTGCCATGATCCCTTAAAACAGCTGATCTGTGGGGGTGCCGAGTCTCACACCCCACTAATATAAAATAGATGACCTATACTGAAGATAGGTCATCAATTTTATGAAACCAGTATTCCCCTTTAATAAAACAGATATGTATCAGAGGAAAACAATATTTTCTTCCATTGATGTGAACAGATCTCTCCAGAATTTTATCCATCTACATCAAATTTACAAAAACCATATGCGTGTAAACCCCTCCCTGACAAAATACCATCTTGTTCTTCTCTTTTCATAAAAATGTCTGGAGTCCAATGTAATTCAGTAACTCCTGAACAGTTTTCAGGCGTGAGCTTTACAGTGTAGAAAATCCAGGCCAGATATGCCGCATGGACAAAAATGACTTATTGCTTTCTGTGGATCTTGTGACATAAGCTGCTTTTTGCTCTTCAAAAGAAATGCATTTTACTGATTTGTAACTAAGCTGGATTTTCAACCACCTTTCATTCTTCTTATATTACACATAAATATAGCCTGTTCTCCATGGTGAGACATTTTATATTTTATACCTCCCATATACGAGTCTTTCATTTACATTTAATGCCGATGACATTTTGTAGCTGTTACACTGGAACGGTCAGGTGCTCACATATGAGATTTACCCTTAGAATTCTAAAAGGACCATATATCAATGTCAAACAGACATCTGCCTATCCTGAGACTACCCCCTCCATGTACTCCACTTGTATATGGGGTCTGATTGTTCCTTCCAGGTCTTACATTATCTATTGATGACTGGTTATCAATACTGATTTATCAAAACTGGTGTAAAGGAAAGCTGGCTTAGTTGCCCATAGCAACCAATCAGATTCTACTTTTCATTTTCCAGAGGAGCTCTGAAAGACAAAAGGTAGAATCTAATTGGTTGCTATGAGTCGTACCTAAGTTTTCCTTCAACTAGGTTGAATTTCAGTTCACTGCCCTAGTTTGGTTGACAAATGCCCTAGCCAAGCAGAGTGCCTTATTGGCACCCATACCCTCCCTGGCACTGAGCCCCAGGACACATGCCTTGCCAGCTGCACCCATTATACTATATATGAAGCTTATAATGGAATGTATTGTATTTTTACCGACAATAGGATGGAATCCATACGAAATAAATGCAGATCTGGACCAAGGTCTACGAAGGTCCATGGACAAAGAATTGTGTGAGGGCCAATGTTCTTTTTTTAGGGATGGAAGGAGAGGGACATTGGCACAGCAAAAAGTAAAACAGTAGCAAAATCATAAAGACCTTCAAAAAGTACCCAGACGGGCTATGTCCAAATAATGCCATCAAAAGGCACCAAAATAATGATCATTCTGAGGAGCATGGTGGAGGCCTGATATATACACATATGCAAGGGCTTACACACAAAGCTGTGAACAGACTTAAATACAGTAAAGTATGAAAATGGTCTAAAAACAGTCCTTGTCGCTCATAGCAGCAAATCATAGTGCAGCTTTCTTTTCTTATAGTGCTCTTAAAAAATTAAAGCTATGCTGTGATTGGTTGCTACGGGCATCAATGACCATATTTTCTTTTAGCCGTTTTCATAAATCTGCCCCCTGCACATAAATCTGCAGGAAGGCTACAGGTCAGGGGTTGTCTACATCATATAGGATAATAGATGTCTTCTGTAACGGTGCTTCATGTAAATAACCCTAGCCTTGTCTTTAGACATAGTCTACAGGGTCAGATTCCAGTACACTAAGGGCCTGTTCACACGACCGCAAAATTGGGAATAGGTGTGGGCCCGTTCACTTCAATGGCCAGCTCACGATCTTGCCGAGTCAAGGCTCCGTGCTGCGACTCTTCCAAGAAATTATAGAACATGTCCTATTCTTGTCCGCAACAGCCGACAAGAATAGGCATTTTGAACGGGGCGCCCGGCCATGTGTTTCCGGCGGCATCCATGGTATTGCAGATCCGCAATAATACGGTAGTCTGAATGCGGCCTAACTGTGTAGGCACACGTGCATGACTGTATTTATGCCAGTGTATGAGTGTGTATGTAGGTGTGCTAGTGTGTTACAGGTATATATAGATATGTGACTGCTATGGGGCCCATGGAAAGAATGGGCCCAATTCTGGATACAGAGAATTCATACAGCGCCTCTTTTCACAGAAACTACATTGCTGACAAACATTGGGGTGGGGAATTGACCAAAAGGGTAGAAAATAAAAATATCCATAAAGTGTGGGCTAAGCTTGATCTTTGCTCTGGGGGTCTATCTATATGTTGATAGATGTGAATATGTGTGTGTGAGTATGCACGTTTGTGCTTAGATGGCTGCATATATATACTGTAGATTTGTTTTTGAAGGTGTATGTAATTGTCATGTCTCAAGGCCTATTTAAAAGGTCGAACATTGAATTACAGTATAGCTATAAGAAAGAACTTGCTAAGAGCTCATTTGCACATCCTCCTCCCAGAATTCCACTGGACCATTGCCTGACCTATAAGACTCCTCAAGCCGATTAGACACTCTCCATAAGTAGATATAGTATACCCTGAATCCTGACCTAGGCCTCTCAGCCAGTTCAGCCAATAATCTCTGCTCTGAACTGATGAGGGGTTATCCCCCTGAAACAACTTTCTGCAGATGGGATGCTGGCTTAGTTATTATCCAAGTCCTGTCTCAAGGCCTGTTTAACTTATTGGATAGCTGCTTTACATCTGGTGGCATTATAGCTTGCAAAAGCTGATTTGTATACCCTCTTTTCCAAAATTCCAGAGAAGCTCTCCTTGGCATATAAGACTCCTCATGCCTATCAGGCGCTCTCCATAAGGAGATATCCAGTTAAGCCAGTACTCTCTGCACTGCATTGATGAGGCCTGTTTAAAAGGTTGTACATTGACTTATAGGATAGCTATCTTAGGTCTGGTGGCATTAGAGACAGGGGTTGCTAAGAGCTGATTGGCATATCCTTCTCCTTGCCATTGCACATATGTATGTTTCTGTATGTAGACATACATGTGTGCGATAGCATATGTGCTTATGTGTTAGTGTGTGTATGTATAGACATATGCTGTATATATACAGAATCTACTATACTATATATACTACTATTCATATCATGGGAGTGCGGGGACTGTGCAGGTGTCTGTTTGTCTAGGTATGTACACACATTTATTGTATTTTATTCTTTTTCGTCCTCTATTTTTTCCACAGTCAGCTTGGCTATAATGTGTCAGGCTACATAAGGATATCGCAGAAATTCTACTCTACAATTAAACACCTACATCTCACTGCAGCAGACACTTATTTTTCTTTGACGGCAATCACTATGCAAACTTTGCGGCATAGACTGTAGCTGTTAAACACGGGGCCAATTCCCAATCAAAGCCTTTTTTTTCTGCTACTCTCTGTAATTGTCCTTCTCAATATACACCGAACAATTACAGCCCATAATGTCTCGTTCGCGTTCTCCAAGGGGGGAAAAAAAACATACGTACTGGAATTCTATTACGACCACTAAGTCCAACTGAGAAAATGAAGATTGAAATCCTTCGCTTTCTTTGGAAAGTTTCTAATCGCTTCGATGCTTAACACTCATTGACACCTGACACTAGAAGACAATGGGAAGAGTAGACGTGATTAGTGCATCAAACAAGAAAGGTGGCTCACTGAGTAACATCTCTGAAAAGAGACGAAAGGAAATCCAACATGCCTTCCTATTTGTGTAAATTGAAGAAGCTGTGTTTTTTTTGGGATTCATTCAAAGGCACCTAGTTAGCTGCTCACCCATGGGAGCTCCATTTACAATGTGATTTGCATGCCTGTGATGACAGTCCTTTGTTTCAGATTTTCTTCTTTTTCTTTTTCTAAGTGGTGCTACAGACTTTTGGCAATCAACAAACCACCCCTCAGGATACCATATGGACCATAAATAGCATGTTTGAAGAACATAATTTATTGCATCTTTTTTATTTTTTTCTCCTTTACTTCAAAAACCTCCTTTAGTGGATTTCAAAGACTTGCAAATGATGGTAGAAAGCAGAGAGGTTTGAGAAGGTGCAAGAATAATATGGTTGAATAGAGCAACGGTTCTTAAGCAGCGCTTCATTAACTGCTATAAAGTAATTAATTGTCCTTAAATTAATTACAGGGATTATCATTGCTTTATATATTCATTTTTAATTAAAACTTTACATTAGATTACTTTCTTTCTATACCATGTCATTCCTAAGAGGCTTCCATGGCAGTAGCAGAGATGTGACACTAAAAGCATATAAGTGCCTTGCAGGTTAATAGTAATAGAACTGGATCCAATGGGCGTTGTTGCTCAGCACCTTCACTATTTAGATTGAGGGGCATCATTGGTAGAGATGAGATAATTGCCCAAAATACAATACAAATAAATTCAACCTGAATCAAAAGTGCCCCAATTACCCTGTAAAATTTTGTAGGACACTTTGAGGTCTCCTAGAAGACCTATCTATTCCAACCTCTTTAAAGCTCTTTAATGCCAAGATAGTACTAGTAACAGTGCCATAGATGACTATGGATAAATGGATGGTAGCCGATGGCAACAGAAAGCCTGTTTATTAACAGACTGCACCATCAGATTTTAATTTTTTATCGCCAGGACTGTGACTGTGACGAGGGGACATCCTCTGCGTCTGGAGGAAAGAAGGTTTGTACACAAACATAGAAGAGGATTCTTTATGGTAAGAGCAGTGCGACTATGGAACTCTCTGCCTGAGGAGGTGGTGATGGTAAGTTCACTAAAAGAGTTCAAGAGGGGCCTGGATGTATTTCTGGAGGGTAATAATATTACAGGTTATAGTTACTAGAGAGGGGTTGTTGATCCAGGGAGTAATTCTGATTGCCTGATTGGAGTTGGGAAGGAATTTTTTTCCCTAAAGTGAGGAAAATTGGCTTCTACCTCACAGGGATTTTTTGCCTTCCTCTGGATCAACTTGTAGGAAAACAGGCCGAACTGGATGGACAGATGTCTTTTTTCGGCCTTATAAACTATGTTACTATGTTACTAAATAGATAAAAACAGTTGAACATTATCCTTTTTTGTTAGCAGATGCCTTCTTCTGCTGACCTGTAAAATGGTGCCACCATTTTGAACGATTCATGTGGAAATTACAGAATTACAAAAGTTTCAGATTTGCCGAAATTAGTATCTTCTGGTACATTCATAATGAATTTGACCCATGTACAATTCATCTGCTCATCTCTAGTAATGGTTTAAATATCTCTAAGGATCTGTTCATACTATGGACATTGTTTCTGATGCAAACGGAACTATCACAAGTACGACTGATCCATTTTTGAACAGATTCCATCAAGTTCTGATGGATTCCATTGACATATAATATTTTCCATCAGGTTTCTTCCTGTGTCTTTGACAGCAAGAACAGGCATGCCGGACATACTATTCCTGCTGTCAAAACTTCTGTAACCCCAATGGAATGAAACACATGCCAATGTGAACAAAAAATGAATACCCCACTTGCCTAGAAACTAGGAGGAAAGATTTCTAAGCAACGGTTTTCATTTGTAACTTCTTAGCAACATTAAAGGGGAGTGCTGAGATCACAATATAGATGTCCCTTCCGCATAATGGTCCATTAGTATTAGATTGGTAATAACTAATAATAACATTCTGGATAAAGGCACGGCATCAAAGTTGGTATTAGTGAAGACTAGTGATAACTGGATGTTATAAGACATTGCAGGTTTCACCCCGCTAATCAATTATAGTCCCTAACATGTTAGAACGTAGGACAAGGTAATACATAAATCTGGCCATATATGTATTTTAACCAACAGTATGAACTTTATGAATAACTATTAGAGGATTTGTCATAATTAATTGTATTCTGTATGTTATAAAAGATGGTAAATCCTTTAACTCCTGACAATATGAATGCTGGGGGTGTGAATTAAGTCCAGGTTGGCATGTTTCTCTCCCTCACCCTACATGTTACAGTTGCGAGCTACAGCAATGCAATGGTAGCCCAAACACCAGCCCTAATAGGCATAGTCAAAGACTGTAATATGTATAAGACGTGTGTCACATGACAAGAAAATTGCACTGCGACATCACATCCAAAGTCTCCATGTGGCCATAGTCTAACAATCCAGATAAACGGTATAAGTATAACTTTTTGTACAGATCACATTTTTTAAAAATGCAAAACTTTCAATGTTTTAATATTAATCTAGTTGTAAGCTGCCTGTGTACTACCATATATCATAATACTCTCCAACCCCCTTATTATCTAGTAGTCTTGTTGAATGGATATTTCACGCTTGGTAGATGCAAACCTTCCCATATATTTGTACTGGCATTTACTATGCATTATCGGTTATGCATTTTCGTTTTGCGCTCCCTGCCTTCAAACAGCCATAACTCTTTTATTTTTCTGTTCACATAGCTGTATGAGGGCTTGTTTTTTGCGGGACAAGTTGTACTTTCTAACGCCACCATTTAATATTGCATATGGTGTAGTGGGAAGCGGGAAAAAAATTCCAAATCGGGTGAAATTGCAAAAAAAACGCTATTCCGCTACAGTTCTACGGGTTTCTTATTTACAGCGTTCGATGTGCATTAAAACTGATCCATTACTTTCATTCTACTGGTCAGTACGAATCCGGCAATACCTAATATGTATAGTTTTTCCTGCGTTTTCATAGTGATAAAATAATTAGAAAGTTGCCCCTTTTTTTTTTCCTTGTCATATCTTGACCCCTATAACTTTTTGGTATTTATGTGTACAGAGCTGTATGGGAGCTCATTTTTTGCGAGATGATCTGAAGTTTTTATTGATACCATTCTGGGGTGTGTATGACTTTTTGATCACTTTTTATTAAATTTTTTTTTAGAAAAAAAAAGCGACATAAAATAGCAAATCGCCATTTGGACGCTTTTTTCCGCCACACAATTCGCCGTATTGGAATTTTTTTTTTATATTTTAAAAGTACGGGTGTTTTCGGTCACAGTGATACCCATGATGTCTATATTTATTGTTATTTAGGTATTTATTTTTTAATTATACGGAAAGGGGGGTGATTTGAACTTTTATATCTTTTTTATTTTTTATATATTTTTTAACATTTTTTTAAAAATTTTTTTTTACTATTTGAAAGATCAAATATGGGCTGATATATTGTGGCTTTTTTTTTTCTTTATGAGCAATCAGGGATTTTCTAGACTCAGAAATCCAAGAATTGCTCATTTCTTATCCTGTCCCATCCCATCTAGTGGCCAGAATAAGAATTGCACTTTGAAAACTGTAATCCTCACCAGCGAGGATTACAGTTTTCATATGGTGTACAGACACCCCGATTGGCCACACGGGGTGTCTATACACCACCCGGAAGCGAACGCTTCCGGGTTTAGACGCAACTAGATGCCGTGATCACATGTGATCACGGCATCTAAACGCCCAGGAAGACGCCGCCGATCTAGTAAGTAGCGGCAAGTCTCTGCTGTTAGAAACCGGCCATGTGCCCGCATCGCCCGGGCGTGAAGGGGTTAATGCATTTAGTGTAATACCACAGCAACCACAGCAGATGAGATAAATCTTAAAAATACATAGGGGCAGATTTACTAATCTTATAAATTATGTATATTTAGAAAGTCTAGAGCTGTACCTCATTTATCACAGGGTGGAAGATAAATTGGGGGTATGTCTAAACACTTTTGGCTACCTCTATACCGTCTATTGGTTGGCTTACATTGTAACAGAAAGGTGACATCACTTTGGCACAAAATGTCAGATATTATTCTACAACCCCTTTCCCACTGAGCCATGCCCCTCTTCCGTTAAGCCATGTTACCTTGTCATTCTGGGTGCAGTGGATTTTCCTAAAACAACATGTGCCAAATTTCACCAAAAATGCACCAACTTGCGCCAAATTGTTGATGTCTAGAAGCACTCATATTACTAAATGTAGCCACAGTCCATTTACATGTAGGCATCTAACCACTGACCCAACAAACAGGATAGTGGAATACCATTATGGCAGTGCAGAGTATGGAGGCATCAGGGGACGACAAAAGCTTAAAGAGGCCCTAGAAAAAAGCCTAAAAGTGGCCCTATGTGTAGGCGGATCCAAATTGACAAAAAATGGGGCAACGCAAGTAGACAGGGACAACAGCAGTAGGTGAAGCTAGCAATACCATAGTGCAGCACAAGATACTGATCCAGCAGAACCAAATACATTAGTATTGCACAAGATACTGCCGCCGCCACCTGTAGTATTCAACTGTATTACCATCCGGAGAACGGTGACACAGTTGAATTCAGGAGGGCACCTGAGCGCAGTATCTGATGCTCCTAGCATTAATCACTACTGAGAGCATCAGACTATTAGGTATCCAGCCATTGGCCGTGAGGAGGGCTCAGATGGGCCCCTGGGCATTGGCCCACCTTGAAATCTCCCTGTAGGGTCTATGGCTGGTCTGCTACTGGGCAGTATTACATGAATGAATGAAAAGAATAAGCCATCTTAATATTGCACCTATCAGTCTAGAATTTGGATAGGAAGGATTATCTTCTTATTATTACTAGAGTTCTTCTTTATGTGAAAATGTCACTTTTTGATCATTTTTATGTTCAATCTTTGTGCTTACTGTATTTGTATTTGTCCATACGTGTATAATTTATACATACATACTATATACTAGTGTATAGAAATGGAATCACAGAGGCTTTGTGAGGGAATGTAACCTCGGAATCTAGTTTTCTGTGATCAAATACATTCCTTCTAAAAGAGGGTTTCTGCTTTCGTGGTCCATGGCTGCAGGGCCTTGAAACGCACAAGCTTGTAATCCAGAGACAGAAGCTAGCAGTGAGGAAATTAAACTAATGATGGTTAGCTAGTTGTCACATTTCATCCAGTGGGTCAACAGTTTGGAATTGCATTTCCTACAAACGCACAAAGCGTAGCTTCCGTTCTTACTATTTCTAATCATGTACTTTCCTAGGCAATCAAATTGTGATTTTCTGACTATAACAAAAAATAGAAAATGCACTTGTAATAATTTCAAGACGACAAGATACGCTGGCGTGTGGGAATACGCTATTTGAATTTCAGTAAGAGGCAAAAAATATCCCTCCAGAGAGAAATTCACCCTTAGATCAAAAGCTTTATGGCAAATTCAAGGTAAGTCATCACAATAGATTTTCTATCCTCAGAGTGAAAAAAAAAAATCCCTTTAGCTCAGCTTTTTGGATCTCGTTCGACTTACATTTAGAATAGGACCGGAGATGAAAGAATACTATTCAGCTTTGCGTTTAGTAAAAGCGACATGCGAACATTTGCAGCCAATGCTGCAGGGGCCGCGATGAACACGCAGGATTTTTTCTGCATCTCTATTTCAAGCACTCCGTTTCACTACAATGAACCAATAGACCCCCTAGCGTTAATAGGGATTTGGATTTCCAGGCTATTTGTCAAAAGCAATGTGTTTTCTTTTTTTTTTTTATCGTTGAATATTCACGTTGCACCTTTACTGTCTGAGATCATAAGGATTTGTTTGTACGTTCATTACCAGATGCTTCGTTGTATTCATGAACCAACGAGCCCCTGAGATTCCTTAATGGCTTGCAGTGGAATTCTTTCATCACAAAGAGAAGAAGAGATAAAAGCTTTAGACTGGGGTCACCACCTTTCTTTATAACATACGTCATAGAGGTCCCATATGTAGTGGGGGAGGATAACGCATACGAGGACTGCACCTTTTTACCTGGAGGAGCTACTAGAATTCAGATCTGATTGTTATCAGAAAAACCTGAGAAGATGAAGGCTCAGTTGGAGATGACGGCACAGGTGAGCCATTCTCAAGTGCCCCTTGTCAGATGGAGGTAATTACACAATCCCAGCAAACTACTGACCACAACATATTGATTACACCAAGACCACCTCAGGGCACATTCCTCTTCAGTTCTTGATGGCCATCTTCATTGTCTGCTTGGAATTTAGATAAGGGTCATTCTTGTATAGGCAGTGCACTCATTCCATGATAATCACAGAGGTGAGGGAAGGAATGAAAGTGGGGTTTGAAAATGTTATGTTGCTGATTTATTTTATTGCTTTACAAGAGATGTGTGATAGGCATTAGAACGCCATTGCAGTCATATAACATATTGAGGGTAGGTTTACACAGTTTTTGACAGGAGGTTTGGAGGCAGATTTTCCTGTAGGCTTTTCAACCAAAGCCAGAAGTAGATTCAAAAAGAATTGGAAATATAAAGGAAAGACATAGGTTTCTTCTCCTTAGTGGATCCATTTCTGGCTTTGGCTGAAAAAACCTACCGGAAAATCGGCCTCATAACCTCCTCCAAAAAGCTCAATGTGACCCTAGTCTATTTGTTAGACTTCTTCAGAGTTCCAACGTATGTCATCAGTTGAGATGAGCGAAGTATTCAAAAATTTTATTCGACTGCTTCATCAAATTTTACGAAAAAAATTGCACTGAATTACTTCCTCATGAAGCGCATTTCTTTGTAAGTAGCGGGTGTAATGACAGGGAGCGACAATAGCACCGCCCCCCATCATTGTATCCTTCAGATGCCATGATTGCGGCATCTGAAAAAATTACATCATACTTACCTCATCCATTTGCTCACGACGGACAGGCTGCCGCCATCTTAATTGAAGATCTAGAGGGAAATCTCTTGCGGCCCATGATGATGTCATCATGTTGGCCGGTGTGGTGACACGTACAAGATTTTGTGCAAGATCTTCAGTCAAGATGGCGGCGGCCAGCCCGTCGTGAGCAAATGGATTAGGTAAGTATGATTCTTTTTTGTTTTTACACCATTTCAGGGAAAATCCATTCGCTACCACAAGGAAATTCGGCTTCTTGGCTAATCAAATTTTCCTTGATTCATTCAACACTAATTATCAGCTAATAAAAGGTCAGCTACTATTATTCACAGCTTTGAAGTAAATGTTTCTAGAAATGGAGGTAGTGGACAGAAAGTAGTGATCATGGGGAATTGACCTTTCTGGACTTCCTGTCCCTAATTCCAATCCCCTCCCAATCTTGTCCCTAATCCTAATACCTGTCTGCTCTCAAGTAACAGAACAAGTGGAGTAAGGGTTTGAAGTGGCCATACACTTATAATAGCTGTCTGCCTAATGCTGATTCCACAAAATCTTTACTTCCCAGCTCCCCCATGCACATGAAAGCATGGCTGAACACGCATGCATTCTTAATGGTAAGAGAGCCATTGCCAAACACCTCTAGCAGAAACCTATTCTCCTTGAGAACAAAAGGACATTGAGATTCAACAGGCCCAAACCTTCATCTCCTGATAGATGAGAGCCAGCCCAAAAATTGTAAGTTCGGAGAACCTTACACTTATGTGTATGGGCATCTTTAAAGTCTCTTCTAAGGAGTTCTCCAGGAAAACTAATTTAGGCTAAATTCACATGACCATATCCATTTTGTAGTACACAAACTGCAGATACTGGCCATGTGTATCTCCCACTTTCTGCAGGCACCATTGTCAAAATCCTTATTCTTGTCTACAAAATGGCAAAGAATAGGACATGTGTCGAATTTGCAGCACAGCTGCATGGAGATGCATATAAATAGCAATGAATCTAATATATAAAGCTGAGTGTATGTGTGTGTGTGTATGTCCGCTAAAGGAATCCGGGAAGGTTTTAGAAAGGGTCTCAGCTCTCCAGGACATACCGTTCCTGAAATATTCCCAAAAATGCATTAGCCAATAGAAGCCTGGTCACACTTTTCAGCCAATAGAAGCTCACAGGAAGTTAGTCTCCACACACAACAGGTTTCCATAACAACACAGCCAGTTCATTGCTGTAGGTCTGCTTTAAAGGGGCAGAGCACTGTGGATGACACTGTTAAAGAGGTATTCCAGTTACCATAAATATAACTTATGTTTTAGACTAACTCATCATCAATCATTACCTCATATAATGTAAATTTCACATATTTACCATTCAGTAGTAATAAAAGATGTTTTCTTCAACTGCTACCCACTGTGATTCCTCCTAAATTACTATGACATTGACCTGTAATTCAGGCCACCCTCAAAAGGAAGACTTAAAAGCCCCACTTACAGGTCCTACTACGACACGCCCCCGACCCGATCAGGCCACGCCCCCTCTCACTCCGCAGCTGACAGGGATTGCAAAAATGAAGGTAAAAAATCAACTTCTGTCAGCTGCATGGGAGGGAGGGAGGGAGGGTGACTTTCTCCCTGCAGCTCATGCTCAGACTGCACAGTGCTGCTGTCTGAGAGTGAGCTGTTCAAAAGGACATCCCTATGTCCATCCAGACCCTGCACATGACAGAGGACAGAGAGTTTGAAAGCCAGACTGTTCAGCCTCCCCCCAATGTGAAGCCGTGCCACCGGTCCCCATGAAGCTACACCCCTAAACACGAGGCCACACCCCCTGGTTAAGTGAAGACACGGAGGAGAAGCTGTTTGAGCGTGAGCTACTGAAAGGGAGGTCATCCCTTTGTCTGTCCAGGCCCTGCGCCGGACATTGGACAGGGAGTCTGAAAGCCATACTGTCCAGCCTAAAACTGGACCTCTGGCCACTCTAGGGGCAGACTGATCTTGGGGTGGCCAGATATCTGGATTTAGGCTGGACAGTCCAGTTTTCTGGCTCCCTGTTCTCCGTCCGGCGCAGTGCTTGGACGGAGGCAGGGATGTCCACCCTTTCAGTAGCTCATGCTCAGACAGCTTCTCCTCCGTGTCTTCATGGATCCAGGGGGCGTGGCTTAATTTTTAGTGGTGTGGCTTCATGGGGACCGGGGGCGCTGCTTCACGTTTGGGTGAATGGCCGGTGAGGTCCGGCTTTCTGGGGTGGAGATAGTGGCCACCTTAGCTGCTGTGGAGGTCACAGTTAAAGGGGAGGGCGCTGTGGATGTTTCTTTTAAGGGGCGGGCACTGTAGAGGTCACTCTCGATATCTTTTAACAACACACATTAAACATTAAATGAAATAGATTAGATATACCTGGACGAAGCCAGGTCCTTCAGCTAGTAATGAAAATAAAATTAACTAGAAATTAAATGGATTCCTGTTCAATACGCAAAAAAATGCAGATCGGACACAGATCAAAATATGGTCGTGTGAATGAGAACTTATACTTATCTGCTCCCCACCACTCCAATCCTGTTCGCTGGCTCCTGTTCCTCTTGTGGTCCCCCTGCTTGTTTTCTTCCAGCCGGCACATGGACATGGTCACCTGCACTGCTGCAGCTAATGGTTCCCCACGTGACATGTCACCGCTGAAGCCAGTCATTGGCTGCATCAACAGAGGTGACCATGTCCATGTTCCTGCCAGAAGAAGACAACAAGCTGGTGACTGAAAAATTTAGGAATGGGAGCTAGCGCACAGGATCGTAGCAGCGGGAAGCAGTATGAATCTGTCAATAGGTAATGCAGGTTAAGGGCAATAGGAAATAGTTAATTATTCCTGGAAAACCCAAATCCTGGATAAAAATAAGCACCAGCACATTTTTTAAAGCGTTACCTGCAATTAATAACGAAAGGAACAGCTCGACTCTTACTCATACGCTATGCCTGGTATTCAAGGTTGGTCACAGTTAAGAGAATGCGGTTGAAATAACAGATTCAGACCAAGGACAAAAATGGTGCCATTTTTAAGGCAAACAAAATATTATGGGTTTCTCTTCTCTGGCTAGAAGAGTCTAAATATAAGAAAACATATTCTCTCTATAATAGTCAGTAGGGTTGGATTATAGATCTGTGATTTAAGAATCCATTGACTTCTTAAGGAAGAATAAACATCTATATTTTTTCTATTCTCTCGTATTAAATCTGATTTTGTTTGTGAGACTACAGAGAAGCAAAGCTCCGTACAGCACAGAATATCATAAAGACCTGTCAAACTCAAATACCATCATTATGTATGATATGATATAATGACATATTTATGCATAGATGGCTACCAAATCTGTACATAAATACCATAGGCTTGTCTTTACAGACATATGACAAGTACAAGCGGCACACGCAAGTGCAAAAAAAAAGAACTTAGAAGAAAGTATTCCTGAGGATTATTCTGAGAAATTAAATACAAATGATTTTCCGTGATGGGTTTTCATGGTTAATATGATTATCTAGGTTTTGTTCCAGTGCAGAATATTCAATCCTGTTATCATAAGGCTAAACAGAAGCTTTTGCTCATGTATGTCAATGCTTGTAGGAAGCAGAGTTATGGTCCGTTTAAAGTAATGATAATCTATAGCGCTGTACGTTTTCCAAAACATAGTGGAATATTACTTAGTGAAAGGAAGGTCAGAGTATTGCCAACTCATCCTGGTAATTATGGGCTTATGTACTGTAACTAATTAAAGCTAATAATTAAAGGTATGGGTTGAAACTAATGTACAACACCACAGTCACACCCACCTGCGGTATGATTGATGGATTTACAACACTAAAACCATTACTAGTAGTTATTGCCATTGCGATGACTCAGTGTGAACACATTTTGATATCCTAAGATATCTTTAAACTATAAACTATTTTTCCAAGGCAGCCCTTGACTTTCAATTTATTCTTGCAAACAGGAATCAGATCCTGAATGAGCCATCGCATTTAAAACCATGCTTTGAACTAACCCTGGAAGAAAAGCCATGGCCAAAGAAAACATGATTACTCTTGAACTGGTTGCCAAGTGTGAAACTTGAAGTAGGAAAATGCTAGTAGACCTTGAAGAATACAGGTTCATGAATTCAGATCTACAAGTAGGCCTAGTTGAACCTTCTGGAGATCTCAATTCTTGGTCCATCTTTTACTACTAGCAAGTGCATAGAGATAGTAATCAGAGATTTCTTAGAATTTACTCAGCATCTTCTATACACCATTAATAGGCTAGGACAACTATCTACTCACATAACATGAGTGGTGCCTTCTGTTCCTCTGAATAGGTAATCAGTAGTAGTATAGGGGGTCTGACACCCGGACTCCTGCCCATCAGCTGTTTGAGAAGGCTCCTGTGAACAGTACCACCTTCTCACAGCTTTTCCTAGGCCAGTGACAACATGTACATTGGTCACATAGCCTAGGAGCAACTCAGCCCTATAGAGGTGAATGGGGTTGAGTGCGATACGAAGCACAGGTGCTATGCAATGTGTTTGCTAAGCATGGAGAAGGCCGTGAAGCTCACAGGAGCTCTGGTGCCTTCTCAAACAGCTGATCAGCGGGGGATCCAGGGTGTCATACCCCCACCAATCAGATTAAAATCTTGGAAACCTTTTTTAACAAGACTGATTTACTACTGGGTAGACTATATACTACTAATTTCACTGCAATATCTGGTTGTTCATGGGAAGGATATGAAGTGTCCAATTCAAGGGAATCTGTCACTACAATCTTGGATATCATCTGCATGAGTAGGGAGTCTAGAGGAGGAGTCTAGAACACTATTTTTTATTTTCCTACTGACCCCGTTCCCCCACTGTCTGGACTGTGTATTTCAGTGCAGCTTTGAGTACTTATAGTGGGGTATGGAGGGAGTAGGAAAATAAAAAATAATTGACTTATCTGCAGTACTGCTTATGTACTAGAGCAGAATTGGGGTGATAAATGGTTTCATGATATTTCCATTGATTCCAAAGCAGCTGCATTAGTTGGCTGGTTCACCCATAACAGTCATGTCCGGCCAACGTTTTTTTTGCCTGTGTTGGAAAAAGTTATGTACTTTGTACACCAATCATCAGCGGAAGATATATAAATGAAATATATAAACCAGTATGATTTGTATTATTTATTATCAGTGATATAATGCAAGTAAAGCTTGAAAAGGTACTTTCTGGATTTGCAAAATTATGCCCTATCTCCTTTACATGGGCCGAGATTCACACAGATTATATCTAACGAGTGTTGATAGTAACGCTCGTTAGCGATGATCAGGTGGTGTATACGTACCACTGATTACCCAATGAAACGTTCGTTCATCGTGTAATCCGAACATTTGTGTGCACCCAAAAATGATCGGTTACCGGCATCTCCTGCCAGCAAACAACTAGTCATTATGGGAAAGAGTGATGGCATTAGAGGTCACTGTTCCCCATACTCTGGGGGAGATTGTTGCATGTAAATGCAGCGGTCTCCTGCACTAGTGATCAGCAGATTGTAGGGAAGGAACAATTCCTTCCCAATGATCTGCTCTAATATAGTCCCATGTAAAGGGACCTTAAGAGATGGCCATACAAATTAGATTTATGTTGGCTAAACATGCAAATTTCAGTGGAAGCAGCCAACAATGTTCATTAGTTGTTCAGCCAGTGTTTGTCTGATATATGTCAGGAGGGAAAAAAGAATTCTCAATCTCAAGGGAGGTAAGTCACTTCCAGTTATCTGGTACTGGATTATCCTACACTACCCATTTAGAAGACATACATGTACAGCCGAATCGGACATTCATATACTGTATATGGGAAGTTTGTTAGGACTAGCTGTCAGCCGGGCCAGCTTAAACTTTTCTAATGTTGTTACAGACTAAAATGGCGAGACCCATGAATACCGTGTGCACCATATGGATGACACCCATAAATATACAGGTAACTTAGTTTAATTGCTTCCCTAAGCCAATAATCATAAGTGATTATGCTCAGACAGTGGAAGCTTTCCAGAACAAAGACAAAACAAATCCCATCACATGAGCTGGAACTTTAATGATAATTTCTGCCGGTATAAACAGGTGATATACTGGATTTTTACAACTGTAAATCAATCTTTGCCATATGTAAAGTTTTTGCTTATGGAAATATGAAATTGTTAAGAACTGTATTAGAACAATAGGTTGAGATGCCTAAATGAATTGTCCACAGCTGCAGTGCATTTTTCTAGATGCCTCTAGCATGGCTGGACCTGTAGAGGTGAGCTCCATCGTCTCCCCTCATGCATTGCTACTTTCAAGTGTAACTGTGTCAGCATCCCGTTTGACATGGCTGTGATGTGCCACCCATGTGTCATGCCACTAGGTCATGTGAGACATGGGTGACGTATTGCCACCATTTGGGGATCAGGTAAGTACGCTTAGCACTGTGGGGTCTGGCCATGTTGAGTGGGATCTAAAAATACATAGCAAAGGTGGCCGACCTCTTTAAAGACTATTATGGCTATATCTTTCAAATTAAGGCTTTTTGTTTCTAAAGCTGGGCACACAGTCTTTGGTGACAAATGGCTCAAACTCTTAATTCAAGTTAATTTCCAGTTTGATCAGGAAAAGTGGTGGCAACATCTAGTTGGTCAAGAAGCTCATAGAGCATGCCCACACATTTCTACCTACTCTCTTGTATTACTACTACATGTAATAAGGTAACACTGGGCTAGGTTATTCATGGGCATGTACAAGCAAAATCTTCACTTGTAAGTGTGATGGACATAGAACATTATTTTCTAGGAGACATCAGGTTTTGGAAAATATAAGTTCCTCATTTGTGGTGACCATGTGAAGTGTAGGTACAAATGACTGAATGTAGAGGTTAAAATAGTATAACAAGCCATGCATATGTCCCCTTCAGTGTTCTCAACAATAATGCATTAAAGAGAAACTCCATTCAGAATGTCTTAATTTTTAAAATACTTTTATTGGAATATTAAATGTTGTTAAGAACTTTTTGAACTTATCTTGCAAGTAGACAGCAGGAATAGACATAGAAACTAAAAAAAATCCAACCTCTTGATGATTTATGGTCCTTCAATGGGTTATTTAACTGTTTTTATTTTACAAAGCTAAGTTCTAATCAGTGACCTACAAAAATCTAAATCACAATAAGTATTGATGACTTTTCCTCTGGGGAATATGCAGTTGGCTGTGATGCATGGATAAAACAGGTCAACCAGAACAAGAACCACTGTTTCTTAGTGGCTCCCTGTTCTGACTAAGAGGAATGGGGTCTAAAGAAGGACTCAAACCCCTTAATGATGCCGAATGTCCTAGAGCCTAATCTCTAATACTATTTCATACTGAGAATCTTAATACTTCTCTATACAAAAGAAATTTAAGATGTGGGACTCAAAGCTTCTCCTGTTACTGTATAATCCAAATAACAACAACCTAAACGAAAAACTTGAAAACATATTTTAATCTGGCTGAAATGTGCTGCATTCCTCTACACTGAATAACAAATTGATCCCACTCTTTCCAGGGCTACAATTCAAAAACAATAACGTGCCTACGAGTGGGATCCTAACGTTCTCTTGTGAAATGCAATAAAACTAACAAACACTAGCAACAAAACTAAAACACAAAAAAATTGCACTAGCTATATTTTTATCAATCATGTTTAACCATTAATAACATTAGTGATAAATACATGTGCGATGATCTGTCCACATTTGCATTGGAGGCTCTATTAGGAGCCTCAATCGCAGATTCCATCACATTTGATGGAACAAAATAACACATCTTGCGGCACACTAGCGTATGGGGTCCGTCAGGTGCCATTGCTGTCTGTCATGAGACAGATCCATCAAAGCTGAAATTCCATTTTTCTGTTCTTATGGCAGAAGAGAAACACGGAATTCACAACACAGATACTACCTTGAAGTTGCAATTGAATTCCCTCTCCCCCCAACTCAAAACTACACACAGGTGTGGGATTAAGTGACAGCTGCTCTTGAAATGTTCCTTTAGATTCACCTGAAAATTATAGGATATAAAGCAGACATTTTTTTGGCTTGCATTAAATCCATTGTTTAAGACTTTTTGCTAGTGAGGTTGTATTCTATGGACCCGACATCCAATTATATTAATCCGTATTTTGAAAACTTTTCTGTAACCTTGATGAGACAATTATCTCATTACCTTGTTCCCTGGTAGCATACATAATCAGGTAAATACTTTTATCTTAACTTACTAAGCCTGGAGGTAAGCGGCCACGCCTGGAATGCAGTTTAATGGTGGGTGTGCCTGTTACAACGTATGATGAACAAAGACGTGCACAACCTCATCTGCTCAATTAAGGCATGATTACTAGTAGTGTACTATTCACATAAAGGTGGCAGATTTAAAAAATCTAGTATTAACAAGATAATAAATAAATAAACAAATAAACAAACAAATAAATAAAACAAATATATGGTATGCACATAAATAAGAAATACAAACATAAAATGCATTTTTGAATATCGATTTTTTAGGCTACTCAACACAGTGCTTTATGAATAAAGTCTGACCTAAAGACCCGTTTACATGGGCACCTTACTGGGCCAATAGTTTTCTTATTAATTTGCACATGCAAACGTCACGCCGATCACATGAAGAATGAGAAAACAGTAGAAAACATTGACGCTTTTTAACAGCCCATTGCCCCGTAAACATGGATGTGCTGCCAAGCAGACAATCCTATGGGGAGGAACAATTGTAGTAACGATCATTCATTACCATGCAGACCCCATGATTGCTGCATGTAAATGTTTGGGGACAATTGTTCATATCAATGCTCATTTCCAATCACTGCCCATCTAAATTGACTTAAAAACATTATGATTGCTCGTTATATTCTAATGATTCTCAAATGATAATCTGTCATAATTACAAAATAAATTACAATAAATAAACTAATAAATCTCAGTCAAGAATTTAACAGAGGTTTTTTTTTTAAAAGCTTCTCATAAAATAATAGAATTTATGCAATTTAATGCCAAGCCTCTCAAGTCTTTAGATTTTTCTTTTCTTTTTTCAGTCAGGAATGAATTTTCTTTTATCCTTCAATTTTTGCACCAACAGCAGATCATGAAGTCTTATGAAGTCATTAAGTATTTCTGAAACCTTTAAGAATGTCTTAGCCACAGGACTTTTCAGTAACTTCAGGCAGTTAACTCAAGATATTTCAGACTTTGCATTCAATATTTTAAGATTTCACCCAACACGGTAGTAAAACAGACACATAAAACTATGGTTTAAATAAAAAAAAAATCACTTTATTCATTAAATGTGCACAGCATTTGCAATTACAGCAGTTTGTTTTTCAGTAACAATAAAAAGTTTTGCATGATGTCTCATAAATACGTAAAGTCATTTTACAAAAAAGAAGGCTAAATGTTTGCCCTGTAAAATATTTAGAACGTAATAAAAAAAAAATTCAAAGCACTCAAGCCAACAAAAGTAAGGTAATGATATTAAATAACATCTTATACTGATTGGATGGGAATAACCCAGATTTTGCACTTTTGCAACCACTTACAGTTTGCTTTTCCCTTTTTGGCCTAGTTAAAAAAAAATTACAATAAAAAGATGTAAAAAAAAATTCTTTTGGAATGAAAGGACTCAATGCCGTGGGGAATCCGTACATGAAATAAAGACTGAATTCCCTTTCCTACCTTTTGTTATGACCCAAAAGGAAACATTACCAGGTAACACAGCTTAATGAATCACCTCCTATGAGATCTGCTGGTTACAGGCTGTTACAGCACACAATAAAATATTACTGTAAAAACAATAATTAGTTTCTTTTTAGTTCAGGCCTATATTGGTTCTGATATTTCAGTTTCGCTTCAGAGCAGAATTAACTCCACAGAGGGTTGCACTTATATGAGTAATAGCTCAGTCAAGAACAACATTTATCACAATTTTGGTCTTTCATGTTTTCCTTACAGGGAATAATCGCTTTAAAATTAGAAATGATGAAAGAAGAATTCCCTTTCTTCTACACTGTAACAGTATACAAAACAATGATAGGCCCTGGGCGTATCTAAGGGTAGAATCAAACATGATGGCCGGCGAGCAGGCGAGATTTGGCTGAGCGGCCATACAATCCTGATTGTTATTCATTTACTTATTGTTAATGGTCGCGCAGTATAGTAGGTTTATGGCCAAGCCACAGCCAGGGCTTGACTGTCCACAGGGTGCTATGTGTACATCTACTCAAAGGGCCATTTAAACAGCCTTCGAAGAAAGGGGAAGATTGATTAAAACTGTGCAGACAAAAAAGTGTCATTGTTGCCCACTGCAATCAATCACAGAGCAATTTGAATCACACTTGTCAACTCTCTAGGAACACCTAGGAAGTTTCCAAAATAAGGAGGATCCTCCTGCATTACTGGAAGAGTAATCAAATCTCAGCACAGCATAGAAGGCTTTCTCCAAAAAAACACAGTCCCTTGTGTACTGTAAACATATGTGGAGTCAGGATTCTGCATCATTAGTCCTGGTGCCCAAGGTACAATGGGGGGAGAGAGTTGTGCAAAGGAGTAATGCACAAAGTGAGGGAAACACTCTACACAGGGTGGGGTGATGCATAAAGGAGCAAGATTTGGCACAAAAAGAATCTTGTTCACACGAGGAAAAAATTCCAGTCCAGCTCACTTATCAATCTCTTGTAAGACATCTTTCAAATTTTGTCAAGTGTGGTTTTAATCTTACCGGAGTCATTTAAGAAAGGAAAGCTAAGATCTGATTGGTCACTATATGTGGGCAACAAAGATTTTTAAAATTACTTTTAGACAATTTTGAAAAATGAGGCTCATGAGCCAATTAAGAATATAGAACCTATTAAGCTAGGTATGGACATCATTGCTGTCTTCATTTAAAGGACCCTTTACAGGGGCTCACAATCGGGGAAACTATCAGTAAGGAGTGTTCAAAGGAATGCTCGTTTCTGATAACTGCCCTGTGTAAAGGTGTTGCAGATCACCCAATGAACGAGCAAATGCATTATTCATCAGCTGAAGGCATCATTGATGCGGACACCATAATCATCATTTCTGGGCACCAGGTCGTCCTGTGTAAACAGTGATCTGCTGCCCAGGAACAATGATTTCTTATGGGAATATTGAATCACAGTAGCAATTGTTCATCTCTCTACAGAGGAGATGATTGCTCACCTCCTGTAATGAGCAGGCAATTATCAGTAACAATTCATTCCCACTAAGTGATTGCTCAGTTGGCTCTTGTAAGGGGGGCATTAGGAACACTACCATGCTGTCTAAGACAATAGTATAGCACTGTATTATTAGAAATCAGCACTGTTCCCCTATTTCTTCACCCAGATACTTGCAAAAATCATGTCTGCCTGATCACGATAGCCTTCTCCAGTGTATTAGGAAAATCATATGTAAATTATTGATGTTGATAGGTAGAATATCAGCTAGCCCAACATGCAATGCCAAAAAGCCTGATATTAATCATATTTCCAATATGGTCCAACATAATCAGCATATTTTGGTGGCTTTAATAAAAGTCAGTTTGAAGGAAAATGATTGGCTAAGTAAACCCTTTGAAGTAATTACCCTGTTCTGAAATAAAAGTGTTTCTAAACAGAAGTAACAGGGCAACTGGACTATGATTCATTAAAGTGGCAAATGCAAGCATCTCCTGGGAAGATCTTCTACATAAGCTCTCTACTCATGATCCATGATCTGTGAGAAAGTTAAACACTGTCTGCTCTTTTCAGCCCCTGGACCTTTTCTCTGACCATAAATCATATTGTGATCTGTAGAGATGACCGAAACAATTCTAAAATTCAAAAATCTGATCAGAATTTTCTCATTGTAACACATTTGTTATATGTTGTGTGACTTGATTCGGCAAAATCGAGAAAGAAAGGGAGAGAAAGAGAGAGAGACAGAGAGAGAGAAAAAAAGAGAGAGAGGGGCTTTTCCAGGGTTATTGAAGCACCTTGATTGGGTTCAAATTTATTTATATCAGAAAGCCGATTTGGACCTGAATCAAATTTTAAGAAATTTGCTCATCTGTAATGATCTGTAATATCTTTTAGTAACTACAGATGTAGGTGTCCTTTAACCATAGTTACACCCTGGATTTAGTAAAGTCTAATGAAAATACAAACGCAGTACAACATTAAACAATTCTGCATATGGTTTTTGGAAAGTTTTTCAGCACTAACTTTTTTGTATTTTTGTAAATTTGAGTAATTTGAAATTAATTAGCACCAGGTTGTGTCATTTAATACAAATTATTGTAATTAGTATAAAACTAAGAAAATATACATTCTCAAATATTTTAGGGCTCATGATTATTTGCCCCAGTGATTGCACAGTTTGCACATTATTAAAAGGGATTTCAAAGATTTTTTTTTTTTTTTTACTGATGACCTATCCTCAGGACAGGTCATCAGTATCTGATCAGTGGGGGTCTGACACCCAGGACCCCCCACTGATCAGCTATTTGAGAAGGCAGTGGCATTCCTGTGAGCGCCGTTTCCTTTTCTCTAGTTTTCCTAGGCCGAGTGATGACACGTTCATGTGTCATGTGGCCTAGGGTCAGCTCAGCCCAATCAATTAAAATGGGGCTGAGCTATGATACCAAGCATAGCCGCTATACAATGTACAGAGCTGTGCTTGGTAATCTGCAAACTCACTGCCTTCTGAAACAGCTGATCGACGGGGGTCCCAGGTGTTGGACCCTCACTGGTCAGATATTGGTGACCTATCCAGAGGATAGGTCATCAGTATAAAAATTCTGGAAAACCCTTTTAATGTAGCCTTTATACCACTGATACATTTTAGTGCACTTTTAAAGAATTTAAGTGTTTGGTCTCAAAATAAGTCTGGCCACACACTTTAGCTAGCGGCTCACAGAATGCTTCTTCAGCCCACAGTTATGATTCCTGACCCCACTATTCACATGCGCCAGCAGGTCAGTCGAGTGTGCATCTATTCATAATAGGGAGAAGGGAATCAGTCGCTTCCAGATACTTGTAGCCATCGCTTATGTCCCTTAAGAACAAAGAATTGGACATCCAATATATCCGACTCTTGTACTGGGTCACCGCCAAACACATTAGATAGTTGGTGGGTCCTGCCGAAATCATCAGGTTTGGCTTACATTCATCTAATGCGTATGGCACCTTAACAATATTTTTGGAAGTACATAAGCCTCATGTTCAAGAACTAAAGGTGTTGTCCAATGAAAAAAAAAACAGATACTAACTGTCATTGTATTAGATAAAGCTGGGAATACATACTAGATTATAGGTGGCTGAACCTGCCAATATTTGCAATTTTTGGATCTGACGACTATCTAATGTGTATAGGTAAATTGATCCATCACAGCGCCCTAGATAATTTGTTCTTCTAGGAGTTAAGGATCATGTGTCAGCATGATCAACCTTATTAAGCCAGGGATATTGCTTTGTAGGGTTGTTCATGCTGAATAAAAAAATACCTTATTTATGTTTATAGGTAGCAGCAATCCTGAGATATGAGCATTATCTTCTGAGCACCAAGGGACTGTCCAGAAGGCTTGGAGCAGTGCTATCCTAACATTGATCTCCTCTGTGCACTCTTCCTACCCGCTGTGCATTCCCCCACCCCCTGTGATTGACAGGGCTAGACATCTTATCTCTCTGTATTCTTGCTCCTCCATAAGTCAGCTCAGTGAATAGGCAGTTGAGAAGTGCCTCTGAAGCTCATCAGATCAATTGCGCATGCGCTGACTTGGCACTTATTCAGTGGAACTGATGCTGCTTCCTAATCTTCGGAACCGGCATCAGATGCACTGCTCAACCACCCAGTCACTTGGCACAGGAGCAAGAATACAGGGCTAGATGAGGTGTCTAGCCCTGTCAATGACAGTGGAAGGTGGAGAGAGCAGAGGGAAGGAGAGAGTGGACAGAGATGGGCATTAGGATAACAGTGCTCCAATCGTTCTGGCCGGCCCCTTGGTGCTCAAAAGAGCTAATTAGCACAATAATAAAAATGGTCACATCTCAAGAGCACTGCTACCTAGAAGTGTAAGCAGGGTATCAGTGCAGTGTCCAGAAGCAATTTGTTCCCTCTCCATATTGAAATAAGAGCATACTTTATACCATACTTAATTTCATTAGGAGATGGGAGGGGTGTCAGGAATGATAGCTGTTGGCCAAACCTAGGAGCAGCAAATAGCTATTTAATGCACATGGCTGGAATAAGTCAATGAAAGAAGTGCCTACTGTGTGCACTGGTTTTCATATATGAGGCACTACATCATTTTGCAGGCACATACTAATTAGACTTCCATTACTAATTCTGAAGATGAGATTGTATTCACAAACTGGAAATGTGGGATATGCAAATGAGATTGTTTACGGCAAAACAACGCAGAATTGTTCTGACGTCTTCTATAGACTGCGGAAAGTACTGAACTCAACACCTCTAACCTTGTATTTCAGACTCTCTGCGCCAAATGTTTGTACGCATTTGTCTGCGTGGCCAATAAACATTAGAAATGCATATGGAATATTTGGAGGAAATACCAAGTATGTTCTTGTAAAAGCTTTGTACTTTGCTAGTGAATTCTAATATATGATCTAATGGAATTATTTAAAGGGAACCTTCTTTTAAACCTTCCTTCCTTTGCTCGATTTCTATAGAGTCAGGAAGGTGTGACTCTCACGTCTTCAGATGCTCATTTAGTTCAATTGCGCTTACTAGTCGAGCTGTTGAGTTGTTTTCCAGAAATAGAAAAAAGGGCCTGAAAGAGCACAACATTTTGTAATGCAGCTCACCTCCATTCAAATGAATGGACCTGAGGTCTAATACCAGTTACAGGCTATGGGCAAGTATGGTGCTCATTCTGATAGATTTTTAAAAAAAATCCACTTCTGGGCTACCCATTTAATTTCAAAGAAAACATAAACATTCACATTTTCCTCTTGCCAGAAAATAAATACTTATAGATTGGTAACAGCCAACTACAGTATATTGAACCCATGTAAAACTGACCACCGACCCCCTCCTGTACCATTCTTAGCAAAAAGTAAAAAAAGAAAGCTCAAACTGACTGCCCGTGGTATGTCCGATATGATCTATCTAATCATACATCATGTGACTATCGGTAGTGCATTCACTTGTTTAAGCCAAGCAAAAAGTTGCTATTATTAAAAAAAAAAAATACAAAAAATTGAAAAATTCTGTTTGGAGTGTAGACATGCATTTTTTTTTCAGCAACACCATTAGTTTCAAGCTTTAAATTAAAGCTCAGATTTTTTTTTCTTTTTTTTCTTATATATCTATAATAAATATTCATCTTTATATAATAAATATATTTTATTGGTTTATTTTATAAGAAAATAAAAATGTTCCTTCTTAAGTCGTCGTCATTTCCTGGTTTAGCCAACGGTTGCATGGAAAGTACATGACAATTAACAAATCATTTGTAACATTGTACATTTCAGATATCACAAAAAAGTTATAAGCATTCAGGGGAAAAAAAAAAAAAGAGTGAACGGTCAATAGAACCATTTATACATACAGCATACCTTTTTTTTTGAATGCATACTTTAACCAAACGATGGATTCCTTAGGTATTCCACAGTCTTGCTTTGTGAAATTCATTTTTGTAATAAGGCAAGTATAAACTTAATACTTTAAGAGCAGTTTACATGTCTTTAAATGTATATATAAATGGTTTTCAAGGCTCTCCAGTGTTTCCGATGCGCGTCACTTGAAGCTTCTTTCATAATTTTTAGCCAGCAGAGTCGCTCTATACACACTTATTAGAGTGACTCTATGCAAAATTGTCCCACAATCACATTTTCTAGCTCTTTATGACAGAAATTTTTCAAGATCGCAGCTGAGGTTCACAGGAGGAGTGTGCAGTGACCTGTGGATAAATAGAGGTCTTTCAGTTTCAAGTTTAATTATCCCCAATGAATGAGGACTGGCAAAATGATATGAAAATTATAAACACCTGAAAAAATATTGCTTGCTGTGGTAGATAGCATTGGTATTTCCAGCATCATTAAAGGTAAAATGTATTGCACTGAGCAAAATGAAAAGATGCCTATCCGTGTATTTGCCTGTCAATAGGTTACATAGGGCACCTAGCTGCAGATAAATTATAATTACCCGGCAGCAGATAGAACAATTTAGGATAACAAAATGAATACTGCATTGCAAATGCCAGCAGATGAAGAAATTATGTAGAAATGTTTTCAACAACTAACAGATTTATAAAGGAATATCAGTTCTAAATAACTAGTAACACATACTGGAGAGGAAAAAAGTAGAAATAAAAATTACAAAAAAGGTTACAAAACATCATTTAGAGAGCAGGAGGAGCTGAGCAGGTTGATATTTAATTTTATCGGAAAACTTGTAATTTTTACATTTATATCTCTGCTTTTTCTGGACTTAATACCACCCTTGTGTACAACTCAGAGACTGACAGCTATCTCTGTATATATACTTACACAGAGAATACTATCAATCTCTGATAACACCTTCCCCATGCACAGCTATCTCTGTATACACACTTGTACAGGGAATGCTATCAATCACTGATAAAATCTCCCCTGTGTACAGCTATCAGTGAATGACAGATATCTATGTATACACACACACACACACAGAATTATATCAAATCACTGATAACACCTCCCTGTGTACAGAAATCATTGATTGACAGCTATCTATGTATACACACTTACAAAGACAATGCTACCAAATCACTGATAACACCTCCCCCATGTATAGCTATCTCTATATACACACTTACACAGAGAATGCTATCAAATCACTGATACCACCTCCCCATGTATAGCTATCAGTGACTGACCGCTATCTCTGTATTCACACTTACACAGAGAATGCTATCAATCACTGATAACACCTCCCCTGCGTACAGATATCAGTGACTAACAGCTATCTCTGTATACACCCTTACACAGAGAATGCTAACAATCACTAATAACATTTCTCCAGTGTACAGCTATCAGTGACTGCCAACTATCTATGTATACATACTTACACTAAGAATGCTATCAATCACTGATAACACCTCCCCTGTGTACAACTATCAGTGACTGACAGCTATCTCTGTATTGACACAGAGAATGCTATTAATCACTGATAACACCTCCCCTATGCACAACTAAGTTCAGAAAAAGCAGAGATCTAAATGTATAAATGATAGGCTTTTACTGAATCTTTTTCCACAAAATTATATACCAATCTGCTCACCTCCTCCTGCTCTATAACATGCCTCCCGCAGATTACACTGCATTATGTGTCTTTTTTTTTTGTTTTGTTTTGTTTTTTTTTAAAATATGGTCTTCTAAATCAAGGGATGATGACTATGGATTATAGGACTATACCACTTGGAACCGAACCCGAGTTCAGGAAAAGGTTTTTAACAGTAGAAATTAATTTTTGAAGTTATTACCCAAAGTCTCGATAGACTTCGCAAAGTAATAACTTCAGCTCATCTGAGTCAATACATTCTAATAGTATTCTAACAAAGTTTAATGCAACTCGACTTCGGATGCTTCATCCAAAGTTGATTCGCTCATCCCTAGTAAAAATATTTCAGGATATAGGTAATAGCTTTCTGGAGATGAGTCTTAGATCCATCGATTTATTCTGATTGCTATATTAAGGGCCCATTCACACGACCGTGTGAATGGGTCCGCATTTATTCCGCAATTTTGCGGAATAGATGCGGCCGCATTCACTTCTCCGCATAAAAAAATAGAACATGTCCTATACTTGTCCGCAATGGGGCGCCCGCAATACTATGGTCGTGTGAATGGGCCCTAAGAGTCAGAAGGGATTTTTTCTCCCCTAAGATGGGACAACTGGAATCCAAATGATAGTTTTTAACTTCCCCAAGATCAACACTGTAGGATTATAGGATGAACTTGATGGACCTTCACATAACAGGGTACCCACATGGCTCTGTTTTTTTCTCATGCATAAGGTTATTTTTGTGCCAAGTGCCACTGAATATTAAAAAGCTTTCTTTCCATAGAATTTTTAGGAAGATTAACTCCATACTGAGCCATCATATTGGACCTCCATGTGCCGCCATACAGCCTCCATGAAAGGGCCCTGCCATGTGCAATGAGTCTTAAATTTCTTGGTACAGAGCTGTATTGTAGATCCATGCAGAAGCTGTATACATAGACTAAAGGTTGTGACTGGATCCATCCTTGGCTCTAAGTATACTCCTAATGCACAGAGACACAATACACCCAGGTGTATGAGCTCGAGGGCCCTTTTTTTTTTTTACAGTTTTACAGTTTTATACTGTATAAGAGTTATTTTGTATAACACTGGTATAAGGCTTGGAATTCAGATGTGACAACAAATGTGCTTTTGCTGAGTGACAAAGTGAGAGGCGGACCGGACGTGACAATCAGTGCTGAAAATTACACATGTAACATATTAGTGCAGCATTTGGTCTGACTTTTATTTATAGTATCTTCCATCAAAACTTAAGCTGGCCATACGCATGAGATTAAAGATCAGCTAGAGATGTAATATATATGCAGCAACCTGACGGTCATCTGGCAAAAGAAGGATTTGGCCTCTTTCTGGCTACTGTTGACCAATGGGTTTGTAATATGACTATATGGCACTAATATAGCCTTTGTAGAAATTCTGCACCATTTTCTATATTTCACAAGGTATTACCCACTTTTTTGCCAAGTCTTTTGTGCAGTCCACACAGAGGTCTTGTCCATAAAATGCTTATTTGCTGATGAAGGGTCATGTGACCAGGAAAATAACCTCCATGTAATGTCTCCTCCATTCAGGGACACTGCACCTTCCCTCTACACTTGTACTGTTGGGAGTTTAGTGCAGGTGCAGTGTGTTTGAATGGAGGAGGCTTGAGATGTGTCTGGTCACATGACCCTCCATCAGCGGCCATCTTATGGACAGTAACTCTATATGAACAGCACAGAAGATTTGCCTAACAAAGGGACATGGCTTATGGCATATAGCAAACTGCACAAAATATCAACAAGGCTATATTAGTAAGTGCCATATAGACATCCTGTATACACATTGGTCACAAAAAAATAAAAAAAATAATCATCACATATTAACAGTCTATATGAGAATATTTTATGTATTTTTTGACAAAAAAATGGTGGTTGGTTTTCTGGTTTTCTTTAGCACGGCAGTCTTGCTTACATCTCTCAGTCAAACTATCACCGCGGCTTTCCGTAGTGACAAATTTAAAGCATCACACATTACATTAAGCAATGCAATGCTCTTCTGTGGGTATCTTCATCTAGGTATATCAAGAGAGCTGTCATATTGTCATCCCAATTCTACACCTACTGCCATTATGAGGATTACCTTTCAGCGATACCTATCTATACTGAAGGTCTTATCATTTGTGCTGACTGCTACAGAAAGACAATATTTTGCATTTCGTTTTCAACAGCATAGTGCTGCCAAAATTAAAGAAGAACAATCCAAATTTCCCCAAAAAAATAATATTTTCTACTATTAATATTGAGGTGGAAAAAATTGTGATTTTGTAAATATCTCAAAACTAGCAGGGTCAAGCATTCATAGAAGGCTTTGCATATCTGCTGCAGATAGACACTCCTTATTGAAAATATATGTAACACTGATCCTTCCCTACACTCTCCAATCCATCGGGTTGATATCTGAGAACAGTATGGTACTATAGAGATGAGCAAGCATCTTAAATTTAAATTTGGATCAATTTCTGCAAATCGCCTGGATGATTTGATTGAGGGACAAATAAATTCAACCTGAATAGAGAGTGCCTCAATTCCTTGTAAAAGTTTCAATTTATATTCCTCCTCTCTTCTCTCTCCTTGATTCTCCAAAATTGAATCAGATACAATTTGGATTAGTTAGAATCAGAATTTTCAAAAAATGGGGTTGAATTTCTGAATTTTAGAACCAATTTGCTCTTCTCTACTTCCCAGCTGTTTTTTAGATACCATAAAGCAGTGTTCCTCAACTCCGGTCCTCAGGGCCCAGCTGCCGGTCATGATTTGAGAATATCCCACAAAATGAATACCTGAGGTAAGTCCAGATGCACTGATACTAATTATATCACCTGCTCAATACTAAGGAAATCCTGAAAACATGACTGGTAGGCCCTGAGGACTGGGGTTGAGGAAACTTCTGTCCTCTGAATATTCCTACAGCCCTTCCCGATTCTTACGTCTATGGTCTTAATTTGCTTGAATGATTTTTAGAACCTGTTACTAGTTTTCCATGGCTATCTACTCAATTTCTAATATTGTTTTTTTCCAGACAAAAATGAATATTGTAAGATATTGAGAGGCCACAGTATAGGTGCTTACATGGGGGATGTGTTTCTTTTCTGGTTGTATGTAAAAAGGAATAAACATCTTTATGAAATATGAATATACTGTGTACTGAATAGAATATTATGGGATAAGATCAATGTACCCTGATCAGCAGTGAACCATCTCGGCCTAAATAATGCAAGTTGATCGCTTTCATATTTATGATCACTACAAGACAAAGCACAGATCATAAACCAACCACGAAAGCATATAAATTATGAACTGTCCATCTATGAAACAGTTTAACATGGCTTATCAATAATGCATTGCTGTGCAAACTTTCATCTTTTAATGTTTGGAGCGGAATGTTATTGTGCTTGTGCTTTTATTGATGAAGAAGTGTGTATTTTTACGCTGCGGTATGCCCGCGCTGTACTTTATGACATCTGGCTGATGATTTCCACACCCTAATAAATAATGTAATGTGGAGCTTAGCAGAAAGCAAACAGAGCTTGCAATTTTCCAATGTTAGTAGAAAATTTATCTCATAGTGATAAAAATATATGTGACCTTATACTCTAAGGGTGGCATGTATCATCTTCTCCTGTGATAAAGTTTACAGTGCAAATAAAGGGATTTAAGTATCAGTTGCCTTTTTCAATTTCATTTTATGTAACTTTTTTTTCTAGATCACAGGGGAAATTTAAAGTATAAATGTAAAATTTTAGCAATAATATATAAGAATTAGACTAGCTACAGATTATGATCTGTGCTAAGATTTGGCCTCAAATGCTGCAGGGCAGTGGTGGAGGTTATGAGGGGGTGGGGATCTTTGCTTGATTGTCTCTCATCTCTGTGGGTTATCATTCTAGATCAATACGGATGCCTGATATATAGTCTTGCAGAGAAAACAAGTGTACAATTTCTCCAAAGCCTCTCCATTTTGGACAACCAAAGGCTGAAACTTATCTAAAGTGACATGGTTTGGGCTGATTATGCACATTAGATAGCTTTTAGCCTAATGTTTTTGGCTCGACAGCTATTTCTTTTGACCTCTCTCAATACATGTACACTCTAAACTTGGCCAAGCTTGCATGTATTGTTAATGGGGAAAGCTGCTGCCTGTCACCGCCCTTGAGAACGAAAGAATCAGGCGTGTTGAAATTCGACTAACCCTTCCTTCCCTTTACATCTACTATCGGGGAATGGTAGAACACCCACATACAGAATAAATACAATCAAATATGGCTGACATTCAGGGGCGTAACTACTATAGTGGCAGACCACGCGACTGCTATGGGACCCGGGGTAAGAGGGAGCCTAGTTGGGATCATCTCCTCTTCTACTTGAGGTAAAAACTTGGTCAGGACTCCACCCTCTAAAGAAACAACTTTTAACAAATGAGGCAGTGGAAGAATGGCTCAAGGGTCATTAAAAAGTGTTTAAGTAGAAACCCTTCTGTCCTGTGTGGGTGGCCTTGTTTGATCCTTGCTATGAGGACCTTACTTCTCTATGTACGTTAGTACTGACATTTATCTAAGGTGTATGGACACTTTTGGGCAAGCAGTTGGGGAATTTTCTTTGAGACATTCATGTCGCCTGAGGCCTACTTTCTTGGATCCGAGCCTGTGAAGCTGTCCATTAATGTCAGCAAGGTCTGCCAATACCAGAAAGATTTGTCAACAATCAATGTGTATCAGGGGTATGCTGGATTTCAATGTGACCAATGGTACTGAGATAGAGGGTACCAGTAGTGTCTGGCAGCAACTTGTCTCCTTTTTCCATTGAGGTGGTTTTCCCCAGCCTCTTGGGGACACATGACTGCTGAGGCCAATCAAATGGCTGCAGTGATGCACAGGACTCGGTCCTTGCAGGAAGTTTACATGCAAGAACCACTAGTGCAGTGAAGAAAGCCTGGGATCCAAGGAGCCAGAACCAAGTGGTTGTGAGCAGGTAACAATAGTTGCCTTTTCTGGTTCCTCTGCATGGAGAGGGGAATTTAACCAAAAGGTGAATTGTGGACAATTAAGTATTGTGGATAGTGATACATTTAGCATTACACAAGTAAAATATGCTAAATATCTGAAGGATGTTGGTAGACTCTGAAGACACCTGAGGAACCATGATGCACAGGCAGTGGGGGGGGGGGGGGGGCACAGATACAACTGAATGTTGTGATTGATGGCACCAAGCAAATGAGCCAGGGCACAAGCGCCTGTCGCCAAGTGCTAGCAAAACACCTGATGTCACCAGAACCTAGACAAATCAGCCATTACAATGTCCACCACATAGCATAAGCTGTGTGTGCACTCTGAAGACCATAAGTAGCACATTACAATTATTATTCTGTCAGTTCTGCTGTAATGATAGTTAAACTTTTACGGAATACATGACACAATATTTTTTTTAATTTAAAAGTATAAAAAGACATTCTTACACTTGGCCTTTCTGTAAGAGTATTTCATATAGGCAATTAATTTTGAAGCTTAGAAAGTATATAGTTACTTATAAAAATGGATTTGCTTCAATTAATTTCCAAGAAAGTATATAGTTCCGTATAAAAATGGTTTCACTTAGTTTCTACTAATGTTAACATTTTAATGAATCCATAAAGACTGGTCAATAAGTAAATTACGATGCCTCAGGGAATTTATTACTGAAGATATGTCCTGGACGAGCTCGCAAGTACGAAGAATCTGTACACTGTACTGAAATAGAGCAGCTTTTGTTTAAGGGTTTGATCTTCACACTGAATTGTAAGTGATCTTATCCTCAGAGGGGAAAAGGAGACGATAAGCAGCTATGGCTATGGTGGATCCTGAAGAGTCTAAGCTCAGAATTTTCTTTCATGAGTATGTGACTTGGTGGAATAGCAGGGGAGGGATTCAAAAAGACTTCCACTGAGGGAACATACATGATGAAAAAATTACCGTATTTTTTGCTTTATAAGATGCACTTTTTTTCCCCCAAAAGTAGGGGGAAAATTGCAGTGCGTCTTATAAAACGAATACAAGTGAGCGCTTCCATTATGGAAGCGCTCACTTGTATGTTTTAGCTGCCGGGGGGCCGGGATCCCCCTATCAGACCTCAGATCAGCCCAGCATGCACCATAACAATAAAAAAAAAAACATCACTGGCCTGTCCTGCGCCGCGGCTCCTCAGGCTTCCCGGTCCGGCGCTGCACTGTCCTGAACGCGTACAGCGTCAGGACGTAGTGCACGCACTATGACCTGACGCTGCACGCAGTCAGGTGACAGTGCAGCGCCGGGCTGGGAAGCCTGAGGAGCCTCGGCGCAGGACAGGCAAGTGAAGTTTTTTATTTTATTGTTATGGGGCACGCTGGGCTGATCTGAGGTCTGATGGGGACACAGAGTGGTGTCATGGGGGCACTGTGGGCTGGTCTGAGGTCTGATGGGGGCACAGAGTGGTCTCATGGGGGCACTGTGGGCTGGTCTGAGGTCTGATGGGGCACTGTGGGCTGGTCTGAGGTCTGATGGGGGCACAGAGTGGTCTCATGGGGGCACTGTGGGCTGGTCTGAGGTCTGATGGGGCACTGTGGACTGATTTGAGGTCTGATGGGGGAACGCTGGGCTGATCTGAGGTCTGATGGGGGCACAGAGTGGTCTCATGGGGGCACTGTGGGCTGGTCTGAGGTCTGATGGGGGCACAGAGTGGTCTGATGGGGGCACAGTGGGCTGATCTGAGGTCTGATGGGGGCACAGTGGGCTGGTCTGAGGTCTGATGGGGGCACAATGGGCTGTTCTGAGGTCTGATGGGGGCACAGTGGGCTGTTTTGAGGTCTGATGGGGGCACAGTGGGATGATCTGAGGTCTGATGGGGGCCTGATGTGATGTCCTGAAATTTATGGGGGGTCAGATATGAGGTCTGATGAAAAATATTTTTTTCTCATTTTCCTACTCTAAAATCTGGGGTGCGTCTTATCTTCGGGTGCGTCTTATAAAGCGAAAAATACGGTAAATCATTCTTTGGAAAATTAGCCAGGCATGCATAAAATATAGCTAATAGCTGCATCAATCTTTTGTTGCATTTGATTGGGATTGGGATTGGCATTGGGAAAGAAAGTCTAAGCGTTGGCTTTATAGACACTATTATGATGTAATGTCATCTGTGTCTTCAAAAGTACCTCAATCTTCCCAATCAGGCAAGTCATTAGCAAAATTCTTACCGCCAAGCAAGTCTATACGTAATTGTACAAATAATTATAGTGAAGAATTATGAAGCTGCACACGGTTTTTTATTTAGCTGTGAGATCAGCTCAAAAATTTTTCTAGTGATATCTGTTGCTTTTTTTTAAAAAAAATTCCTTAACATGTCCAGAAATTCAAAAACTTGAAGTGAAGTCACTGAAGGTTAATAATAATGACTCATCACTCAGCTCAAATGATAAAAATAAGAACAACAAAACAGCCCCAGTGTTTGCTCCAATGATTTCCGAATGATCTTACCAGTAAAAAGTTGACAGGAGCACCAAATTGCTCATCAAGTGTTATAAATTGCCTCTATTATCCCTACAGGAGTATTGGCGCTGTGGGGAAATCTGATGTCAGTTGACTTTGCTGGATACAATAATGTACTAAAACTAAAGAGTTTTAGAGATATAAAGAAAATGTGAAAAAACAGACTTAAGAATCAGGGAAAGATTGCACATTCAGGTTTCCTGATGAAGTTCCGGAAGCCAATACCAGGAGTGAATTTCAAAAAGAGTAGGCATTGTATCTGTCCTTTGTGCTTTCTCTTGTTTTATGATTCACTCCTGATTTTGGCTTCCAAAATCGTATCAGGAAACCTGACTGTGTGGCCATATCCTAAAAATGACACTTTCCTTTGGGAATATACACTCACCGGCCACTTTATTAGGTACACCTGTCCAACTGCTCGTTAACACTTAATTTCTAAACAGCCAATCACATGGCGGCAACTCAGTGCATTTAGGCATGTAGACATGGTCAAGACAATCTCCTGCAGTTCAAACCGAGCATCAGTATGGGGAAGAAAGGTGATTTGAGTGCCTTTGAACGTGGCATGGTTGTTGGTGCCAGAAGGGCTGGTCTGAGTATTTCAGAAACTGCTGATCTACTGGGATTTTCACGCACAACCATCTCTAGGGTTTACAGAGAATGGTCCGAAAAAGAAAAAACATCCAGTGAGCGGCAGTTCTGTGGGCGGAAATGCCTTGTTGATGCCAGAGGTCAGAGGAGAATGGGCAGACTGGTTCGAGCTGATAGAAAGGCAACAGTGACTCAAATTGCCACCCGTTACAACCAAGGTAGGCAGAAGAGCATCTCTGAACGCACAGTACGTCGAAATTTGAGGCAGATGGGCTACAGCAGCAGAAGACCACACCGGGTGCCACTCCTTTCAGCTAAGAACAGGAAACTGAGGCTACAATTTGCACAAGCTCATCGAAATTGGACAGTAGAAGATTGGAAAAAACGTTGCCTGGTCTGATGAGTCTCGATTTCTGCTGCGACATTCGGATGGTAGTGTCAGAATTTGGCGTCAACAACATGAAAGCATGGATCCATCCTGCCTTGTATCAACGGTTCAAGCTGGTGGTGGTGGTGTCATGGTGTGGGGAATATTTTCTTGGCACTCTTTGGGCCCCTTGGTACCAATTGAGCATAGTTGCAACGCCACAGCCTACCTGAGTATTGTTGCTGACCATGTCCATCCCTTTATGACCACAATGTACCCAACATCTGATGGCTACTTTCAGCAGGATAATGCACCATGTCATAAAGCTGGAATCATCTCAGACTGGTTTCTTGAACATGACAATGAGTTCACTGTACTCAAATGGCCTCCACAGTCACCAGATCTCAATCCAATAGAGCATCTTTGGGATGTGGTGGAACGGGAGATTCGCATCATGGATGTGCAGCCGACAAATCTGCGGCAACTGTGTGATGCCATCATGTCAATATGGACCAAAATCTCTGAGGAATGCTTCCAGCACCTTGTTGAATCTATGCCACGAAGAATTGAGGCAGTTCTGAAGGCAAAAGGGGGTCCAACCCGTTACTAGCATGGTGTACCTAATAAAGTGGCCGGTGAGTGTATATCCACATATCAAACGTTTTGATCCATGAAGTTCGAGTCCTAAGACCCCCATGATCGTTAGAACGAGGAGAGAAAAGCGCTTACATAGCGTGGACTCTCTAGTCACTGCAGGAGACAGATTTGGGATGGGTCCAAAAACATTCTTTTGCACTGAGGAGACCGCATACTATGGGAGTATTTCTCCATCCTTCTACTAGCGATCAGCAGGGGTCTCAGTGACTGGACCATAACCAAAGAAAACCTTTGTCTCTGTGACATATAAAAGGTTTTCTCAAAGTAAATGGACACTGTAAGGGGCAAAAAGTTTCCAAAAATGTCCACATATGTATTTAATATATTTGATTTCTGTTATTATATTTAATTAATTTAACTTAGAATTAAAGAATGTATTTCTTGACACTTTCAGAATTTACATTAGCTTCTCTGTAGTCCTGTCCTGTATCTTTTTAGTGTGTATGAAGTGGTTTGAAATGTCATTTTTTTCTTTTTTTCCCTGTGCAAAGTTTTGAGGGAAAGTGATCATGAGCATATTTTTTGAGAAAGTGTCAGATATAAAGAAAATGAATTATTCCTTGTTCTTTAAATACATTTTTTAATATCTTATTACTAAAGGAAAAGATAATAAGAAGCAAAGGTTAACATTGTTACATAGTGAGATTCTTCTTTAATACAATATTGTCAAAGAATGTGAGAACTTCGAGTACTAAGATATTCCATCTCCTACAGGCATGAGCATTACAGATAAGTCATGACGTGATTTAAAACTTAGAAAAACTTAGCTAAAACTAAGAAAGTGTAGAGTAGTGAAGAAGTGAAAGGTAAAAAGTCTCAAGGCAAACACCCAATGAGAGCTGTCCGTATTCCCTCCTTTGGGAGGATGAATGTTATTGTAGCTGGCCTTATGTATGACCCGATGCGGATACAATTGAATAAAATGGAGGCGGCATAGCTACAGGAAGAAGCTTTACTAGTCTCCTTCCTCCACTGCTTGGCATGTGCTCTGGGATGCAGGCACCACAATGACATCGCTGTGCCACCTGTGTCATTCCCACAGGTGCCCGGACACAAGTAGACAGGCAGTGGCATAACTAGAAATGACTGGACCCCACAGCACATTTTTGAACGGGCCCCCCTCCCCAGCAACTTCTTTGCAACTTTCACGATAGGTCAGATGAAGGAGCTGAAATATATATTTGGCACAGTGGAGGGTGTTTTTTAAACATCTAGGGGGCAAATGGTGGGATTTTTTTTATAATCAGGGGACACTTTTTTAACTAGGTGGATCGACTTGGGCATTTTTTAATCAGTGGGACCAATGTTGCATTTTTCTAATGATGGGGTCACAGGGGACAAAGTGTGGGCATTTTTTAATCAGCTTTTACCTGATGTTGTAGTCACATTGAGCTGAATAAATCATCTAACTGTAGACTCTTTTGACTGCAGCTCTCATGCAAACACATTGTCTGGCATAGCTTCAGTGCACAGTAGACCTCTATTTTTGAGGTGCTCCACTGCCTGTTGACCTCTATAGTTCAGCGCAGTCATTCTGTCCTCATCAATACTCCAACAAACAAAATTCTGACCAAGAGGAGAGTCATGTCTGCATTGTATATGTTATCAGACCTGTCCAGATCTATTGAGAACAGTAGAACCTGGACAAAGTCCACTGTCCAATTTGACTGGTGGTACTGACCCATGCTGAATATTATTGGTGTCTCTTACCACAGTGTTAATGAGTAATGGACTTTTAATATACAGTGAAGTTATAGCATAACTGGTACTACCTCCACAATAGTATTTGGAACCAACATCAGAGGTGACACAAAAAGGAGGTCTGAGAACCACAAATGCTGATCAGGGAACATAGCCTAAAGGTTTCTAAGTCTGGACTGAGCATGAATATAGTCAATGGGAGTCCAACTCTTCTCCAATTTTTGGATCTCCTAGGATCAATGCAAACAAATGGCATTTTCCTTATATGTTATTTTGTTTTCATTTTATTACGGGTGAACTTTATTTTCTGGAATAATCAAAATAAATTAAAGCTAAAAACAGTGTATGTCTTTTTTACTGTAGGCTGTGTTCAGTCATACACAGCAGCAATAACAATGAAACACAGATGTACTGAGAATAAATGACTGCGAGCAAACACAGAGCCAGGCCATCCAGGTGTTCACACTACGCCACTGCAGCAATCTACAACCGTACAGCCAGTCCTCCTTAATTATAACAGATGGAAAGTGTTCTCACATTTGTTTTTTTGGATTAAAAGTGGAATATGGAGGCAAAAAATGGACAAGGGCAGAATATAATTGGAGTTGAAGTCATCGTGACCTGAACAGCCATTACCAATTACAAAATAACCTTAGAAAGAAAAGGAGAACAATAAACATCTAGTCTGGTATTGTGGACTGTGCAATACAATAAACTTTCATCATGTCCATATTCATAGAAAACAATTTTTTTTTTTAGAATGTTTTCCTTTTCCTCAGTACTATGTCCTTCTGTAAGCAGTCAACATAAATGATAAGACCTCCAATACAGACATGCAATCCATTGTCATTTTACTGCTGCTGTGAGGGGAAGTTGTTATCTGAAGGGTAATTGTCATTAGAATAGTAGATTGTAGAAAGTACACTATCGTCCTTTTGTAGGACGTAGAGCATTGCGTTTATCAAAATAATGTATGATGCTTCAAGTCACTCATCATCCCCACTCTGTGGCTGGAATGATGGCCTGACAGAGAGAGTTAAGCGAGCCTGTTTGCTATGCTAAAAGTCCATATAAAGGAGTAGGTTAAAGAGCCAGGACAGAAAGCAGAGTACATGGAGTGATTAAAAAAAAACTACATCCAGAAAAAAATCCACTCCTTTTTATTTAAAAAATGGAAAAAAAAAGTAAAAAAACAAAACATTGAATATTCACATTTGCAGGTGGATAACGTGCTAAAGAAAACATTGCTAAAAGTGTCCCTTTAAGTTGGCCATAGACATAAGACAGTTTCTAGATATTATCTAAAACTCAGTGTACTGAGCTCCCTCTAGTGGTGGCTGCAGGCAGTTTTGTAATATACTATAATAAAGGAAGTAGGAGATTTATCAACATATGTCCGCTGTCTGGTGTAAATACAATGAGAGATGTGGTGTTTAGTATGAGGGCCATATTTTTGAAGCACCAGTTCCACTTCCACAAGTCAGAGAAAGTGGGTGAGGTGGAGAGTAATTTTTTTTTATTACATTTTTTCTTATTAAGAAATTATTTCTCTTAATAAAAAAAAATGTAAATTTGTCAGAAATCTTGGAAGTTGTGCTTTATGTTCCAAGTTGCCTGTATTTGACGCATGTGTACTGGGAACCTGGGTGGGGTAGGGGCACAACTAAGCTGTGTTGTGGAGCCCTATGATATCTGTTCAAGCCCCTGAGTGTGCACGAGACCTTATACAGTCACGTTGTGTTCCCTCAAGAGATCATCAAACCTGTTTGCAAAGGTATTCTAAAATGCTTTCCATATTGTGCAAGCATGCTACAGAATGTCTAGAATGATGGTTAAAGCAAGATCAAGCCTGCTGCTGTCATTTCTATTCTGTGAGATAGATGTGACTACGCACTATACACATATATGTACTTGAAAAGTCAAGGTACTGCCTCGAGCATTCTGCTGTAAAGAGATATAGAAGCCTGAAAATAATAATAATAATAATGATATAATAATAATCACTATCTAAGAAAGCATGCCAGCTGTAACTGTGATAGTAAGGTTTTAGGTACAATTAGACCAAATCATTAGATTGATGACTACCCTGATTAGTAGATGTCAGAATGGAAATAAAAAGAATATGGATTCTTCATGGGGTAGGTCATATGTCATTTGGACTTTAAGTTCACCAGGGATATATACGATATATACGTAATATCTATTTCATAATGCAGGTATAGATGGAAATTGCAACTAATGAAACCAAAGTTGTCAATAATTATCTTTAGGGTATGTTCACACTATGTCAAAATCCGCTGTGTACTACCACTGGAGAAACTGCTGCAGTTTCCACCATGGTCTTTCATTTTGAATGTTGCAGTCCCATTGGTTTAGCTCTATTGAATATCTTTCTATGGCATCCACTCTATTACCACGCCTAGAATGGACAAGTACATTCTTGGCACGGTCTGGAAAACCACATGTGAAAAATTCTCAGATGCATGAACTGTGGCACGATCTCTCATTGAAAACCGGAGGTGGCTTCAGCGCAGCAGAGTTTTCGGCACCATATCTGGACTGAAACCCAAGCTAAAATGTGCCTTATGAATATACCCTTAAAATAATACGCTTCCAATCCATTTTCAAGTGCACAAATAATAGAAGAAGGAAGAATGAAAACAGAAGAAATACCTTAGGCTCTGTTCACATCTGCGTTGGGGGCTAGAACAGAAGCCATAAGGCTGTGACAGATCCGTCACATGGCTGACACCATGTCAATGGACAAACATGACTTATAATGGAGTCCATCGGGTTCCGTCACGACGTGCGTTCTGATACTGGAAAATAACACTACAGGCAGTGTTAAATTTCCATCAAATGTGATGAAATATGTGACAGACGCTCCTAATTGAGCAGCAGATGTCAACCTCAGCCTAAGGATTCGGTAGTACAAAAGTAATAAAAATAACCAAATATTACTAATTTCTGTCACTTTGATTATTCATTAAGATATTGTTCAAAAGACTTAAAAAAAAAAAACAACAGTTGCAGAAATATCTTTTCGATTCTGTTAAGACACATTGCTGTTAACTGGTACTAGTAAAATTTGTTTTTTCAGTTCATCCAAAAATATAAAACACCATGAAAAGCAAATGAATGATCAAGAAATAAAGAAATGAAAAGAAATAAGCCAAGCATACGATACATTTTTGATGAGGTAACCTAAAAAAACAATAATAATTGTATCCGCAAACTGGAGTTATAAATAAGGGATATAATTTTTGACATGCAGGTCAGTCAGGGACAGGCTAGAGAAACACCGGATGGGATGTAAGAACCTAATACATCTCTCTAGTGTGACAGTAATTCTATAACTGTATTCTTTGTCTCTGCTGTACAAATAGGACCATTATTTTCCCTGGTATCAATGCATTGGATTTCTAGAAATCTATAATACACAGCAGTTTCTCAACTATGATACAGTAACAATGCCAGGCTGTGTAGTCTTGTCGCAGCTCTCACAGGGAATGTCTCAAAAGCCTAATTAAAAAGTACTGCTCTTAGTGTATGTGTGATTTATCATCCCACGGCTATTACTATAACACTGCTTACTAGATGGTAAAATAGTTCTGTTCGTTAATAAATATGCATGCCGAGTATATTCCTTGTAAAATTAATGATGTGCATAATGCAGCTGTATTTTTATTAGACTCTGTTCACACTGTGTTCACCCATTAATTCTGGCATAGGCACTTCTTTTGCCAAAAAATGAAATAAAAAAATAACGCACCCAGATAGAAGTCAGATTGCATGCAGTTATGTCTCAGATGTGGTCTGATTAGACACTGGGTCCTGCCACAAGAGGCTGTTAACGTGCTTCCCCGTGGCCCTATAAAAAGTCTCTAAGAGGCTACTTTTGGGTAGTGTACCTTTTGACGAAAGATTGTTGACTGCTAGAAATGCTTCTGTGACACACTTCAAGACATGTTGCCCAGTTGAGTCTGAGAGGCAAAACATCAATTGACTGAAAGAAGCAGGATGGTTGGTCCGATAAATTTCAAGCTATCGTGGCCATTCTGACCTAGCTGTTAGAAGGTGCTGGGAGCAGTGGTTATATGAGGACACACATGGTGAACAGGCTCCAGATAGCCCTGACAGAGCACCAGTAGAAAGGATCAACTGATCCATCAACAAGCACGAGCAGCTCCCACAGTTTCATTGTCCACCATCCAGAGGGGTGGCACCTCTGTCTCTCCTGAACCTTGAATGTGTGGCCTCCTCTCCAGTCCCGGAGTCCCATTCTAGAGAAAGGACTGGATCTGGTAGGAGTGGTGGGAACTGCATCTGTGGGACACTTATGCAGTATCCTATGGATATGCCATAAATATCCCAGATGAGACAACCTCTTTGAGGATGTATATATATATATATATATATATATATATATATATATATATATATATATATATATATTTTATTTGTGGTAGTGTGCCCCAGATGATTATGATTGTATGTTTTTTAATTCTATTTCCTGAACATGATTATGGGGCAACCATCTTGCCTATCTATCTATCTCTATTATCTATCTATCTATCTATCTATCTATCTATCTATCTCATATCCAGGGACATAACTACCATAGCGGCAGACCATGCGGCTGCTATGGGGCCCAGAGATAGAGGGGCCCAGTTGGGATTATCTCTTCTTCTACTGAAGGTGAAAACTTGGTCAGGACTCCACTCTCTAAAGGAACAACTTTTAGCAAATGAAGCAGTGGAAAAATGGCCCAAGGGTCATTAAAAAGGATTTAAGCAGAAACCCTTCTGTCCTGTGTGGGGGGCCTGGTTTGATCCTTGCTATGGGACCCTTACTTCTCTATGTATGCCAATGCTCATATCTATCTATCTATCTATCTCATATCTATCTGTCATTCTAATCCAGGGGCAAGTTACCTTCGGCACTCCAGCTGTTGTGAAACTATAATTCCCAACAGGGTCAATTCACTTCTGTGGGAGGCATGAGAAGAGCAGAACAAGTAAGCATGCTGGGAGTGGTTGTAGTTTCACAACAGCTGGCATGCCGGAGGTTGCCTACCCCTGTTTTAATCTGTCTAATCCTGCCTGTGATAAAGGAATGACAGCTGAAAAGTGATCTCCACAGACAAGGAATTGGTGTCTATTATTAATGGCCAAAACTGCAGGATTTTAGTATTTTTTAATAATACAGTGTCATGGAAAATTCAATATAATATTGTCATAATTTTTATAAAAACATTTAACATAAACACTGGATTTAAACAATAGGTGGTTTTTCTGATGACCCATTCCCTGTAAAAGCTTCTGGCTCTATCTTACAGGAAAATGTCATGATCAAGGAAACCCACAGTGGTAAATATGTTGTAAAAGGACCAATCATACGCGGTTGTCTAAGGCTACTTTTACACTTGCAGGGATCAGCAAAAACGTTTCCGTTACTGATAATACAACCATCTGCATCTGTTATGAATGGATCAGGTTATATTATCTTTAACATATCCAAGACGGATCTGTCATGAACACCATTGAAAGTCAATGGGGGGCGTATCTGTTTTCTATTGTGTCAGATAAAACGGATCTGTCCCCATTGACTTGCGTTGTGGGTCACGACAGATCCGTCTTGCTTCGCATCCCAGAACGGAAAGCAAACCGTAGCATGCTGCGGTTTGCTCTCTGCTATGAGAACGGAATGCATTTTGGAGCATTCCGTTCTGTTCAGTTACGTTTTGTCCCCATTGACAATGAATGGGGACAAAACGGAAGTGTTCTTTCCGGTATTGAGACCCTATGACGGAACTCAATACTGGAAAATAGAAACGCTAGTGTGAAAGTAGCCTAATGTAGTCAATCCCTGTAAAAAGTTTTTTTTTTTCTCTTGGAAAAAAAAATCATGTTATTTCTATGTTCTATCTATGGGCAGCCATATTGGCTGGTGTCTCCTTAATGTCCGTAGATAAAGGACATTTGTCCACTTATGTACTCACGCCACATCGACTTCTGAGAACAATTCATGGACAAATTTGATCTTGCATTAAAAGTTATACCAAAACAAGAACATACAGCGTATACAGAAAAAGGTATACAGTACATGTAGTAGGTAAATGAGATTTTATATATATATATATATATATATATATATATATATATATATATACATACACCAGAAATATATACAAGGAGATATGCATAGACATTGTATAGTAACACTGATTGAAATAAAATACACTATAATACACTTGTGGTTACATTTTCCGGCCTAACATTAAAAGAGATGTTTACACATGAGCTTACAGTAAGCCACGAGAGACCAGAGGTGCACAGCTCAAGCAAAAGAGTACTTTCATTATGTAGCGGAAAATGCTAATAATGTATATTGGTGCCCAAGAGAGGTTAATAGCATGCAGGGAAATAAAACCAAAGTAGTAAGACAGAAAGACAGATTTATACCATTTCTTAAATCTTAGCCCTAAAAACACCTTTTCTGTTACATACCAATTTTTGCACTTGATCCAGGTGATAAGGCCCACATGATGAAATCAAAACAAAAAATGTGACTGGAAAAAGAAAATGTGAAGAGTGAAAATATGCACACAAATGAAAAAAGGAACAAAAAAAAATATGTAAAATATATAGAAATGGTGGTATAAAATAAATTATGAAGGAAATAAAAGGTCATAATTGAAAAAACAAGACAACAATATAAATATAAATAAACAATGAAACAAAATAAATAAAATGGTAACAGTTAAACCAGGCCTAGATACATTTCAGGAGCCAGGACAATATTTTTAATCTTATGCTAGATGTAACTCTTCTGAGTGAAGGCTGTATTATATTGGCAGATTGCCTGCCAGATAATTGCTAACGAGAGTTGCTACAAATGCTCGTTAGCGATCTGGCCCGGTAATACTGCTACCAATTACCCGAAGAACGAGCAAATGCTCTTTCAACAGATTTAAAATTCACTGTTTGCACGATCTGCTGCCAGCAAACAATGAATCAGTATAAGGAAGAGCGATGGCATAACAATCGCTCCTCCCTATAATGAGGAGGAGATCGCTGCATGTAATAGCAGTGGTCTCCCTCACTAACGAGCAGGCAATTTCTGGGAAGGAAAGCTTCCCTCCTAACAATCGCCTGCTGATCTGGCTGTCTAATACAGCCTTAAAGCATCATGCACACTAGCTGTACAATCTTTGTAAATGACCCCTTCTGTGGGCTCCTAGTGTACCTCCTTTTACTTTCTTTCACTTTTTTTCACAATGCATATCATAGCAAAAACCAAGGCACGATGAGGAACAAACTGCCTGTAGCGCTCAGAGACATGATTGTGTGGAGGCACAGGTCTGGAGAAGGGTATAAAAAAAATTCTGCTGCACTGAAATTTCTCAAGAGCACACTGGCCTCCATAATTCTCAAATGGAGGAAGTTTGGAACAACAAGAACTTTTCCTAGAGCTGGCTGCCCCACTGGAGAAAAGCCTTGGAAAGAGATGTGACCAAGAGCCCAATGATCCCTCTAGTAGAGCTTTAAAAATCCTGTGTGAAGATGGAAGAAACCAGAAGGTCAGCCATCACTGCAGCGCTTCACCAATCTGTGTTTTATGGCAGTGGCCAGAAAGAAGCCTCTCCTCAGTAAAATACACATAAAAGCGCATCTAGAGTTTGCAAAAAGGCACCTAAAGGACTCTCAAACTGTGAGAAACAAGATTCTCTGGTTTGATTAAACCAAGACTGAACTTCCTCAAGTCTGAGTGTCATGTCTGTAGGAAACCAGGCACTGCCTAACACCATGAAGGTGTTTTTCTGGGCTGGTCATGGTTGAGGGAAATTTGAATGGAGCAAAATAAAGAGACACTCTTAATGAAAACCTGATCCAGAGTGCACTGGACCTCAGACTGGGTCAAAGCTTTACCAACCAACAAGACAATTGCCCTAAGTACACAGCCAAGACAATACAAAAGTGGCTTAGGAACATTAAACACTGTGAATGTTCTTGAGTGACCCGGCCAGAGCCCTGACTTGAACCCACTCAAACCTCTCTGGAGAGACCTGAAAATGGCTGTCCACCAATGGTCGCCATCCAACCTGACAGAGCTTTAGAGGATCTGTGGAGAAGAATTGCAGAAAATCCCCAAATCTATTTGTGGCATCATATGCAAGAAGACTGGAGGCTCTAATCGCCACCAAAGGTTCTTCAACTAAGTCCTGAGTAAAGGGTCTGATTACTTATGTCAGTGAAAAATTTTAGTTTTTCTTATTCAATAAATTATCAAAGATTCTGAACATTCAGTTTACTCTTTTATTATGGAGTACTGAGTGCAGAATGAGGAAAAAACTGTTTGTTTTTTATTTTATCACCAGGCTGCAACATAATAAACAAAATATAAAAAAGTGAAAAGGTCTGAAGACTTTCTGAATGCATTGTAGACGCACACAGAAGTACACTGCTTGTAGGGGAGAATATTTCAGTAATATGGTGCCACACTGGGCACCCCACGGCGGCACATGGAGATATATGAAGCTACTGTGCATAAAGCTTTATCTAAAACCGATGCAGTGCAAAATATCCTGCTGGTTCTAAGACGCATCTAATTGGCTTCTTACATATAATATTGCCTTCACTTGAATCCTTCGCTAACTAGTACTTCATATCTCTTCTTCTGCATTACTGACGTGTCTGTGATTTTACCCAGATGGTTGGTGAATAACTCTCACAGTACACATATATGCCCTGAACAGATAAGCACGTGATGACGCCATGAGTCTCTGATTATGGAACAAGTCCAGATAAATTTGACACAAACATTTTATCTATCAATGACCGGAAATACTGTGAAATGTCATGTTTTATACTATTAATAACAAAATAAATTATACCACAATATGCACTTAGTCCAAACACTTAAGCCACCCGGTCCAGGCTCACAAAGCTTGCAATATCCACATATCAGTGGAAAACGAAGGACGGATCCAAGTTTTTCTTCTAATTAAAGAACTTCTCACAACACTTGTAATGTCTCATTCATTCCATTTGTAAATAACCTCAGTGGGTATGTGCCTCATGGCTGTTTACCTCATCACGCTACATTTCAGCAAGACACACCGCCACCTTCCTCATGTGTGAGGAAGGGGGGGTGTCCTCTAGAAATGTAGTAAGGTGGTAATTAATCAGCCATGAAGCGCCTCAGTGCACATATCCACTGAAGTTATTTGCAAATTGAATGAATGAAAAGAAATGGACTGATTCCAAAGAAAGGCTACAAGTGTCATGAGTAGCTCTTGAAAGGGGTTTTCTGAGACTTCTGAATAGGTCTGGATAGGTCATCCATTTCTAATCGGTGGGGGTACAACAACCAGGACCCCCGCTGATCAGCTGTTCGAGAGCCAGGGCCTTCTCTCTGCTTTCCCTAGGCCAAGTGACATCACGTTTCTTGATCACGTGGCCTAGACACAGATCAGCACCACTGAAGTGAATGCCAAGCACAGCCATTATACAATGTACGGCGCTGTGCTTGGTGAGCACGGAGAAGGTTGAGGTGCTACTGAGAGCGCTGGTGCCTTCTCAAACGGCTGATCGGCGGAGGTCCCAAGTGTCGGACCCCCACCGATCAGATACTGATGACCTATACTCTGGTAAGTCATCAGTTACTAATCGGTGGGGTTCCAATACTCGGTACCTCTGCCGATCAGCTGTTTTAGAGCCATGGCCTTCTATCTGTTTTCCCTAGGCCACTTGATATCACTTTCATCGGTCACGTGGCCTAGGCACAGCTCAGCCCCACTGAAGTGAATGCCAAGCACAGCCACCATACAATGTATGGTGCTGTGTTCGGTGAGCAGGGAGAAGTGTGCAGCTGGTGCCTTCTTATACAGCTGATCGGCGGAGGTCCTAAGTGTTGGACCCCCACCAATCAGATACTGATGACCTACCCTGAGGAAAGGTCATCAGTAGAAAAGACTCTGAAAACCCCTTAGAGAAAAAACTTGGATCTAACCAACTTTTTCACTGATATGAAAATATAATATATTACATTACTCAACTTAAAGGCTGAGGTACTAGAAAATCTGAGCGGACTACAGTGCCTATTAAATGTGGTCTCAGGCTAACCACTGGGGTGAAACATGAGCACATCTAGATGTAGTAATCATGAGGTTTCCCATGAAACGCAAGGTCTTTGTTACTACTGTAGCTCTGTCACTGCCACCATCTTCTATTGATCTGGGCTGGTGATGTCTCCTCAGCATGGGCATAATGGTTGGACACCCAGTCGTTCAGCTCACAGCTGTTAGTCTCCATCCACCCAGTAGCGTCCATCTTTGACTCCTGCTGAGTATGCATGCTATGTTTGCATGCATTACATTCATGTACTATATGTATATAAAGTCATGTCATCCTCAGCTACACAGCATCAGAATCAATCGTGATGTGGAAAAAATATTTTTAACGTCCCAGACGGCTGCCTACTTCACCTATCCCTCATCCTGGCCTTCTTCAAAAGCTTCTGCAGGCCTAAGTGAGGCTATCCAAAGGCAATGGTGAATAGCAAAGGTCATTGTTCTGATCCAACATAATTTTTTTTTTATAAAAGATAAGTACTGACATGTCACAGAGAGAATTCTTAATGTAAGAGGAGTAAGTACCTGCCATCTCCCCCATTCAGGCCCAAATTGACCAGACTGCTTACAGACGTGTTACCTTCAACTAAACAAACCATGAATGGACTTCTTCAATCTATTACATTTTTAACCTAATATTCAAGCTTTGCATAGTGATAAAAGTTAGGGAGGCAGAACATTGCATATGGTTGGCAAAGGTATATGTAGGTTATGCCTTCATCGGTCACGTGGCTTAGGGGCAACTCAGTCCTATTCAGGTGAATGGAGCTGAGCTGCAATACTAAGTGCAGCCACTATACAATGTATGGCACTGGTGAGCTACGAGGGGGTCGCAGTGCTCACCAGAGTGCTGCAGCCTCCGCGACAGCTGGGGGGCAGATCCCCACCGATCCTCAGGAAAGGTCATCAACATTAAACACCAGGAAAACCTGTTTGAATTGAATTAACTTATTCTAAACAAGACTATTTTGCCAACTTGAACAAATCACTGACATTTTCTGTAGGATTATTGTCTCAAATGTGCTTTATGTCCCCTCAGACGTGTAATGTACGAGATACAGACAGAACAGAATCTTACAAATGTCTTAAATGAAACAACGGAATGGCCGTATCGCCCACAAAGGCAATTAGTTAATGCAGGTACAGGATAGCATCGCAGGATATGAAAGCGTTATCAACACGAGACTATATTTTATCTCTGCTCAACATGGTCCTGATTAGATATTATTCTGAGAGCAGGAGACGGATGTTCAAAAGTCAAAAAGACAAGACAATGAGGAAAGTGCTGCAACCAAGGACCCACAAGTACAAAGATAATAACAAAAAAAAACTATTAAAATCAATATTTTCTATTTTATATATAATAGAAAATTCATTGAACGTAAAAGGAGTAATTACTTTATACCTGTGACCACTCCTGACGTGTCTGTTTTAGTCAATGAAATAGCAATTCTGGAGCATCTATTCTTATGACTCTATGTTGTGCCTTTCCTCTATTATTCCTTCTAGAAGTTTATGAATCAATTGCCAAGTGGGTGTTGCCAGTTGGGGATGTGTCCCTGCACAGTCTGATACTGTTCAATTAGTGGCATCAGTGACAGTGTGTACAGGGACACATCCCTTTGAAATGGGGAATGGTTACACAAATGGGGAAGAGTTGTTATCACATTGGTAATTCAAGTAGTTACTAAAATAGAAGTGTCAGGAGAGGGGACAAAGACTTAAAGAGGTATTCTCATTTTAGACAATGGGGGCATATCGCTAGGATATGCCCCCATTGTCTTATAGGTGCGGGTCCCCGCACCTATTTCCAGAACGGAGCCCCCGAAGTGAATGAGGGCGCACTGCGCATGCGCAGCCGCCCTCCATTCATTTCTATGGGGCCGCCGAAAATAGCCGAGCGCTGGCTCGGCTACTTCCGTCTTATATTGTCTTATAGGTGTCGGCTCCATAGAAATGAATGGGAGCGCACCGCGCATGCACGGCCCGGCTCCCATTCATTTCTATGAGCGGCGCGGGGAGCTGCGCCTGGTGGTGGCCGGACCCCCGGAAACCTGGGGTCCTCCAGGCGCAGCGCTCCCCGCTCCGTTCTGGATATAGGTGCGGGTCCCAGCGGTGGGACCCGCACCTATAAGACAATGGGGGCATATCCTAGCGATATGCCCCCATTGTCTAAGATGAGAATACCCCTTTAATAAGGACTTGGAGGCACAGAGGTAGCCCCTGCAGATGCTGTAGGCATTGCCAATGTTCCTCAATGTTACCAAACCAACCCAACGGCCATTATATCATCAAGGTACCTGGTATGGAAAGTAGGGTGAGAAAAGAAGAAGACAGGCAAAAGGTTCTCCTGTCCAGAGACGGAGACTTGAACTATCACCAGGTGGCCTTAAACCTTATTTTTACTATAAGATGTAGAAAGATACTCATTTTTCAATTAAATTAACAAATTACTTTTGTCATTTTCTTTTAACCCCCCTCTTCCAACACACACACTTTTTTGTGCCAGTCAGGAGAGAAAAATAGAGATAGAGCCGACTAAATCCAACCTGATTCCTGATAAAACATGGTGGAGAGCAGACGGACGGTCGCCACAGACATGATATTGCCAGAGGATCCTTTGTAAGTCAGAAGGTTTTGCAAAAAAATCAAACATTTCTGCATTGACATATAAATTGGGATGGATTGTGTTCCACATTACTTAACCCAAATCAATCTATCTATCTATCTATCTATCTATCTATCTATCTATCTATCCCTGTCATATCTATCTATCTTTTCCAAAAAACGAGGCAGCACTCCAGATTGCCATGAATGGATGAAGACCCTTTATTTATTCACCGTAATCTGGAGTGCTGCCTCATTTTTTGGAAAATATTATCAGTGGATGTGGAAACCGATCATCCCTGAGGATTTTGCACCCGGTTCACCTTCATCTAACTGTGATGCTACTAGTTTTGATTTATCTATCTATCTATCTATTATCTATCTATCTATCTATCTATCTATCTATCTATCTATCTATCTATCTATCATCTATCTATCTATTATCTATCTATCTCCTATCTATCTATCTCCTATCTATCTATCTATCTATCTATCTATCTATCTATCTATCTATCTATCTCCTATCTATCTATCTATCTATCTATCTATCTATCTATCCATCTCCAATCTATCTATCTCATATCTATCTATCTATCTATCTATCTATCTATCTATCTATCTATCTATCTATCTGTCTATCTATCTATCTATCTATCTCATATCTATTTATCTATTATCTATATCTATCTATCTATCGTCATATCGTCAAAACACGTACTTCACTACCACAAAATGAGTAACTTTAGAAAAACAAAGTAGATACAAAGATACATTTATTCTCAATAAAGCAAACTATGCTCCTCGCTCGGCCTTTATGAGAATTATTACAATGATGTATTCTGGTTACATTTACCAATACCCTTCCAGGCAAGCCACCGAGCATATTATTACAGAAGGCTGACACTACCTGTCATGCACAAGATGTCACAGAAACCACAATGACAAGCTGTAACTTTCCCGATGCCTCCAGCGCAGGGGAAATCCTCTTTTTATGGTTATGACATATAATACAATAATGTATTAACCAAAACAAAGGGCCAGATACAGAAGCAGCGTAGAGCGAGACGTACTGGAGAGGCAGTAAACGGCGCACACCTTCCAGCACTTACCGACATAACATTTATTGGGGAGAGAATTGTTGTGGAAAATCCTCCAGGTGATGATAGCTGTAAAGTGTGCGTGTTGGGTTTTATCTGCTCTCTGAAGCCTGCATAGAAATCTTGTGAACTATAGAGCTTAGTGTTGGCCTGGCTGCACTAAGCTATTAACCCATTCCCTTTCTAAAGATCCTATCTTCACCGTTCTTATTCCCATCAATATGTGCTATATATGGTTATATATATAATATATATTTATCTCAACCATGTGACGTGCATAGAAATGCATCAGAATATGTGAAGAATATGAGAATATGTTGCATTTTTGCCATTAGTAATGTTGTGTAGTTGGAAAGTGATTTATGCACATTCCATGCAGTGACCCACACGTCATAAATTTGGAACATACAAGTCTGGGTTGGGCAGTTAAAAAAGAAAAAAGAACATTTTTAAAGACTCTGTTAGGAAATTCTGAGTCAGAAGAGAGGGATCCTACACAAAGCAGTTTATTAGCCAGAGCAGAAAGTGGCTACAAAGAGCGTCTTTCACTCTGGAGGACCTTGGATGACCATACATGACCTAGACATCCCACTGAGCTGTGTGGAAACCGTGTAATGCTCCATGTCCCCAGTGGTGGCGCTGCAGGAAATTGGAACACTTACTGCCAGTTTCACCAACAGATGTCCTCACCTCTGGAACCCGCACCTATATTTAGAATGGAACCTGCAATGTAAAGGAGAGGGGACAGTACATGCGTGGCCGCCCTCCATTCATTTCTATGGAAAAATAGCCAAGCAGCGCACTTGGGTATTTTTGGAAGTCCAATAGAAATTAATGGGAAACGCACCATGCAAGCGTGACCACTGCTCCATTCACTTCTATGGGGATGATGGAAATAGCCGAGTGCCTGTAGTCCCATATGAATGGATGAAGGGTGGGCGTGCATGTGTGGCCGCCCTCCTTTCATTTCTATGGAGAAATAGCCAAGCAGTGCACTTGGGTATTTTTGGAAGTCCCATAAAAATGAATTGGAAGCGCACCAAATGAATGAAGGAGCGGGCGCTCATACATGGTCCACTCTCCTTCACTTTGCAGGCTCCATCCTAGAGATATGCCCCCCCTCAGTGTATGAGATGGACCAACTCCTTTAATCTTCAGCTTATTAATGTGGATAATCCCTTTAAAGACTGAAATATGAAGCTTTTGAAAAGTACAAAACAAAAGTAAATCATTAGTTCATATACTGAAAAACCGTCTTACAAGTCACCAAAAGCTTCCCATGTACGAGCAATTACACTGAGGCATAGTCATTAGAAGGCGACTTTCACACTTGCGCAGTTGTTTTCTGTTCTGTTGTTTACCATAAAAAAACGGTTTCCATTTAGTCCTCATGCATTCTGAATGGATGTCTTCCGTTTGGGCAGCATTTCGTTTTGTGACCGGACAAGCTACGGTTTTGTGTCCGGTCATAAAAACAGAAGAAATACTGGCATTGAGCCAATCTGTTTTAATTTCGCACATCAGGATGCTCTGTTCTGTTAGGATGCGGTTGTGTGAAATCAAAATGGAAAAAAAAAACGGATCCAGCACTGAAAACTATGTAAAGTTAATGGTTACAGATAAGTTTTTTTAGGCTTAGGCTACATGCACACAACAGTGAAAAACAGACACATGCCCTCACACGTCCATTTTAAGACCAATGGTAGTGTCTATGGGATTATTCACACAGCAGTTTTTTTGACTGTCAGTGAAAAATGGACGTAAAAAAAAAATAGAACATGTTCTATCTTGTCCATTTTTCACTGACAGACTGCCCCCATACAATTGAATGGGTCCATTTTTAACGTCCGTTTCTCAGAAAGGCATCAGTGAAAAAAATGTCTGTGTCATGTGCATGTAGCCTAAAAAAACTGGATCCTTTACCCATTGACTTTCAATATATTTAATGACGGATCCGTTTTTTTTTTTTTTTCCATTTTGATTGCACACAACCGCATCCTAATGGAACAGACGCATCCTGATGTGCAAAATCAAAACGTATTTGTTTAGTTCCAGTATTTCTTCCGTTTTTTGTGACTGGACACAAAACCGCAGCTTGTCTGGTCATAAAAAAAAGGAGTTAAAAACACAAGTGGGAAAGTAACAGTAATAGCAGCACTACGTGGGCACAACCCTGGAAGTGTCCCTATTTCAACAACCACCTCCAGCCCATAATAATAATCTAATACCGCAATATAGCACAGGCTGGTGCTGCACTATGGTCACAGTACGCCATGATGGTCATCCGTTATAAAACGCAGAATGTACACAATATATTTCCTCCTGCCGGGCTCTCACATCTGGAGGATGACATTATCCTGCCATGTAAGACACGTTCATTGTATGGTTGCATTACACAGGCTTAGACCACCCAATGCTAAAGCTAAATACGACGATGTAGTTTTGTCTACGAGGCCCACATGCTGAAGCCGTGATGTCATGGTGGAGCAGGCTGACACAGACATCTCACAGCAGAATGATACTATTACTGGTCTGGATTCTTTCAGCTCCAAAATCCCATTTAGCTGTTATATACTTACTGGGATTACGAAAATGAGAAAAATGTGATCCATGGCTATAGAAGGATAGAAAACTGAAAACTCATCCCTTCCTCTGAATATGAGACTATCCAAATTAACAAAGTGAAATATTCATGGCCTGGGCCGACACTTGAGGAATAGCTAAGCGCAGAGGCAAACAATATTCTACACGGTACAAAATATCAGGCAAGTCCAACAAGGATGTTACTTACCACCAAAGTGCACATAAGCAAAACCCATAGCAACCAATTAGATGCTTTCGCTTATTCCACTTGCTAAAATGTGATCAAACACGGTGGTCGGCGGTCTAAAGCACAGTACATTAGCGCCAAGTTTACATACAACCCTCAAATGGTAACTTAATATCATCAAAGAGAATTACATCCTCATCCTCACTGCAAAGAACTTCCAGACGTCTGGTGGGACCAGGAACTACTTCTTAGGTTCTTCATAGTTAAAGGGGTGGTTCTCCGAGAATTAAGAAAATAAAATGACTGAAAATACTTAAATATTGCTTTATTATAAATATATTCCCAAATACCTTTCATTAGTTATAAAGGCTCGTTTTGTCTGGGGAGCGATCATCGGGGGAAATAAAATGTCCACCGTCCTATTAGTACACACAGAACCTGTCCTAATTACAAAGGAAGACAAGTTACTTCACAACACTGAGGTAAAGAGCTGCCTCATCCTCCTCTCTGCTCTGCTTATCAGGGATTATGATCCTGAATACAGCTGATAAGATCATCAGCTGAATCTCTGTAGGAATGGAATTCATGAGGAGACATGAAGTAAAGAGAGGGGGGGTAGGGATGTGGTAATAAGCAGCAGCTCTTGTATGCAGCCTCAATTACCAAAGTCTATCCTATCAGTCCTCTGTACTCCATGTCTCCTCATGAACTGAATTTCTTCAGAGATGTGGCTGAAGATCTTATCAGCCCTATTCAGGATCATAATCCCTGACAAGTAGCGCAGAGAGGAGGATGGGGTAATGAGCAGCGGCTCTTGTATTCAGTCTCCATTACCACAGTCTGTCCTGTCCATCCTCTCTGTACTTCATGTCTCTTCATGAACTCCATGCCTACAGAGATTCAGCTGAAGATCTAATCATTTGTATTCAGGATCATAATCCCTGACAAGCAGAGCAGAGAGGAGGATGAGGCAGCTCTATAGTGCAGTGTTGTGAAGTAACTTCTCCTACTGTGTGATTAGGACAGGTTTTGTGTGTACTAATAGGACAGCAGCCATTTTATTTCTCCTAATGATTACTCCCTAGACAAAACGAGCGATTATAAGAAATAAAAGGCATTTGGGAATATATTTGTAATAAAGTAATATTTATGTATCTTCATTTTCTTAATTCCTGGAGATCCCCTTTAATCATGGAACAGCGCCACTTGTCCATACGTGGTCACTGGTATTGCAGGTCAGTGAATGTGATTGTGCTGTAAACCGAGAACAGCCCTCAGAACTGCCAACCCTTTTGTGACAATCCCTTTATATCTGTCAGCTCCCATGACACACCCATAAAATAATTCTGCTTTCACATCTTTTCTTAGTGCTCTGCCATTCTTCTGTTATTCCTCCTGGAAAGACATTACTAAGTACTATGACTGATCGACAACTGGGTATCACCTTTGCTTTTGTGTCCATACGCAGCCTGAGATTGTCTAAGGAGTACGGACACTTTCAAAGTTAGTGGGAACAGATCCTTCGAAAATGGCAGTACTAAAATGTTAATATAGTCATACATTTCTGGGAGGAATAACAGAGGAATGGGAAAGCGCAAAATTGCTACTGCATGAGTGATACCAGCATCCATTACTGAGAGGTCCCCTTTCATGGGTAACATTACATGTTTTTTGAGTGTATTCTCACCGCGGACACGCATTCTTGGCTGAACTGTATGGTTCACTTGGCTGCGAAACATATCCATGCAGTTAGAAACCATATGCATCACTAAATAACAGAACCCTGTAGACCACGCACATTAATATAACAGATGAACTGACAAAAGGCATTTGGTCTTGACTGTATTTTTCCTGCTTGCTTAATAATTGCATGAAACATTAAGATCACTCACTGTTTCATCATTAAATCTCTGCTGCGCACTAAGAGGACGGGGTCAATATCTCCCTGTCTAGAGAACCCACCGCTCGTCTGTGGGCCGCAGACCTTTTCCATCTAAGTCATATATAATTCTCAAACCAGCCCTGACGCAGAGCCCACATTCCCTATGGGATTCTGTTCATTAGTGCTCCCTGCTCGTGTGGCAGCATAATAATGAGGGTAAGGGTTCAAAAAGAAAGGTAAAAGTCAACAAATTGAATTTTAAGGGTTACATATCATCCCTACATGTGTGTCCGTGTCAGGAAGGTTTTCCCTTTGCTCCAATTAGGGGTTAGAGGTTGTGATATGTTATTGGACAAGGATGAATGGAATGCGAGGGTATTAGCACAATGGAGTACTTTGGATATACTGGTGTCCTAATTACATGGCAGTCATAGCTGAGCTTATACTACAGGGTAAATATATAAATATATATAGAATATAGAACAGATCTGCTTGGTCCGTGTAAAGTTTGGTAGCACTATAGGATGTAGCAGAGCTGAATTTGCAACATGAAACCAAGCAAGCTTCATAAAAGTGGGATGTCTTGTGGTTTAATAGAGTGTCTGGCAAATACCGGCCTGATACATCAGCAATTCAAGACAAATTCCACTCTGCTCCATTTGGATGAACCCAACATCCCCAGTAAATCATTAGGGACACTGCAATGTGCATGTATGTGTGCTCCCACAGTACCATAGTGCATTTGCATGCTACAGCCGGGTGACACAGTATATTCCGAGCTCACATTGCAGAGGCTGTATTCTTTTACTGATATTTGTGTAACAGCCTCGGATACACAGTATTGTAAATGGAAACGATTTTCCTGACCCCTGATATCGTGGTCAATAAGATGTATCACTTACTTCGTCTAATTACACTAATGGCAGCAGGTATCAGCTTCCACCGCTACGATGCAGGTCAAGGCCCCATGTAAGTCTATATGTGGCTATTAATTTAGCCTGCATTCCTCTAGATTCTATATACTGAGACCAGTGAATACACTATAGACATAGCGGTTCTATCTACTGTACATGATGATAGATAGATAGATAGATAGATAGATAGATAGATAGATAGATATCGATAGATCAATAGATAGATAAGATAGGAGATAGATAGACAGATAGATAGATAGATAGATAGATAGATAGATAGATAGATAAGATAGGAGATAGATAAGATAGGAGATAGATAGACAGATAGACAATAGATAGATAGATAGATAGATAGACAATAGATAGATAGATAGATAGACAGATAGACAATAGATAGACAGACAGATAGATAGATAGATAGATAGACAATAGATAGATAGATAGATAGATAGATAGATAGATAGATAGATAGATAGATAGATAAAGCAAAAAATAAGTCTCAGCAGCACTGAATGAGGAAAAACGAGGTGCACGCCAAACAGACCAGACCAAGGTCCCAGCATATAAAAAAGAAAAAAAAGGCAGCACTCTCCAGTAAAAAAGTCAAAAAATGAAAGTCTTTATTTACCCATGTGGGATTGCGACGTTTCGGCCCAGACTGAGCCTTTCTCAAGCAGAGTGCTGCCTCTTTTTTCTTTGATAGATAGATAGATAGATAGATAGATAGATAGATAGATAGATAGATAGGAAATACCCAGCTTTCCACAAGAAGATGAATGTAAAAAAAGTGACTTTTATTAAATGGACATGGGTGAATAAAAGTGACTTTTTTACATTCATCTTTTGGGGAAAGCTTCAGATTTCCTGTTTTGTGCTTTGGACCCTGGATTAATGTCCTATAGTCTGGCACCCTTGTCTACACATTTGCTGAGGCAGAGCTTTTTTGTCTTGGGCTACATAGAGATAGATAGATAGATAGATAGATAGATAGATAGATAGATAGATAGATAGATAGATAGATAGATAATAGATAGATAGATAGATAGATAGATAGATAGATAGATAGATAATAGATAGATAGATAGATAGATAGATAGATAATAGATAGATAGATAGATAGATAGATAGATAGATAGATAGATAGATAATAGATAGATAGACCCTTAGTCCCTATCCAGTCAGTTAATGTAGATATTTCTATGTGACTAGTAGAATTATAAAACCCTAAATCAATAAACCATATTCAGTAAAGTGCATCTGAGAGCTGAGATTGCTCCGGTATGTGTCAGGATGAATGGGGGTTTCTACATTTCCATGGAAGAATGAGGCATAATCAGACAAAGATGTGCACAATCTCCTACTATTATTAACCTAGAGAAAATAAACTTTCCAGTCCAACTGGAGAACACCAGTCAGCGCTCATTATGATGATCTATGGCTGCTTATTACCTAAATAAATACTGCCCTTTAAAGAGCAGAAAGTTTCTTCTAGCAGCCGGGTAGACTTCGGAGGGGGGCTGTGCAAACATATTAAATCACCGTGTCACATGTTCAGCGACTATGGATGAGCCGTGCTATAGGCAGCGTTTTCTTCCAGCATCATGTACAGTATAGTACAGTATAGTATAGTCATGATAATGTATGGAGCCTGGTCCTTCTCTGCATCATGGCTCAGACACTGACACGTTTCTGGCCACTATTGTGCCTGGTTGCTACAGCAGACTAATGCGGCATACCAAGTGCGCCTTTGTCTGCCTGTTGCCAGATCTAAAAACAAATGTCTAGCCTACAACCAACTACCAGGGCTGAAAGAATAGACTTTCCGGACCATGTAATACAAATCGCCAAGAATAACAGTCCATCAGACAGCATTAGCCCAGGGGGTGACAGTCCCATACTGGAAGTGCCATGTGATAAAGTGACGCCGGGTAAGATGTATGGCAAGAATTGTCATAGGATGGAGATACATTGCCATACTGGACTTGTCTGCAGAATAAGGTTACAGCATATAAGCACATATCCCAACAGAGTGACAGATATGGCATTGTATGGTATTGTAAGCAGGCCCAACCAAGGGTTAAAATGAATATTTTTCACTACTAAGGGCAGTCGCAGCATAGTTACCATGTCCAACCGGTGGCAGTCTGACCAATGCGACCCCTGCAGATTGCTAGAACACAGCGGCATTGGCATTTACCGCCCTGCTTGGCCGCATGGTCAACCCTTGACTATAATGGCCAACCGAGGAGAGCCAAACAGACAATATGCTAAAGTGCCACCAATCTCTACGCTTTAAAAAGGTCTGGAACGCAACAAAAGTCTAAGCCAGACCCAACAAAGAGTTAAACTGACATGCAATACTTAAAAAAAAGGGTGAAACTACAGTATTCAAAACCCTACTACACCAAAGGGTTAAATACCACCGTAATACTAAGGAACGTTACATAGGCCTAAATGATAGCACGGGTACAACCTTCTCTTTTGGAACAGACCCATGTCACCACAAAGAGTTAAAGCTCCTCCATTCACCACAGTAAAAGGGGTTAACTGATTCCCTGCCAAATCGCATGAAAGCAGATCCTCCACTTCTGATGCAACTACTTCTTTTCATAAGCATCCTGAGAGCGCGTACCTAATGAAAACTGGAGTTGATATGATGTCACCATCAGATAGCTGAGCACAGACCTTTCCATTAGTGGCATCAGCCTGCAGAGCTATTGCCAGTCTTTGCACAGTCACCACTGTGTGACATTCTATTGGCTGCGGTGCTGAGTTCAGATGGAGAGTAGCAAGCTAACCAAATGCTGCATTAACATTAGATAAATGGCTTTCACCTTTACATGCTACTGTAAAATGCAAAATCAGGCAGTGCAACACCAGCCGAAAGGTAAGCACTCTGCAGTGCCTGAGCACCGCACCAAATACACAAGAAGACAAGTACATGTGTGTTTATAAACAGGAACATACAATAGACATAGAAATAAATCTGTGTGTTTATAAATAGGAACATACAATATACAAATAAATAAATACTTGTGTTTTGTAAATATGGACATACCCAACAGACCAGGGATGCTCAACCTGTTGCAAAACTACAACTCCTAGCATGCCCTAATAGCTGCAGGCTGTCCAGACATGCTGGGAGTTGTAGTTTTGCAACAGCTGGAGGGCCGCAGGTTGGGCATGTCTGCAACAGACTGTGTCTATAAATACAAAGATATACAATGTGTGTGTTTATAAATATACGCTATACCTGTAAATAAATAACTGAGTGTATGTAGTGTCGTGTTACACTGTGCACTATTTCACTCTCACTTTCACACAGTCCGCATTCGATCAGTGATTGAGCTAAAACCAAGAGCGAAGGCTACACAGAGAGATAAGGCATAAGGAAGGATCTGCTCCAGGTTTCGTCTCACGATCACTGATGGAAATCACTGACCAAACACTGAGTCTGTGAAAGCCATACAGGTCACACCGCCAAGGGTCATTACACTGTTCATTGACATAGCTTACCTGTTTGCTGTACTTGTTATTGGTCTGACAACTGTACTCAGAACAATGGTCTGATCCAATTGAGATGTTGTCTCCAGCTCCCACAAAAGTGTTGGCCGGTGGTAAATCTTGCACAGCCTGGTGTTTTTTCCCAGCAGTAGGTGACTGAGGATGAAGCTGCACAGTAGGAAGTGGAGAACTAGATTTGTAATGCCTTGCTAGGTCAGGACTACCAGGACCTCCATTTACAGTTCTGTATCTCCCCATGCTGGGGCTGTCTGACAGCTTCTCGTTGACACTGTCATATCTCTGCCCGTTTGGCTTTGAAGCTTCCACTGTCACTATGCTGCTATACAACGGCTGTTTTGTTTTTTTATTTTTCTTGTCTTTTTTGGGTTTCTTAGACTTGTCATGCTGTTGAGGCGTGAAGAAGTCCTCGTGGTCTTTCTTGCCAGCTTCATAGCCATTTTTACTTTTGGCCCTACAATAACGTGCCATGACCACCACTAGAATGATCAGTATGACGGTCATGATCCCAGCCACCACACCAATCACTATGCTAAGTCTCTGCTTGCTCATTTCATAGCTGGGATCACCGGCTATATCCTGGCTTAATGGGATGTGCAAACTTCTGGCAATTTGGGAATCAACAACTGAGGCATTGGAGACAGTCTCATTGATGAACACATGGACTAAAGCAGTGGTGGACTGGGATGGTTGACCACTGTCATTCACCTGGACCACTAACCGGTGCAGACCATAGTGTTTTGAGGCCAGCTTGCCAACCAGGGATATCACTCCACTGGCTGGGTTGATTTCAAAGAGTTTAAAGGGGTTTCCTCCAACAATGCTATAATTCAGATCTGCGTTGACACCTGAGTCTGTGTCAGTGGCCACCACAGTGGCAACCACTGTCCTGACACCGCTGGACGGGGAAACAACTGCATAAGAACTATTGACGGGACTGGTGATGATGGGGGCATTGTCATTCTCATCCATCACAAAGAGTGACACTGTGGCAGTAGCAGACCTAGGAGGGTCCCCACCATCCACCGCTTTGACTTTGAAGGTGTATGAGGTTTGTTGCTCCATATCAAATGAGATTGTGGAACAGATGGTCCCAGTGTTGTTCTCGATAGAAAAGATACCATTATCTTCTTCTATGAATAAACTCATCTCTGCATTGCGACCTTTGTCAGCATCCATCACTGTCACCATCCCAACTGGGCTGTTGGGTTGTAAGTTCTCCTTGACATAGAAATTGAAGACATCCTGCATAAATTTAGGGTCATTGTCATTCCTGTCAGCTACCTGCACTACAACGGTGGCAGTGCCCTGCATAGTGGTGGGCAGACCCTTGTCTTTGGCAACAACTTTAAACTCATACCTGTCCATCTGCTCCCTGTCCAGGACTATATTGGCTGTGATATCTCCTGTGTCTGGGTGGATGGAGAAGACCCCGGCCACAGACTGTTCCAAGGAATAGGCAATCTCTGCATTCTTACCACTATCTGCATCTGTGGCCAGGACAGTGGCCACCCTCTCCCCGGGCACATTGTTCTCAGGGAAGGCTACCTCCACTACAGGTTGACCAAACACCGGTGGGTTGTCATTAGTGTCCACCACTTTGACCAGCAGAGAGTTATTACTGGACAAACTGGGGCTCCCAGAGTCCACAGCCACTATAATGACATTGTACTCCTTTATGTTCTCATAGTCCAAGGGGGCAGAAGTGTGCAAGAAATACTTCTTCTTGTTCTGGTCCCCCTCACTGTCACTGGCTGGCTTGAGCTGGAAGGGGACATCTCCCACCACAGTGCAGGTCACTACTCCATTTTCCCCTTGGTCCCTATCAGACACCTGGACTAGAGCTATGGGGGTGTCCACCAGGACGTCTTCAGCCACACTAGCCATGCCATCCTTCACTGGGATGCGACCGATCTTCCTGATGTCTATCAGGGGCACGTTGTCGTTCTCATCCTTTATGTTGAGGATCACGGTGGCCTTGTCACTTTTGGGGGGCTGTCCCCGGTCTCTGGCCATGACGGTGAACCTCAGCTGGTTCACCTCCTCCCGGTCTATCCTATGCAGGACACTCAGCCAGCCCGAGTTCTCGTCCAGCCTGAGCAGCCTCCTGACTGACTCTGTGGCGGCACCGAAGACGTACTCGATCTGCCCGTTCACCCCCACGTCGTAGTCGGTGGCTTTCAGCTGAAGGATGGGGGTGCCGGGTGCGCTGTTCTCAGCCAGGTCCGCTTCGTACACGCTTTTCTCAAAGCGGGGGCTGTTGTCGTTGACATCGGTGATGAGCACCCTGAGGATGGACTGGGAGGACCGGGGCTGCTCTCCCCCGTCCCTCACCCGCAGGGTCAGCTCGTAGGAGTCCCTCTGTTCCCGGTCTAGAGCCCCCTTGACTATCAGCTGAGGTTGCTTCTCCCCATCAGACGTGTCCGCTACCTGCAGTTCGAACACGCTGCTCCTGCTGTCCGTCTCCATCCGTCTTTTCCCCGGGTAGAGGGCGCTCTCCCCAGTCTCCAGCCGACCACCGGATCGCCTGCCGGACACGAACAAACTCTCCCCGGCGTCCTGGATCAACTCATAGCGCTCGATCCCATTGCGGCCAAAGTCCCTGTCGGTGGCGGTGGGCAGCAGGTAGAGGGTCCCCACAGGCCGGTTCTCCTCCACGGTCAGGGTGAGCACCGGGGAAGGGAAGGTCGGCGTGTTATCGTTAATGTCCAGGATGACCACCCGACCCTCAAACAACTCCACCCAGCTCTGAGAAGGTCCGATCACCGACACCTCGAAGTCTATGAAGCACTCGTTCTCATCGAAGATCATCTGGCACTGCGGCAGCTTCTCCCGGTCTATCCGGCGCTCGGTGGTGCTCAGCTCCCCGGTCATGTTGTCGATCTTGAAGTAATCGGAGCCTGATTCCAGGCTGAAGGTCACCTCTCCGGAGCCGGTGACAATGCCGATGTCTGAAGCCACATTCCCGATCCTGATATCTGGCTGTCCTTCCTCCGCCAGCCGGTACTTTAACAGCTGCTTGGAGGCTGCCAGGGTGAAAGCTACCCTGAGCAAGAACAGGCAGCAGCCCCATACAGTCCTCATGTCTCCAGAGCTGCTGGTGTGCCAAAGCTGCTGAGATCTCACCAACCAGACTTGTCCCCGGTACAAAGTTACCCTCTCATAGCGCTCTGCTTCTCCAGTCCTGGGACAAGCTGGTGAGGAGGAACCTGGATGATCTCAGCTGGTGCCTCCTGCTCCAGACCCCAGAACAGTTTTGTAGTATTCCACCATAGGCTGGATGCTTGAATGAAGGGATGATGTCAGGAACAACACAGGCAGAAATCCTAGCAGTAAAATCCCAATGTGATCCGGCAAAGTTCTCGGATGGAAGCTGGTGCAGATGGTGGAGTTAGTGGTGGAGCCGCAGTTGGTGCTGGGCTACCTGCATTTGCTCTGCATGTGTTAGCAATATGTATCTGCAGCCCTGTGAACGATTCACAAATGATATTGCAGAGTCTCTCCCCTCCCCTTACTCTCCTCCCCCTTCTTCTTCCTCCTCTTCTCCTTCTTGTCCCAATGCAGGTAACCAGAGCTGAACTTGATCCTGCAGTTCAGAGGTGAGGAGCGAGTCTGTCTGCAGGGCGATGATCGCTTTCATTACAGGGGATGCGATGCTCGGCGGCCGCAGGTGTGGGGTGCTGTCCCCATCCCCAGAGGTGGCAGGAGCAGCAGTGTGCGGTCAGCTTTAGACCGCGGTCATCACGGGGAGGAGGGAGCAGTAAGTTTCTCCAAAGTGCCTGCGAGCTGGGAGTCACTCCTGACGCAGCACTGATAGCAGTCCTACTCAGCTCTCATACATGGGAGGAAGGAGCACTGCACACACTCCTTACTGCTGCTGCCAGGTGTAGTGGAGCCGGAGCAGACATGTATATGGGGAGGGGGGGAACCTATAGCTCAGAGGCTGCACATTCCTTTGTATGCCATAGACAGACTCCTGAGTAGACAGATTAGATAGACAGACAGTAGGAAGTGAAAGGCTATATGGATAGATATGAGACAGAGACGTAGACATAGATCATAGATAGATAGACAAATAGTAGAGATATATAGATAGAACAATATATAGATATATATTAATTGGATAGATAGATATGAGATAGAGACATGGATGGATGGATAATAGAGAGAGAGAGATAGATAGACTTATAGATATGAATGGACAGACATGATGTGGGTGCACTCATGTTATATATTTGGTATATATTTGCACACCCCTGTAGACAGTCCTGCTTTCCAGTAATAAAGGTGTCAGCTGTCAGCAGATGTCTTGTAGGTCTCCTGGATGACACATGTTCTGCTACAATGTATCAGTGCTGAGGACATAACAATGACTTCATGCCTGACATGTGCCTTGTCGCCTGAAAAAGCACAAAGTTGCAGTGTGTGATGATACCCAGTGCTGTTTACCTGCCTGCAGTGTGTGATGATATCCAGTGCTGTCCACCTGCCTGCAGTGTGTGATGATACCCAGTGCTGTCCACCTGCCTGCAGTGTGTGATGATACCCAGTGCTGTCCACCTGCCTGCAGTGTGTGATGATACCCAGTGCTGTCTACCTGCCTGCAGTGTGTAATGATATCCAGTGCTGTTTACCTGCCTGCAGTGTGTGATGATATCCAGTGCTGTTTACCTGCCTGCAGTGTGTGATGATATCCAGTGCTGTCCACCTGCCTGCAGTGTGTGATGATACCCAGTGCTGTCCACCTGCCTGCAGTGTGTGATGATATCCAGTGCTGTCCACCTGCCTGCAGTGTGTGATGATACCCAGTGCTGTCCACCTGCCTGCAGTGTGTGATGATATCCAGTGCTGTCCACCTGCCTGCAGTGTGTGATGATACCCAGTGCTGTCCACCTGCCTGCAGTGTGTGATGATATCCAGTGCTGTCCACCTGCCTGCAGTGTGTGATGATACCCAGTGCTGTCCACCTGCCTGCAGTGTGTGATGATATCCAGTGCTGTCTACCTGCCTGCAGTGTGTGATGATATCCAGTGCTGTCTACCTGCCTGCAGTGTGTGATGATATCCAGTGCTGTCTACCTGCCTGCAGTGTGTGATGATACCCAGTGCTGTCCACCTGCCTGCAGTGTGTGATGATATCCAGTGCTGTCTACCTGCCTGCAGTATGTGATGATATCCAGTGCTGTCTACCTGCCTGCAGTGTGTGATGATACCCAGTGCTGTCTACCTGCCTGCAGTGTGTGATGATACCCAGTGCTGTCTACCTGCCTGCAGTGTGTGATGAAACACAGTGCTGTCCACCTGCCTGCAGTGTGTGATGATACCCAGTGCTACCTACCTGCCCTCAATTTGTGATGATACCCATTGCTGTCTACCTGCCTGCAGTGTGTGATAATACCCAGTGGTGCCTACCTGCCTGCAGTGTGTGATGATACCCAGTGCTGTCTACCTGGCTGCAGTGTGTGATGATACCCAGTGCTGTCTACCTACCTGCAGTATGTGATGATACGGAGTGCTGTCTACCTGCCTGCAGTGTGTGATGATACCCAGTGCTGTCTACCTGCCTGCAGTGTGTGATGATATCCAGTGCTACCTACCTGCCCTCAGTGTGTGATAATACCCAGTGGTGCCTACCTGCCTGCAGTGTGTGATGATACCCAGTGCTGTCTACCTGCCCTCAGTGTGTGATAATACCCAGTGCTGTCTACCTGCCCTCAGTGTGTGATAATACCCAGTGCTGTCTACCTGGCTGCAGTGTGTGATGATATCCAGTGCTGTCTACCTGCCTGCAGTGTGTGATGATACCCATTGCTGTCTACCTACCTGCAGTATGTGATGATACGGAGTGCTGTCTACCTGGCTGCAGTGTGTGATGATACCCAGTGCTGTCTACCTACCTGCAGTATGTGATGATACGGAGTGCTGTCTACCTTCCTGCAGTGTGTGATGATACCCAGTGCTGTCTACCTGCCTGCAGTATGTAATGATAGCCAGTGCTGTCTACCTGCCTACAGTGTATGATGATATCCAGTGCTGTCTACCTGCCTGCAGTGTGTGATGATGCCCAGTGCTGTCTACCTGGCTGCAGTATGTGATGATATCCAGTGCTGTCTACCTGCCTGCAGTGTGTGATGATATCCAGTGCTGTCTACCTGGCTGCAGTGTGTGATGATACCCAGTGCTGTCTACCTGCCTGTAGTGCGTGATGATATCCAGTGCTGTCTACCTGCCTGCAGTGTGTGATGATATCCAGTGCTGTCTACCTAGCTGCAGTGTGTGATGATACCCAGTGCTGTCTACCTGCCTGCAGTATGTGATGATACCCAGTGCTGTCTACCTGCCTGTAGTGTGTGATGATACCCAGTGCTGTCTACCTGCCTGTAGTGTATGATGATATCCAGTGCTGTCTACCTGCCTACAGTGTATGATGATATCCAGTGCTGTCTACCTGCCTGCAGTATGTAATGATACCCAGTGCTGTCTACCTTCCTACAGTGTATGATTATATCCAGTGCTGTCTACCTGCCTGCAGTGTGTGATGATACCCAGTGCTGTCTACCTGCCTACAGTGTATGATGATATCCAGTGCTGTCTACCTGCCTGCAGTATGTAATGATACCCAGTGCTGTCTACCTTCCTACAGTGTATGATTATATCCAGTGCTGTCTACCTGCCTGTAGTGCGTGATGATATCCAGTGCTGTCTACCTGCCTGCAGTATGAAATGATACCCAGTGCTGTCTACCTGCCTACAGTGTATGAGGATATCCAGTGCTGTCTACCTGCCTGCAGTGTATGATGATATCCAGTGCTGTCTACCTGCCTGCAGTATATGATGATATCCAGTGCTGTCTACCTGCCTGCAGTGTATGATGATATCCAGTGCTGTCTACCTGCCTGCAGTGTATGATGATATCCAGTGCTGTCTACCTGCCTGCAGTGTATGATGATATCCAGTGCTGTCTACCTGCCTGCAGTGTGTGATGATATCCAGTGCTGTCTACCTGCCTGCAGTGTGTGATGATATCCAGTGCTGTCTACCTGCCTGCAGTGTATGATGATATCCAGTGCTGTCTACCTGGCTGTGCTTCTTGTCTCCATACAGACAAGGAAACCTTTCATTCTTGCGTGGTTTGCACCACATTGCTGTACACCTCTCCACATTCCTCCCCTTATAATTAAAATGCATATGTGCCACTTGTAATGTGACTGCCCCTCTCATGGACAGGGATGGGGGGGGGGGGGATGACGCCTGTCCCATTAATGGCTATGATGGGAAATAGAAGTGCTGCAGAAAGCCCCGAGGTGAGCTCAGCTTCACCTCCACACAGCACATTTATCCAGTCCTTTCATATATTGATCCACACATAAGAAATCATGATGTGAGAACACCAATTGAGTCCCTGCTCCCAGAGTAGCTGCATGCTGACTGAGTGATTACCCTCCACCCTCCCTCCCTGCTCTGTATATCTGCAGCATCAGCTCCCAGCATCCTGCGCCTGCGCTCTGACAACCGCCGCAGTACAGAGCAGAGGAGGAGGAGGAGGGGAGGGGGGTCGTCACTTTTACGGCGGGTTAAGTGGGATTAATACAAAACCTCCATTATATTTTTCCAGCGACTTGAACTGATCAAAATGCTTTTTTTTTCTTTTTATTTCTGGGTCACATTCAGTGGATCAGTGTCAGGAGATGCTGGAGATGAGATTCCGGTCCTTACCCTGCAGTGCAGGCTCCATGTGCTACTAAAATGTGCATCCCCTCCCATCCCTGTGTGTGTTTTCTTATATACACCTACTCACAGGATATAAGGGTCCTTCAGAGAATACACTCACCTCCCACCGCATGCCTGCTGCACGCTGGGGGTGATCAGTGCGTTGGCCATCAGATGCTGATGCTCCCAGCTCATTTCCTGCCTTGGATCAATTGATGCATCCTCTAGAAGTGTTTTGTAAAGCAATGGATACGGATGCAGCAGAGCTGAACTTACCGTTAACTCTATGGGGACTACGCCATGGCTCGGAGGTATTGACAAAGCCACCCATTAAATGTACATTGTGGTGTTGACAAACTCAGCTCTGCTACATCTGGACAATTCTACATTGCACTTGTACCGTCGTGATCAGGACTAAATCGAGGAAAAAGGGCACATGGCTGGATCCCCGGGTGGGGGAGGGGGGGATCACTGATCAATGTATTGCTCTTCATCCCACACATGGAGAGACTTGCAGACAGAGCAGATGAATGGTTCATCTTGTGTTTTGTCTGTGTCACTCCTGGGACGGGGGTAGAGACGCTATAGCTTTAAAAGTAGCAGTGACATCATTGCAGCTTGATGTTCTTTCATGCTATACATATGGTGTGCGATACTTTGTATTATGTGTCTAGCAGAAGCAGAATGCAATACATAAAGCTGATTTACAGCCACCTCTAGCCGCCTGCACTGGAGATGAGCTCTGCTCTGCATTGATAATACAACACATGATGCGGCAGAAAAAAAAAACTTAACTAGTCCTTGCTCCGGGTCGCCCTCGCCCATTCCCATGTCCTTTTTGCAGATGGACCGTCTCCTGGAGTTGACATCGCATGAGTTTACCAACTTACTTTGCTGAAGTCAAGTACCGGGCACTGACCGCACAGAACTCTTGTGTCGCGGTTGCGGTTGAGTACCACAGGCCGCAGCAGGTTCTTGTTATACCAGTAAGACCGCACTGTTTAGTCGGTCTGCATTGTTAATGGTCTTGCGGCACTTTCAGTACTCCGCGGCCATTAGACCAGGGATTAGCAACCTCCGGCACTCCAGATGTTCTAAAACTACAACTCCCAGAATGCACCATTCACTTCTATGGGAGTTGTGAGAACAGCCGAGCAGGTTTGCATGCTGGGAGTTGTAGTTTGGCAGCAGCTGGAGTGCCGAGTGCTGGACTATACAGTGCCGTCTTCATTAGTTGACAAGAAACAGCTGTATTCCACCGCAGCGAAGCCACGCCGCAACCGTGACATGACCACGTGGTGTAGTAATTATAAGTTACTCATTAAGGTTGGGTTCAATATGCGCCATTTTGATGTAGTTTTTGATGCCAAAACTAGAAGTGGAGTAAAAAAAAAAAAAGTAGCATCTTTTCTGTATAATAACGGCATAAAAACTGCATAAAAATGGCAGAAGTGAAAGCGTCCTTAGCACTTTGCAGTGTATTCCGATCTGCCAATAACTGCAGATCTAAAATAGCAAAGCTGAGTTTAAAATTCTTTATACCTTAAAGGGATTTAGTTTTATCACATTATCCCCTATCCTGTGGATATCGATGGGGGTCTGACCGCTGGGACCCCCTCCGAATAAACCCTGTGGAGCCCCTGAAATGAATGGTGCAGCCAGTCCATAATGTGCGCAGCCACTCTATTCACTTCTATGGGAGTTCCAGAAATAGTCTGGTCTAGTGATGGTGAACCTTTTACAGACCGAGTGCTCAAATTGCAACCCAAAACCCACTTATTTATTGCAGAGTGCCCCCACGGCAATTTAACCTGAATACCAATCCAGTATATCTTCCATGTACTTTATCACTCCGCTATAATCGCCTGCATACATTCAGTGCACTGCCTGTGCTGTTAATGATGAATGGCTGGGAAAGTCTACAGCATATTGGTACATAATAGACTCTTTTCAGGGTGCGGGTGCCCACAGAGAGGGCTCTAAGTGCTGCCTCTGGCACCTATGCCATAGGTTCTCCACTACTGGTCTATTACATCGCTCAGGTATCTGACAATCTAAACAAAACTATAATAGAGAGTTGAGGCAATTTTTACTATATGATTAAAGGGGTTGTCTCACTTCAGCAAATAGCATTTATCATGTAGAGAAAGTTAAAACAAGGCACTTACTAATGTAATGTGATTGTCCATATTGCCTCCTTTGCTGGCTGGATTCATTTCCCCATCACATTATACACTACTCTATGTGCGCTCCCACATTCCCAGCCACCAGGGAGGCCGGTGCTTTTTCCTATAGTGTGTAAGCACGACCACCACTGATGGATTGTGCAGTGGACGTAACCATGGATATGAACAGTGTATAATGTAATGGAAACAATGAATCAAGCCAGCAAATAACACCCCCTTGCCACTTGATTGACAGCGCTAGACCCACCGGTCTAGCACTGAGATCCAGCGCCTGCGCACTCGCTGACTGACCGGCGCGTGCGCACAGGATCTCTTCTTTGCTGTCCCAGCTTGTGAAAATGTCTTCTGCGCATGCGCCGCCACGTCACTGAACCCAGAACTGGCGGCGCGTGCCTGGATCTGACAATCAAGTGGCAAGGGGGCGTTATTTAGTGGAGCCAGCAGCATTATGCAAGAAAAGGGGCGTACCTTCAGCAGTGCTCGGACGACGTAACCCCGCCTCCAAGTGCTCCGAAGACTCATTTGAAAATTTTTAAAAGTTTAGTTTTTCAGCAAAAGCAGACAGGGGACCTCAGAATAAAAGGTATGGCTTTTATCAGCGTCATCAGCCCTACCAGGCTATATGCCTGGTAGGGTAGGTTTAAACTGGGTGACAGAGCCTCTTTAAGGCCTTATGCACGCAGCAGAGCCATGTGCAGGAGGCTGTAACTTTGCACATTGAGTGTTGTAGCTCCACTCTGTGGTGTCATATGCACCATATGTCAGCATATGGTACTCTTCAGTGAAACATCTCCAAAAAGACTACCTCTTTGAGAAGATCTCTCCCTAGAGGACGACTTTTCAATGAAACCTTTGGTGATCATCTCAAAGAGGTTTCACTGTATGATAGGAACATTCCTTGGTAAAAGCAATGCTATTAGAGCAGTGCTCCTCAACTCCAGTCCTCAGGGCCCACCTGCCGGTCATGTTTTAAGGATTTCCTTAGTATTAAGCAGATGATTAGTGTCCGTGCACCAGGACTTACCACAGGTATTCATTCAGTGGGATATACTCAACTCATGACCGGTAGGTGGGCCCTGAGGACTGGAGTTGAGGAGCACTGTATTAGAGAGTATACCTCCAAAATATGACATCTGATGAAACATGCCACCATTTTGTTCCCGTAGGAATGAAAAAAAAAAAACTGTGGCTTTGTCTCAAATTGGAGGGATACAGGCATGATAAAGCCCCAGAGAAACCATCTGCATGGAGGGTAAGCCAGCTGGATGGCAGCAGGTTGTTCTTTGATCTTCTTAAAGAAGTCAAAGGGTAAAACAACATGTTCTTGAGCTCCATGTGCAATTCATTAAGCAGGGCCTGTCTACAAGTATGTTTTATAGTCAGCCATACATGGGATACAAGCCCCAGCCTTTGATGTGTTCTTTGTACACCCTGGGACATGTTACTCCTTATCAGCCTGGAGCAGAGCAATGACCACAGTATCTGGAAGACCTTGCTTGGTGTTAGTGGTCGCAGAGGTAACCCTTGGTTATACAGGATACCTTCTCCTCTGCTTTCTAGTTAATAACTAGAACCCTAGCTGAGAACAAGTACAATTAATAATGTATATTAGAAACATTCCCGAGTCGTATATCTGAGCACGGATCTCATAGGTCATCTGTAGACAGAAGGGAACATTAAAAAAAACCCTGCCTGCCACCATCTGCTGTGTGTGTGCTGCAGTGCTTAAAGCCGCCTACAAATATTAGGCTGACATCAATGGATCTCATTGTATGGATCTTCTAATGATGTAATATGTAATATTGCCTGCATGCAATATGTGCAATAAGCTTAGGTTGTGGGCCCTGTAGGCAAGGTGGACCATCACCACCTGGAAGGAAAATTGCAGTTCTGCCCATGTTCTATCAGACAGGAGGCGATGGACTGCACTAATGATTTCTACGGACTGGCACGCCGATCAGCAATTATCCAGAGAGCCGTGAGGGAGCTGCTTTGTGAGGAGCATTCACTCTCATCAGATTAGCTGATGGAGATTAGGGGCCTTTGTAGTCTTCTTGCACAGGTGCCTTCTGGCTGTCTCTTTCAGTCTCCTACTTGATGTGTATGTACCCTCAGGGTTAAAATGAATCACCCATTTTGGAATTTTCTAGCCCTCCCTCCACCTTGGCCAGTTTTGTCTCACTTGTCCATAGAAATTAACATCTAGCCGAGTCAAAAATGCTGTTTTTATGGGGATGATGAGGAGTAATAATGGCCTCTTTAGCTACTTTACCTTACGTTTTATGGTCAGTCGGTGTTATCAGCCATGCAGTGCTCGGAACAAGCAAACATCATTTTAAGCTTTTCGAGTCGTGCTCCAGTAGAAGCGACTAATAAATTATGTACGGCCACCAAGGTCACATGACCTTTACCATTGATTATTATTGATTTCTATTGGAGTGCAGTCAGCTGATACTTCTGCTTGACCTGATAGAGCCGTCCAGTCACACACATTGTGCCGCCCTATGGATGCACAAGAAACCAGTACATTTCTCTGCCATTACATCTCTTTCGGACACCCAGCTTTCTAAGAACCCTCAATGGTAAATCTACCCTCGTATGCAGCAATAGGGGAAAATTAGGTGCATCACTGCAAACCTAAGTACACTGGGCCTCATTTATCAAAACTGTCTAACAGGAAAACTGTCTGACCTGCCTATAGCAACCAATCAGAGCTCACCTTTCATTTTTTCAGAACACTTTAAGAAATGAAAGGTGAGCTCTGATTGGTTGCCATGGGCAACTAAAATAGTTTTCCTGTCAGACAGATTTCACAAATGAGGCCTAGTTTGTTTGCCACTGAGGAGCCTGGGGAAAGCTGGGTGACCAGTCCTGCAGGAACTGCAGCATTGGGCATATCCAGTTTTCATCCATCTTAGTAAGGGTGCCTTCACACGCGGTAGATTTTGATGCAGAAAATTTTCTGTGATTGAAAATCAGTTTCATTCGCATAAATGGGGCTTTCGGGAATGTGTGTACTTCCTGCCAAGACAACCCCATTCAGATGAATGGAACTAGTTTTCAGCCACAGAAGAGTCAGTTTAGGCCCCTTTAGGGCTCTTTCACATCACCGTTAGGGATTCCGTTCAGGCTTTCCGTTATAACATCGTTATAACGGAAAGAAACGGAATCCATAGGATGGAAATCAAAACGGACACCTTTAAGAGGCATTCCGTTTTGATCCGTCATAATAGAAGCCTATGGGAAAGCATAACGGATCCGTCTGGTTTCCGTTATGCTGGACGGAAAACAAAGTCCTGTCGACAGGACTTTGTTTTCCGTCCAGCATAACGGAAACCATAACGGCTCCAACACACATAAATTAGGTCATAGTCTTGGGTCAGGTCTTGCTACAAAAACAAAACACTACATTGGAAAAACATGCAACCATGGAGAAAAAGTAAAAAGCATAAGTGTCCTGCATTTCAACATCCCCATAGAGTCACAACTAACATCTGGAGTTGATGTTTATTCAGAAAAAAAACACACGCTGAAAAAAATGCATGTTAAAAAAAGTGTCCAAAACTTTAAACGTTGTCCAAAGAGTACCTTCTCAGCAATCGCCTGCTCATCAGTGAAGGAGAAGGTACATTTATGTGCAGTGATCTCCTCCACAGTACGAAGAGGAGCAATGACTAATGCCATCGCTTGTCCCCATACTGACTAGCTTTTTTGGTATTTTTGCTGCCAATAAACAATGATTTCGGCAGCTTCTTAAGGGTATGGCAACACAACAACATTTGTTGCATGACTATTTGTCGCAGTAATGAAGCCGAGCACTTTTTTACAATGTCTATGGTGTCGCAGTGTGACATGCAACATGTCGCACAAAGATCTATGCAAGTTTTTTGTGAGACTGTCGTGATGCCGTCACAGCATGTCGAAGTGTGACATCATAGACCATCATTACAAAAAATGTTGAGCAATATTACTGCTTCAAATAATCGCAAGACAAATGTTGCTGTGTAGCCGTACCCATTGCTAACGAGTGTTCCTATGAATGCTTATGCGATTATCTGTCCGATTCTCAGCTGGCGTAAAGGAGCCTTAAAGGGGTACTCCGGGAATTAAGAAAATGAAAATGCATAAATATTACTTTATAATAAATATATTCCCAAATACATTTCATTAGTTATAATGGCTTGTTTTGTCTGGGGAGCAATCATTAGGAGAAACAAAATGCCCGCCGTCCTATTAGTGCACACAAAACCTGTCCTAATCACACAGCAGGAAAAGTTACTTCACAACACTGAGGTAAAGAGCTGCCTCGTCCTCCTCTCTGCTCTGTTTATCAGGTATTATGATCCTGAATGCAGTTTAATATAATCTTCAGCTGAATCTCTGTAGGAATGGAGTCCATGAGGAGACATGAAGTACAGAGAGGACGGACAGGACAGGCTGTGGTAATGAAGACTCCATTCCTACAGAGATTCAGCTGAAGATCTTATCACCTGTATTCAGGATCAGAATCCCTGACAAGCAGAGAGGAGGATGAGGCAGCTCTTTACCTCAGTGTTGTGAAGTAACTTGTCCTGCTGTGTGATTAGGACAGGTTTTGTGTGCACAAATAGGACGGCGGCCATTTTGTTTCTCCTAATAATTGCTCCTAATAATTGGGAATATATTTATAATGAAGTAATATTTAAGTATTTTAATTTTCTTTATACTCGGAGAACCCCTTTAAGTAGAGTTCCCTTCACATGTTCCACTGGGTGGAGGTGGGAGTTTAAAAGAAATCATGGATAACCCCTTTAAGCTTCTTTGATTGACAGCTATCACCCCCAATCCTCTGATAAACATGCATGCTTGGCTAAACTATGTGTTCTCTGTAGGAAGAAGGGAAGGATGCTTCATCCAGACTCTCCTGCTGGTGGCTTATCTCTCCAAGAACAAAAGATCTGCTGTCAAGGGGATACCACCATACATTAGATGGTAAAAGGTGTATTAGGCAGCCTGATTGTTCAGGCCCCCCAGAGCGCCTAACTTGGGGGACACATGGGGGCAATGACACCTTTTTTTTTTTTTTTCAAATACTTTATTTCAAAGATTTGCTTGACAGTAAAGTAGAGGTTTTAGAACGAACCTCTTAATATATGAACAGTAGTAGATATATATAACAACTGAAGAACAGGTCATTACAGTTTTTATTGGTCAGGTCAAATTTGGAGCTGGTCGAGTGCTAAAGCAGAGACGGGATATCATTTAAAGTAGAAAAGCTCCAGATGGACTCCATGATGAGTCTTTGATGGAAATATTGGTAAGAACAGTGATTGAGTGCCACAAAAGGGGCCCACGTTGTACAATGGTATAGTGGTATAGTGAACCGAGAGGATTTTCCCTATTCCTGGATTAAGGGAGTGCCTTGGGTTTTATTTTGTTTCCTATAAATCTCCCATTCTTTCCATAGTTTAGTAAATTTGTGATTAGTTCTCATCTCCCATTAGGAGAGTTCTTCGAATCTATAGATCTGGTCAATTTTCGCCACCCACTGTTCTATTGAGGGGAGGTCAGTAGAAAGCCAGTATTTCGGGATCAAGAAACGAGCTGCTAATATAAGTTGCTTAAAAAGTCTAAGGTTAGGGGTATGACCTATATTTTTGAGAGGGTAGAGGCTTAGTAAAGCTTTTTCTGGAGACGCCTGGTGTGCGGTGCCACAGATTTGGTTAGAGATGTTAAAAATTTTTGTCCACCATTGATTAATTTGTGGGCAAGACCACCAAACGTGGAGGAATGAGCCTTTGTCCTGGAGGCATCTCCAGCATGTGTCAGAGGCGGACGTCAAATATAGACACGTTAGCTAAGGTGTTTTGTACCATCTTACTTTGTATCCATTTTCCTGTATTCTGACACACCTAGATGACACATGTGGGGATATAAGGATAGATTCTATTTCAGTGTTCGAGAAGTTGCAGTTTAGGTCTTTTTCTCAAAGTCTAATAAAAGCTGGGGTGGTACAAGGAAAAGGAAGTCTTAATTTATTGTATAGTTGTGAGATCAGTTTGGGAGGGTTGGTGGAGTTGCTAATTAGGCTTTTGAACCAGGTCTGTGGGTGAAGAAGTTTTCCCAGTCCCATGTGTTGTAAGATAAGTTTTTAGAAAATAAAGGGAGTTAAGATGAGGTTTTTGAATGCCAAACAGGTGGCTCAGTGCATCTGTGTCAAGGATGTTAGAGGTCTCCTGAAAGAGGTCTCTTGCTGGAATAGTTGAGTTTCTGACTTTCAGAGGGAGTTCCTCATAAAGTGCCTTTGGAGCTAGGTAAAAGATGTATCAAGCCTGAAGTAGTGGGGAAGGAAGTGGGAACGTGTATTGTGTATTTCGGAACCACTTCCAAGCCGAGAGTGTGGCTTTTATGAGTGGGGTGATATTGGCTGAAGTATGTATTGGGGAGTGACATCCTAATAATATGGATCTAAAAGGAGGGCCCAGCAGTGAGTGTTCCATGCTTACCCATGATTTTATGTGGGGGGGTTCTCAATCAGTCTACCACCTTTTTAATGTGTATAAAGGGATATTTGTTCTTCCTCTTTTTTTACCTCTGATTTCCTGTCTTTATTTTACAGATATTACCTCAGGTGAAGTTAGAGAATCCAGTTTGGTCCGGTTTCTGCTGGGTCTGGTGGCCTGCAGAAGAAGAACTACAACAGGTCAAGCGCAGCCACTAATTGGTTGCTATCCGTTACTAGGGGAGATTCCAGAGTTGTGATTTGTTTTCGCTCCCATGGTCGGAAGTTTCTCCCCTTTATATTCACAGGTTCGCCGCCACTTCAGGGCCATTTGAAGAAGATTTGATTGGCGCCCGCCCTCCCTCCCGTGTTTGCCAGCAACAGATCGTAATTAGACAGCGCGCTCTGCTGCCTGCAAATAATACTTTTTTTTAACTTGTCCAAAGATTTGGATTGTCTGATGAACAAGCGTTTGCTCATTCATTGGGCGGATCCGCCGTTTTGCGCACAGCATACTGCTGTCTGAATGAGCCCTAACTGATGGAAATGACTGATCAAATAACTGAAGTGTGAACTCAGCCAAACTAGTGTTACTGTGAATGCTTGTTAGCGATCATCTGCCGAAAAATCGTCAGGTGTCATACACCCTTGGTGGGTTTGGATGACATACAGTACGTGTAACTAAAAAACTGTCTCTGCCAATGATCGACAGATAAATATCTCATGTCTATGAACAGCCTAAGCAAAGCTTAGATAGAAATATTCCGGAAATGTATTATGGGCTTCCATTTTTTTCCGGAATACCTCGTTCTTCTTCTACTACAGCATCTATTGCCATCTTAAAGGAAGGGAAATGGCTCTACAAAAATGGGACCTCTTTCAGCAATTGAGGGGTTAACCAAATGGATTGGCGAGCGGCTCATTTGTCATTTTGTGGCGGCGCAGTAGATGGTGGTAGCAGTAAACAGTAGGGTGAGCAGGGATGTATTATTCATTGGCCTCTGCGAGGAGGCAGTTAACGCGGAGTATCAGCTTGCAGCGTTGAAATCCAGTTTGTCTGTGTGTTTTTCTATGTCTGGCGGAAGTTGAATCCGTCCTTCACACTGGATGGGTTGCTCTTCTCGCTCAGTAAAGGTAACCCCTCTCTCCAGGCGTGGGAATGGTCCGGACGTGCTGTGCATGCTGACGAAGGCAATGGATGACTTGGTAGTCATGTAGTGACTCGCAAACGTGCTGCTCAAATACTTCCCCCTCCGCCCCCACCGGGGCTTCCTATCTCTTTCTGTGCTGGAAGGTGTGGGGAGGGACAGCAAAATTGCTGAGCATTTATGCTGCAGAGAGGAGGCCGGGGAATCATTGAATCATCACATCATATGCTGATCATTATTGCCGTCTAGCATTTGTTTCCTGCACATTTGGGTATTTACTCCATTAATAGGTCAAAAGCAGGTTCACCCATGGCACCGAGCGTGTGGAGAAATCTCCCGAAATACAAGAACTTTGGTTACACTTCTCTGATTTTCTGTTTATTGTACAGATGTAGCAGAGCTGAAAGTGCTGTTGTACATGGGTGAAGGGCTTGTTTGCGCTTTCATATGTATCTACAAATCAAATTCAGCAGATCAATGAGGTCTTTTTTTGTTCGGTTTCTGCATCATTTTTTGTTCCATGTTTTATTTTTTTAATTTTTTTTGTTTCACTATTTTCTTATGCTTTTTGTTATGTTGCTGAAATACGGATGACGAAAAACAGCTTTTTTTTAAAGGGCTTCTGTCACCAGAATCATTGTAGTGAAACAGGCTCATCTGTGACATCTGGGTCAAGAGTAGCTAGCAGTCTCGGTCCTATCCCAACTGTGGCTTCAGTTATGAGAAAATTGAACTTTTTATATGTTTTAATGAGCCTTTAGGAGCAATGTGGGCGTTGCCGTTACTCCTAGAGCAGGGAACAGCAACCTCTGGCACTCCAGCTGTTCAGAAACTACAACTCTCAGAATGCTTCGTTTACTTCTATGGGCGTAAGAAAAACAGCACAGCATGTTTGCATGCTGGGAGTTGTAGTTTCACAGCATCTCGAGTGCTGAAGGTTGCTGATCCCTGTCATAGAGGCTCCGTTTTCCTTTCTGCTGCCGCGCCTACTGCACTTTGACAGGGCCAGGCAGTGTAAACGCCATCACACCTGGCCCTAACTTCTCCTAGCCTCGTGTCTTTGCCATGCACATCAGCACCCAGCGCAGGAGCAGTACAGGAGAGAGGCTTACAGCAGTTCTCCTCTGTACTGTGCCTGCACCAGGTACTGAAGCACAAGGCAAAGACACGAGAATAGAAGAAGTCAGGGTCAGACGAGATGAGGCTTACACCCTGTCAATCAGAGTGCAGTAGGCGTGGCAGCAGCCTCTAGGAGTAAGGCCTTGTTCACACATCAGTTATTTGATCAGTTATTTCCATCAGTTATTGTGAGCCAAAACCAGGTGCGGGTCAAAAACACAGAACAGTTGCATATCTTTCCATTATACCTGATCTCTGTGTAGCCTCCACTCCGGGTTTTGGGTCACAATAACTGATGGAAATAACTGATCAAATAACTGATGTGTGAACAAGGCCTAACAGGAGTAACAGCCTCAAGGAGTAACAGTAAGGCCCCATTGCTCCTAGATGTTCATTTGCATATAGTAGAAGTTTAGTTTTCAGATGGAGATGAGACCAAGACTAGCTAGCTTTTTCTGACCTGCTTCACTACAATGATTCTGGTACCAGCCCTTTAAATTCAACTTCTATGGGCTAAAAACTCCACTGATAGACATCTGTTAGTACATACTGCATATTGACGAGAAACGCTATGTGCATAAAAAACACCCACATATAAAAATGCAAATGTGAATACAATTGAATGTATGACTGAAAAAAAGGAATTAATATGCATCTATAATTGGCAAGTGTGAATGGTGACCAAAGGCTGCAAATCAGAGTAAAAGTGGCTTCAGTGCAGTTCTTCTGGTGCCTCGTAGCCTGAAATGAGTTTTCCAGCAGTAAACATTCATCTCATATCCATTCTTAAACTGAAGGGGCCCAATAGGCACCAAACAGCTTTGTTCCTGGCTTAGATGACCTAGCCTTCATGTGCTATTGCTGACAAAGTTCCTGGTCATAAGTGGTGCTGTTCTTCTCAAAATACGGAAGGAAGGAAGAAATAAATCTCCTTCCATCTGACATTTATGAGATGAGAAGGTTCTGTAGGTTTTCCTGCAGTCCTATGTAAAATTTCAGACAGCTGTCAATGCTCCACAGGAATGTTCAATAGGATATACTGTATCAGCACTTTTTAGCTATTTTTTTCTTCTTACATATAGTACATTGTGATCTCTCCCATCACTTTCTGTCCATTTTAGGTACAATCTAATTCCCTTATAACACATTAATAAAACAGTAACCCAGTCTACCTGTAGGTTCTTGAATTTTGGGGAATGTATTCCAGGGAGGTCCTTGCAGATGTCGTCCTGGCTTGTATAGCCTGAGTGAAATGCACCATTTCGTGTACATAGTAACAGCTGTGTGAACCCTGTGCCGTGGTGCAGTTATTCCACATCCCAGTCTCAGGATATAGGCCGACGGTGCAGCTAGCGGCGAGTGATTTGGCTACTTCTGCCCAGCCTCACCATTGGGCTGTACCCTAAGGGTGCTGCCACACATTCACGTTTTTTTATGTAGTTTTTGAAACCAAAATCAAGTGTGGAGAGAGAGAGTATTAAGGGGAGATGCTACCTCTCCTCTTCTTTGAACCCACTCCTGGTTTTGGCTTCCAAAACTACATAAAAATTCCTGAACATGTGGCAGTACCCTTACTGAAATAGAAATGACTGTAAATGTTGTACGCCCATTGCTACTGATGGTGGTCACTGCATCATGACTATGTGGGAGGTGAGGTACAAGTGCATCTCAATAAATAAGAATATCATCAAAAAGTATTTTTTTTCTGTAATTCAATTCAAAAAGGGAAACACATATATTATATAGAGTCGTTGCAAACAGAGTAAACTTTTTCAAGTGTTTATTTCTGTTAATGTTGATGATTATGGCTTACAGCCAAGGAAAACCCAAAAATCATTATCTCAGAAAATTAGAATAATTAACCCCAAACACCTGCAAAGGCTTCCTTAGTCTTTAAAAAGGTCCCTTAGTCTTGTTCAGTAGGTGACACAATCATGGGGAAGACTGCTGACTTGACCTCCAGAAGGCTGTCATTGACACACTCCACAAGGAGGGTAAGCCACAAAAAGCCATTGCTAAAGAAGCTGGCCGTTCACAGAGTGCTGTATCAAAGCATATTAATGGAAAGTTGTGTGGAAGGAAAGTTGATGATATTCTAATTTATTGAGATGCACTTGTACATGGTGATCCTGAACTGTAGCACCAGGCAGCTGTAGATATACGTATGCTAGACATAGAAATCCATGCATATATCAGGGTGTTTTCTATTCCACTCATGGTGTCTGCAAATGCATCCTTTCTCCCCTTATTCTTGCTGGTGTTCCTGTTCTCCTAGCCAATCCAATGTTCACCCCTGATGCTCTCCTCATGCACACACTTTGAGGTACAGTAACTGCAGCTCCCTCCTACTCAGGATGAGGCTGAACATTAACAAAGAGCCTGACGGCAGAGGAACTATTAGGGAGCTATAGGATATTCTCAGCTGCACCTCACATCTTTCTACTTATTTTAAGAACCATGGATTTATAATGTTTTATAAGGATGTACAGGAGGTGGACTGTCCTTTAGATAATATAAGTGGGGAAACAATGCTAAACTATATATGATACAGCATCACACTATTGCTAATCATATCCCGTAGGTACCACCATGACCTGCAACATCTGGAACCAAGGCTACCTGCAATGTATGTCTAATGTGCCATTAACAGTGTTGTGATGCCAAATGGGTTGGCTGTTTTTACAGATAATATTTTGCCAGTATAGTTTGGATCATGAAACTGATTGTAGAAGATAGGAACGCAGCAGATAAGACTCTATAGGTTATATATCTCCTCACTCTCTTTCTCTGTAGCTAAATTGCCAATCGCGTTTTCTACTTCAAGCTGTACCAGTGTAAGGGTAGTGATTGGCAGTCTACAATCAAAGGCCCGAGCCTGCCGTGTCACTCTCATGGGATTAGCTGCTTTGAGTGACAAGAAGCTGGCAACCATGGTGGTCGGGATCATTACAATCACATTAGTCAAGAAAGAGAAGAAATTGGCTCCCTACTGATCAAGACCAACCTGATCCTTCTTGCGTGTATATGATTGCTTTCCCCCTGTTGTGAAGTTTAAATGCACAGCAGATACCTACACCATGGCTAGTAATGTGTTCATTTTCTTAACTACCGTGGCTGATTTAGACTACAGCTCTGTGCATGAGGCCCTCCTTTGACCACCAGTGAGTGCAGATGACTATAAATCCTACATTTCTAACACAGAATCAATAATTAGCTATTGGCTGCCTTTGTAGTGACGCAGTTCTCTTCTACTTCCAAGTCCATCTGGAGAAACAAACATCTATTGGATTAATGCAGGTCCCCACGGTCCCCACATCTAAGCATATGAAGACGCTTCTAAGAAACCATATTTTCACAGTTAATTGACTCCTAATGAATATACCTTTGCATTTACCAGCGTTATAGATTGACCACATAGATCCATATTTATGTGTATTCTTCTCATCTGAGGAGACCAATAAACCTAAGGGTGCCTTCACACGTGGCAGATTTACTAAGCAGGATTGCTTATATTCATGTGTTTTTAGGTCTAGTATATGGAATCAGAGGCATACAGCCCATACAGTATTATACCGCCATACCACAAAGCTGGGTCATCTTTAGACCTTGTTTACCTTCTTCTTCTCTAGATAAAACCTGGACAATGGCTTGCTTTTTTGAGTAAAATCAAGGTGTTAAACCGGGCCATAGTGTTCCTTGGTAATTCAAACAATGGTGGGATTTTTATGTAGGGCTTCGTAAATCCCTCATCTATAGGTGACTATGCTTGGACAGATGTCTTACAGTCTATGACCTGTCTGTCCCTACCACCTTCAGAGTTTCGGGCACTGTTGGCTTGGTAATGATCAGGTATTTCCCTAACAAGAAGGTTTATAAAAATAATAAAAATCTTTTTTAAGTTCTTTGAAATAATCACGTATAAAAAGATTTATAGAGAAACATCTGAAGATCAGAAGTTGACGTTCTTAGCACTAGGACATTTTCAAGTTTGGGGCAGTGATGTGATCACTGGTGATTTTTTTTCCTTTGCACAGAAAACAATGGCTCTTGGTGGTTTGCCTTTGATTCTTTAAAGGGGTTGTCTCACAACAAATTGCTAGGGAGTTTCATGGCCCCTTTGGGCTGCGATAGAGTCCTAAAAGGGTTGTCAGACTTTAGCACACTGCACTTATCATGTAGAGAAAGTTAATTCAAGGCACTTACTAATGTATTGTGATTGTACATATCGCCTCCTTTGCTGGCTGGATTCATTTTTCACACATTATACGTTGCTCGTTTCCATGGTTACAACCACCCTGCAATCCAGCAGTGGTGGCCGTGCTTGCACAATGTAGGAATAAGCGCCAGCCTATGTGCATTCCCACAGTCCCTGCCACCAGAGAGGCCGGCTTCTTTTCCTATAGAGTGCCAGCACAGTCACTGCTGCTTGATTGCAGGGTGGTCATATGGGTACGCTCACATGGTCAGGTTTCTGTATGCAGTTTTGGAAGCCAAAATCAGGAGTGGATCATAAAAGGAGAAAAAGTATATGTATGACTTCTGCTCTTTTTTTTAATTCACTCCTGGTTTTGGCTTCCAAAACTGTATGCAGAAACCTGACCATGTGGCTGTACCCTCACGACCACCCTGCAATCTACACCTAGGCCCCATTCATACGGGAATAGATGCGGCCCCATTCACCTCTATGGGGCCCGGAGCCGGGGCACAGAGCTTTTGAAGCATGTCCTATACTTGTCTGTGTGCACGGACAAGTATAGGCATTTTCAATTTGGCCGCACGGTGTGTGTTCCGAGCGCTGAGGAACACACGCCGGGCGGCCCCCGTATATTTGCGGGTCCGCAGTAATGCGGGCCCAGAAATATACGGTCGTGTGAATGGGGCCTTAGATACGAGCAGTGTATAATGTGATGGAAAAATGAATCCAGCCAGCAAAGGAGACCGTATGGACAATCACAATACATTAGTAGGTGCCTTGTATTACCTTTCTCTACATGATGAATGCCATTTTCTGAAGTGAGACAACCCCTTTAAGGATTCTATGACAGCACATGGAGGCCACATGGTACGGTCATGTGAGGCTTGCAATGAGGCCACAATTCATCAGAGTACCGAGTGGCCGTACACAGCAATCTCTAATTAAATTAATGAGGCTGTGGTTCTGTCTGAACAATATTGCCTCATTAGTTTAATTAGAGCACGCTGCGGTCCGTATGGCTGTGTGCTACTCAAACGCAGCATGGCTGTGTAACAAGCGCCACACAACCACTCCGTGTGGTCACACCCCAAGGGAGAGCACCCTATGCATTTAGCATTGAAAGTGTGTGCAACAAGCAAAAAAAAAATCTCTGTATGTCTCCTTAGGACATGACACGTATACAGAGGTACAGCAAACACCAATACACCTGTATAGTGCAGTGTTAAAGGGGTTGAGCGCTGCAGCCTTTTGTTATTATACCAAGCATAGCGCCACACATTGTATAGTGGCTGTGTTTGGTATTGCAATTCAATAATATTCCCTTTAATGGGACTGAGAAGCACAAAGGCCAGGTCACCCATAGACGTTTCATCCATCCATAGACGTACCTTCCAACAGTTGACTGCTGGGGACCTAGGAGTGAGACCTCTACCAATCAGATATTGAGAGTGGGCACGTAGGCGTAAGCCGAAGTATTCTAGTGTATTATTATGTGTTGCTCTCCTTCCCCCTCCCCCTTTTTTCCTTATTTTACAGTTATCTCCACAGCGAACCTGAGGTGATTTTAGTGACAAGCTAAATAGGATGCTCCGATGCCCTGTTCAGGCGGGCTGCCTGGGTGAATTTAAAGGTATGTCCGGGTTCAGCTCTGAACCCGGACAACCCCTTTAAGTTAAGGTTACGTATTTGATAAGAGTGATTGCTCATATGGCACCATGATGACGTATTCATGACGAGCATGAAACCATAATACAGCTTGTGAATGAGCACTACCATTCCAGACTATGCCAAAGAGACCATTGAGTGACCACCACCTAATTCCTTTCATGTCTGTTCTATGGACACCATCCGTAGTAGTCAGGGCATACAAATATCCCAGACTGAATTCATGTCATCTGCATAAATATTTTTAGCATCCTGTAACACGACGTGAATCAGAGCCCTGGTGTCCCAGTGACCCTTTAGCGTCATTCCATTGGGTGCACTTGATAATCTCTTCCTATAAAAACAAGGTACTTCTCCCTGATTCCTGCGTCTGTAGGATTATCGTCTGCAGTTATGAAATGCAAATGTAATAGTACTCTAAGTTGAGTAGTAAAAATGCATAGGCATGAGAAATATAACAGTGAAAAATCACCTACTCAAAAATTAATTTATTGGATTATGCTGTACGTGACAACGCTAGGAATTCTGCTCAGTGAGCTGTATAGTCGACTCTGAAAATCTCGCTAAACAACATCCGCTGTATATAGTGTATACCTCTCCCGTATCAGTCATCAGTGAGGTTGTGATAGCAAAAAAAACACATTTCACCCCATCAGTGATAATGCAGCAGAGATTAGTCGGCTTCTGGCAAAGTGTCACAACAGCCTCTGAAGTACGCTGAGCGAATCGGATCGTTTTAAAGGGCCACTACACCTTAAATACAAAATGTTTGGTATAAATGAGCTATTAAAGGAATTCTCGGCAGGGGCACGGTATTACAGCCCACTGCTCTTAATACAAACTGTACTAAATGAATGGTAATCTCATGACCATTGGCTGCAGGATTTACTCTTAACTTGTCCATAAAGGTGCACCTCTGTGGGCATTTTTAGGAGTGATTTCTGTGAACAAAGCAGTCCTATGGAGGAGACAAGCCTAAACAGATACTGTCTCCTACCTGCCACCTGGAGGTAAAGGGTTGGAGATTTCAACGTCATAGGGCCCAGCATGAGTAGGGTTTTAGTGATCAAACACCAAGTTCTTGAGATGTTATAATACGGTTCTACAGTGGAATATTTGGATGGAAGGTTTGTTAAATTGTTATCTTCTGCCTCACCTAATGACAAGCCTCAAGCAGGGAACTATAATCCCAGTCACATGATGCAAGGGCCTTGAACATAAACTTCAGGAAACTTCCACATTATTTTCGCCAGAACCTCCAGGGTGTGCAGTTCTCTGTCGCTTAATCTAATTGGTCGTTTCACGTCATGTGACTGGGATTATATTTCCATGCTCGAGGCTTCAGAACTACAGATATCTGGGGCAAGATTGGTATTTACCTGCACCAACCGCCACATCGAAGTGACTGAATGCCAAAGCTGGTGACATTGAGGTATTGGTAAGAAGTGAATAGATGCAATACAGACTGTGCTGTAAACCAACCGCAAATAACTGTGAAACCACGGCATTACAAAGGGCTCAAGGCTGTAACTTTGGTGTGGAAACACTAATAGCAATATAACAACATACAAAAGGAACAGTTTAGTTCCAGAGTTTGCGTGAGCTCCGCAAGTGGAATTATAGGAGGGACCGTGACTATAATGAATTATCACAATTGAGATTTTTTTTATACGTTTTTACATGAATTGTGGAGTTTTTTATTTATTTGTTTAATGTTGATATACGATTAAATACCACATTGACTATTAAAGAGCCGGCCATTGTTTATAATCATTCGCAATTGCTATAGCTAACCTGGTTGTAGCAGGCCGTGCTCTATTCATGTGAACACTATGTGTATTGTTTACAGATGACGTTCACTTGCATCCCGTATTTTGCGGAAGGAACAGCTGGCTTTTTAACAGAACAGTTCCGTTTTTTACGGGCCGGTTGAAACTAATGGTTCCGCATACGGTCCGCAAAAAAACGAAACGGACATGGAAAGAAAAAAAAGAAAATACGTTTCTGTGCATGAGCCCTGACAGGGAGAGAGCTACAGCAGAAAGGACATACCTCCAGAGAAAGGACACGCCCCCTGAGCTGCCAGCCTCAAATAAACTTAGCAGAGCAATTAGAGTTGTGAATGGGGAGCGTGTACTATATGATGTCTACATCATTTATGGTATAGCCCCTTTAATGGAGAGCTGAGCACACAGAAACCTACAAGTCTTTTTTCTGAGAATCAGTGGCAGGACTGTTGTGTTTTTGACAATGGTTGGGGTCCTAAGTATGAGCCCCCACCTGCATATTCCTCAGCACAGGGTAATGGTAGCCATTCAACCAGGATTAATATAGGGAGCCCATTTAATGGCATGAAATATGCAGGTCTCCTGCAGAACACATGCTGATACAGCTCACCGCAGCCATTTCTTCCACTCCCCTATGAAAGTCATTCATTATTCAGAATGAGCCTTTCCTCCATCACTTTTCCCATTCACGTTGCTGGGAGAAACGTTCATTTTCTTCAGGAAAAAGTCTACGTGACACGTGAAATACATGGTATTATTGATTCTTTTTAATTTTCCGCCTACACAAATGACGCTGCTGCCGACAGATATGGGACGCTCGCTTTCTTTATGTATGAAACGCTCACAACGGGGAAACAAACCTTGTTTTATAGAAGCATTTTACTTTCCAGTCCAGAATCCCCTAAGTAAGGGATTTGAGTTCATGAATTCCCTGTAAAAAGCAAGTTTTGAATAAGAGGCGGCGTGCGTCTCCAGCTGTCTATGAAATATTCATGTATTGGCAGCGCTGGATCTGCGCTCATTGACCTGCACTTTGTCCGGGCACTTTGTGGAGATGACTCGTTAGCGATGCAGATCTTATTAGAAGGATTTGGCGTTACACAAAAGCAGGACGCTCCTATAAATGGCTGCTGGAGCTTAGAGGGGCGCTCCACCTGTGTACCGCTAGTGCAAAGGAACAGAGAAGACTTGAAAGGGATCCTTCACAGATTCAGCCCCAGACAGTATGGAAATATCTAAGGCTCGATATATGGCCCTCATAAACATGCATGCTCAGATTGTCTCATTTTGCATGGGCGTTTAAAAACGGAAGGGGTATCCAGCTGCCAGGCACCCCTGACACCGCTCCAAGAGCAACAAATGACTGAACAGGTTAAAATCCAAACTTTCCAATGTCTTCCCCCTCCCTGATGGAGGACTGTCAGACCTTGCATCGAACCATTCTTGTCTGAATTTGTTGAAAACATCTAATGTCTAAGGCCCCTTTCACACGATCGAGTTTTCTGCAATGCTTGACGTGAACGCATAGCACCCGCACTGAATCCTGACCCATTCATTTCAATGGGTCTGTGTACATGAGCGTTTTTTTTCCCCGGATAAGTTCTGCGTTGCTTGAAAAATGCAGCATGTTCTATATTCTGCGTTTTTCACACAGCACTGGTCCCATAGACGTATACCTCCCAACTTTGGAAATGTAGAAAGAGGGACAAATTGTGCGGCTCGCCGCTGCAAATTTTTTCCGCACTCGGCCACGCCTCTATCTCCACCCAAAACATAACTATACACCTAATCCCACCCAGTCAACTTACTGCCCCGCATAGTAATTATTCCCCAGTTATGTGCCCCAGTAAAATGCCCAGCTGTGCCCCCAGTAATATGCCCTGGTATATGCCCCCAGTAATATGTCCAGTTATGTGTCCCCAGTAATATGCCCAGTTATGTGCCCCCATTAATATGCCCAGTTATGTGCCCCCAGTAATATGCCCAGCTGTGTCCTCAGTAATATGCCCATCTGTGCCTCCCTGTAATATGTCCTTATTGTGCCCCCCTATAATATGCCCACATTGTGGTACCCTGTAATGTTGTGCCCCCAGTAATATCCCCACATTGTGCCCCCCTGTTTATGTTGTGTCCCCCTGTAATATGCCCACATTGTGCTCCCCAGTTTATGTTGTGCCCCCAGTAATATGCCCACATTGTGCCACTCAAAGAAAGTAAAAAAAAATAAACACCATATACTTACCTTCTTCCTTGCAGCAGCATCACCAGCCGGACATCGTCTGCTCTAGTCTGGAGGGAGCTGAGCCAAGGCTGACTGTCGGCCGACCCCGCCCCCCGACCAGACCAAAGGTATGGAGAGCCAGGAGGGGGTACGGGAGGGTTGTTGGATTAAGCAGTGAGCCGATGCCGGCTCTCTGCTTTATCACCATACAGGCAACTGTCTTTGCGTCCTAGGGACAGCTGCCAGAAACCAAGACATACTGTAGCTCTCCCGTACCTGGACAGTGGGACAGCCACTGCAATCCAGGACTGTCCCGCTGGATCTGGGACGGTTGGGAGGCATGTAGAAGTGAATGGGGCTTCGGTGAAAAACGCATTGCATCCGCAAGCAAGGGGTTGCTAAGAGGTGTTGTTTGCAAACCTTCAGTTTTTTATCACGCGCATTAAATACGCATCAAAACGCCATGCACTCGCGCGGAAAAAACTGAACAACTGAACGCAATCACAAACAAAACTGGCTGAACTTGCTTGCAAAATGGTGCGAGTTTCACTGAACGCACCCTGAACACATCCTGACCTAATCCGTCACGCTTGTGTGAAAGAGGCCTAAGGTTTATGCTTTGGATTTTTTTATTTTTTTATTTTGCAGAGGGGTCTCATGATGGCAGGACCCACATCGATTAACTAGACGAGTGATGGCTATCCCCTGGCACTCCAGCTGTGGTGAAACTACGACTCCCAGCATGCTCCATTCATTTCTATAGAGTTCTGAGAACAGCCAAGCAAGTGTGGATCTTGGGAGTTGTAGTTTTACCACAGCCGGAGGAACGCACAATCTCGGTATCTGTGTTTTGTTTCTGCAATTTGCGGACCACAGAACAACAACGCTTGTGTTCATGAGCCCCTAGGGTGCATTCTCATGACCATATGCATTTGGAGGTCAGCAAAACGCAGATCCGCAAAAATAGGGATGGCATCCGTGTTGCATCCGTTTTTTTGCAGACCCATTGTAACGATGCTCTATCTTTTTTTGCGGGACGGCAGAATGGACATACGATGCGGACATCACACAGTATGCTGTCCACATATTGAAATGAATAGGTCCGCATCCAATCTGCAAAAACTGTGGAGCAAAAATACAGTCGTGTGAATGAGTCCTTAGCTATATATAACTCAGCTTTCCCAGGTTCTCCAGCTCCTCACCGAGGGATGTGGAATATTTCCAGGTATCATTCAGGATCATAGGAATGCTGGGTGACAATGATGGCATTAAAAGACACTCTCTTCCTCTTTTTTTCTGTATATGTCCGCGGCGTATACATGTGTTTTTGCATTCATATTATTTTAGCAGGTTAACAGCAAAATATGCCGAGCTTCAGTGCATGGCCTCTTAATAAATACAGAGAACTAAAACGCTCTCCTGTGTCGTCTCCTTCTCAGAAAATGCATACTACATTAGCAATAATTTAAACAAGAGGCTAAATACTGCAAGCATTAAGGGCGATTCACGCCGAGCACAAGCCTGGCTGCACGAGAAGCTGACTCAACAGCTCCACCTAGGGATAGTCCGCTCAAATGACACGGGATGGGAGGTTATTTCATTGACCTGTCATCAACAGATCCTACAACACGTTTTATCAGCCCAGGGTAAAAAGGGTTAAGATCCATCAATTTTCACTTGATTTCCGTGATCATCGCATACATCCGGGGCTGCTCCTTGTCCAGGCTTACACCAACTTTAATCATTTAAAGACTAAACTCAACTGAATTCACTAAATTATTCATTGCAATAACCGTCTTGGCCATGAAGCTCCGGAGTGTAAATAAGGAAACCACATATACTGTATTCTCAGCAGGTAATAGATGCCCACGGTGCTGGTGGTTTAATTGGTCAATAACCAACGCTCGTGTTAAGCACACTGATGTAGCAGAGTTGAATTTCTCATTTAAAGAAGCACTCGTCACAAAAAATTGTTAGAAGTAATTATCTTACCGGTGACTGTATTTGTGAGTTATAACCTCCCTTCTGATCCTCAGCTGTGTCATGTGACTGACACTCTGACTCTCTAACTGACACAGTGGGGGTCATTTATTATCCTGAAATACTATAGCCTATATGAGGTGTATTTCCGACGCAGATTGCAGCGCAACCTGTGAATTTTCCCCGCTCACGCCAGGTCTAAAAAAGTGGGCATGGCGACGCGTAGAAAATGGTTTGAATGGAAGCCCGCATGGAAGCTGGAATACATATAGACTGCTGCTGGATGCGCCAAAGTTATGAAGAGACCGGCGCCTCTTCATAACGTTGTTGGATCCTCAACCGGCCATGTGACAATATTTAGTCACAGAGTTGGTTTTACAACGCCTTCAACAGTTGGGCGGGACAAATGTACTAACATTTACTCCTGGAAACAAGCCTAAATGATGGCGCACGCTGAATCCCTCCCCCCCCCCCAGATTGTCGATTACCTGGCACGGAGATCTTATTACCATCACTACAATTTACATCATGTACCCCTCTAATGGGCAAGAGTATATCATTTTTTTCGGAGTGCAACTTTAATGGGAATCTGTCACCCAATTTTGGACCATTTTCTAAAGTAATACATCAGTAGTCATACAGATATGGAGTCCAGATCACTATTTTTAATATTTTCCTACTGCTCCCCATTCCCACACTGTCAGAACTCAGAGCTGCGTTGAAATGCATTGTCAGGACTGCCGCACATGCACACATTATGTTAGAGCAGCACAGCAGTCCGGACTGTGTATTTCAGTGCAACTGGACTCCAGGATAGTGATCTGGACTCCTTACCTGCTGTACTATCCTCCCCAAAATCGGGTTGACAGATTCTCTTTAATTGTTTCTCTTGTGCAATGTGACACGTCTCTGTACAGTTAAAGGGGTTGTCCTGCGAAAAATATTCTACAGTTTTCAAACAAGCACCTGGATCTGAATACTTTTGTAATTGCATGTAATTAAAAATTTATCATAGCCACTGAGTTATTCAATAAAATGTATCTGTATAGCGCCATTTACTGGTTTGTTTTTCCTTATTTCTTTGTCCGGCTCACTGAAAAGGCCGCACATGCTCAGTTTCATCTTTCACCTGCCCCCTGAGCTGTGATAGGGAGATCTGAGACATGTCTCCTGAGCTGTGATAGGGAGATCTGAGACACGCCTCCTGAGCTGTGATAGGGAGATCTGAGACATGCCCCCTGAGCTGCAGCAGAAAAGACACTCCTCTTGAGCTGTCAGCTTGATATAAATCTAGCAGAGCGATGAATGTGGAGATCTCTGGATCCATATGAGGTACAGGGCTGGTTCTCATATAGAGATTGTCATGCACTATATGATGTCTGATTTTCATTTATTACATTAGTCATGGGATAACCTCCGGTCCAGTGCAAAACCATAACTCATCTTGATATCATGTTGAGCTGTGCCAAATAGCAAACTCAGTTCTCTGTTCTAAAGCATAAAATATCACTGCTCCACCACAACAAGTAAGAAATTGGCAATGATCTATTCAAACTGCAGGGTGCCCGTACATGTAAGAACCATGTACTTCACCTGTGCCCGCAGCGAAGCCATGGCAATTAGTAGTAATCTGCATATGGTTACAGCGGTGCACTCGCATCCTAAGGTTATATGAGGAGCTCATTAAAATGATTCTAATTGATTTCTCATCTGTTCATTCATTTTTTCTGTTCATTGTTTAGGGCTAGTTACATTGGGATCAGGAACAGGGCTGGATCGAGCACTAGGGTGCCGCGGACGTCATCAATGCTTATGTATAGAACGACAGGTAGACTGTCAGTTATGGTACATGGCGTCTAATGTCAGCCGGTGCTGCTTCACACCAAGGTGAAAGCTTTAGTATGATAGCCGTTTATAAAAAGCCCTATGTAATGGCTGGTCCATCTGGTGAAACAGAGCTACCACCGCTATACGTTCTAGGCTGACTCTGTTTGGCAGAATCTATGGGACTAGTCTTCTAGAGCAAATCGATTTGTATGATTTGAATCAATAGAATTGGCCTCCTTGAGCCATGGAGAGCTTGCATAAGAGATTAACTCCTCCCCTTGATTGATAGGTTCCTATACATCGCTTGGTCCTATCAATCTCACATATGTGCTATTGCTCCAAGTAGCAATTCAAGCGCAAAGGCCTTGCTGATGCTTTCTGAGCAGCAGATATGCCAACTTTGCATGCGCCAGTCAATCTGAGTAGATCTGGAAGTGCATATGCACAGTCGGCATCTGTACAGCTCAGAAAGCCTCTGCACTTGCACCGCTACTTGGAGCAATAGCACATGTATAAGATTGATAGGACCAGGCGAGATGCCTGTCCTCTCAATCAAGGGGGAGGGGGCATTCTATTGAGCAGCGGGGACAGCTGCTCAAGGAAGCATAATTTTTTGACAAATTTGATTTTGTATGAATCGATGTGCCTATCTCTATATGAGACCACAGGTTTTCACCTATTAACCTCTGTACTGGGATCTTGACTTTGCTGCTGTGAGTCCCCAGGTTGTGTCTGCAGAGTAGCCGCCGACTGGTGAAAGTATAACCAAATAAATCACATGACATAGTGGGAATAACGGAGACATGGATCGCCAAAATCGGAGAGGTGGTGGGGTCTGCCTTTATGTAAAGTCCTGTCTAAAGCCCACACTCTGGGAAGATATAAGTGAGGGACATGAAGATGTGGAGTCACTGTGGGTAGAAATAAATGGAGCCAAAAACAATAATAAAATACTAATAGGACTTTATTATAAACCACCTAATATACCAGAGTCCACAGAAAATCTACTTCTAAATGAAATAGACGAGGCGGCAAATTAAAATGAGGTCGTTATTATGGGGGATTTCAACTACCCAGATATAGACTGGGAAACTGAAACCTGTATATCTCATAAAGGAAACAGGTTCTTGGAAATAACCAAAGACAATTACCTTTCCCAACTGGTTCAGGACCCAACTAGAGGGACAGCCATACTGGACTTAGTATTAACCAATAGACCTGACAGAACAACAGATGTGCAGGTTGGGGGACACCTGGGAAATAGTGACCATAATATAATAACCTTCAAATTGTCATTCAAAAGAGCGTTTCTTCAGGGAGAAACAAAAATACCAAAGTTCAAAAAAGCAAAATTTAGACAACTAAGAGTGGCCATAGGCCTAACTAACTGGGACAAAATCCTCAAAAATAAAAATACAGCCACAAAATGGGATATTTTTAAAAGCATCCTAATATCTAATTGTGAGAGGTACATACCTTATGGGAATAAAAGCTTAACGAACAAGAAAAAAACAATGTGGATAAATAGAACTGTAAAGAAAGCAATAAATGACAAACAGAAAGCATTTAAATCACTAAAACAGGAGGGTGGCGAGGAAGCATTGAAAAACTATAAGGAAAAAAAATAGAATATGTAAAAGACAAATAAAAGCAGCCAAACTAGAGACCGAGAGATTAATCGCCAAAGAGAGTATAACTAACCCTAAAATGTTCTTTAATTATATAAATGGTAAAAAGTATAAACCTGAAGGTGTCGGCCCCTTACAGAGTTGCAGAGAGCGATGAGGAGAAAGCAAAGCTACTAAATATCTTTTTCTCCACTGTATTCACTGAGGAAAATAAACTATCAGATGAAATGCAGAATATAAAAGTCAATTCCTCTTTAAAAGTGCCCTGTCTGACCCAGGAAGAAGTAGAGTGGCGTCTTAAAAAGATTAAAATAGACAAATCGCCAGGACCGGATGGCATACACCCCCGTATCCAAAGAGAATTAAGTAATGTCATCGCCAGACCCTTATTTCTGATATTTAAGAACTCTATACTGACAGGCAGTGTTCCACAGAATTGGCGCATAGCAAATGTGGTGCCAAGATTCAAAAAGGGTCCAAAAACAGAGCCTGGAAACTATAGGCCGGTAAGTTTAACATCCGTCGTGGGTAAACTGTTTGAGGGTTTTCTAAGAGATGCTATCTTGGAGTACCTCAATGAAAATAAGCAAATAACTCCATATCAGCATGGCTTCATGAGGGATCGGTCATGTCAAACTAATTTAATCAGTTTCTATGAGGAGGTAAGTTCTAGACTGTACCGCAGCGACTCAATGGATGTCGTATATCTGGACTTCTCCAAAGCATTTGACACGGTACCACATAAAAGGTTAGTATATAAAATGAGAATGCTTGGCCTGGGAGAAAATGTCTGTATATGGGTAAGTAACTGGCTCAGTGATAGAAAACAGAGGGTGGTTATTAACGGTACATACTCAGATTGGGTCACTGTCACTAGTGGGGTTCCACAGGGGTCAGTATTGGGCCCTATTCTCTTCAATATATTTATTAATGATCTTGTAGAAGGCTTGCACAGTAAAATATCAATTTTTGCAGATAACACTAAACTGTGTAAAGTAATTAACACAGAAGAGGACAGTACACTGCTACAGATGGATCTGGATAGACTGGAGGCTTGGGCAGAGAAGTGGCAGATGAGGTTTAACACTGACAAATGTAAGGTTATGCATATGGGAAGGAATAATGCAAGTCACCAGTACATACTAAATGGTAAAATATTGGGTAACTCTGACATGGAAAAGGACCTAGGAATTTTAGTGAACAGCAAACTAAGCTGTAGAAACCAGTGTCAGACAGCTGCTGCCAAGGCCAATAAGATAATGGGTTGCATCAAAAGCGGCATAGATGCCCGTGATGAGAACATAGTCCTGCTACTTTACAAATCACTGGTCAGACCACACATGGAGTACTGTGTACAGTTCTGGGCTCCTGTGAACAAGGCAGACATAGCAGAGCTGTTCAGAGGAGGGCAACTAAAGTAATAACTGGAATGGGTGGACTACAGTACCCAGAAAGATTATCAATATTAGGGTTATTCACTTTAGAAAAAACACGACTGAGGGGAGATCTAATAACTATGTATAAATATATCAGAGGTCAGTACAGAGATCTCTCCCATGATCTATTCATCCCCAGGACTGTGACTGTGACTGTGACGAGGGGACATCCTCTGCGTCTGGAGGAAAGAAGGTTTGTACACAAACATAGAAGAAGATTCTTTACTGTAAGAGCAGTGAGACTATGGAACTCTCTGCCTGAGGAGGTGGTGATGGTAAGTTCACTAAAAGAGTTCAAGAGGGGCCTGGATGTATTTCTGGAGTATAATAATATTAGAGGTTATAGTTACGAGAGATGGGTCGTTGATCCATGGAATTTTTCTGATTGCCCCAAAAGTGGGAAAAATTGGCTTCTACCTCACAGGGGTTTTTTGCCTTCCTCTGGATGAGCTTGCAGGATAACAGGCCGAACTGGATGGACAGATGTCTTTTTTCGGCCTTATAAACTATGTTACTATGTTACATGCAGAGCCAAGATAACACCAGGACAGAACTATAGATGACAGAACGGCAGTCTGGCAGTCCATGATAGTACCAGGACTGATAAAGAAGGGTTAATCCAAGAGAGTATTTGAATTGGAAGCAAGCCAGTAAAATGGGAATACAAAATCCCAATCAATGCAACAGCTCGCTCAACATAATAATTGGGTCAAGTACCAGCTAGACTCAGAACATTGGGCCTCATGGTTGGTCTGCTGAGCAAGCCTCATGTTTGGCCGGCCAGACAGTTCTCCTGATTAATTGAAGTATGTTACACCCTGGGTACCAGACTCAGGATCTAAAAAGCTACAAACCCATGGGCTCCACAAAATGATACCTTTATTATCACCTGCCCATTATAGGAAAAAAGTGCTGTACTATTCACACCCCCAATGTCCCCGCCTCCAGAGAGGCCTGCACTTTTGCCTGTATTGTGCAAGCATGGCCACTGCTGCTGGATTACAGGGTGGTCATCACCATGGAAACAAGCAGTGTATAATGTGATGGAAAAATGAATCTAGCTAGCAAAAGAAGCAATATGTATAGTAACAATATATTATAAGTGCCTTGTTTTACCTTTCTCTACATTATAAATGAAATTTGCTGAAGTGAGAAAGTGAGACAACCCCTTTAAAGGGGTGGTCCAGTTTTATTTTCATATCCCCAGGAATTCTGTATAATAGAAGGAGGGAGTGAAGAGCAGTTACAAAGAGGGTCTCTCTTTCTGGAGGACCTTCCTGTCCTGCATCACACATGAATGCTTTATTTCCCCGGTGATGGGGCTGTGGAGAAATTGAGTACTTACTGCCCAGTTCCCTATAGAATACAGCTGATTGCCGGATATCATTCTGGTTAGCCTACTCTTTAGGTCCCTTTCACAAGAGCCAGTTTTCCGCGTGGGTACAATGTGTGATGTGAACGCATAGCACCCGCACTGAATCCTGAACCATTCATTTCAATGAGTCTGTGTACATGAAAAACGCAGCATGTTCTATATTCTGCATTTTTCAAGCAGCCCTGGTCCCATAGAAGTGAATGGGGCTTCAGTGAAAAACGCATTGCATCCATAAGCAAGTCCGGATGCAATATGTTTTTCACTGATCGTTACTAAGAGATGTTGTTTGTAAATCTTCAGCTTTTTTAAAACGCGCCTGAAAAAGGCATCAAAACGCATTGCACCTACACGGAAAAAAACTGAACAACTGAACGCAATCGCAGACAACTGACTGTACTTGCTTTCAAAATGGTGCGAGTTTCCCTGAACGCATCCGGACCTAATCCGTCACGCTTGTGTGAAAGAGGCCTAAAGGTCCCTTTACACAGGACGATATTACAGCAGAGAGTCGGGAAGGAAGCATTCTTCCCCATAACGACTCGTTGTTTCCCGGCAGCAGATCATGTTTACACAGCAGAATCTGCTCTCGGGAAATGAGGATTTTTATGTTCGCACAAACGATCCAATTACCCGATGGACGAGCGTTTTGCTTGTTCATCGGTAATTGACGATACATTTACACTACCAAGTGTTGCTATGAACGCTCGTTAGTGATGATTTATGCGATTCTTGCCCTGTGTAAAGGGCCCTTTAGTACAGGGATTATACAAAATGGAGATTTAGGCCCCATTCATATGACCATATGTACATTTTTGCAGATAAGATGCGGAACCATACGGACCCATTCATTTTCCCATAGGAAAATGCACCGTGTGCATTCCGCATCCCATATCTCACGGAAGTTCCCCTGCAAAAAAAAATGAAACATGTCCTATACTTGGCCACAAAATGACATCCGTAGCCCCATTAAAGTCAATGGGTCCGCAAAATTGTTGAACACTACGGAAGACTTCCCATATGTCTTCCATTCCGTTTTTATACGGATCACGGGATACATACGGTCGTGTGAATGGGGCCTTAATTTGTAGAGAACATCCTTACCTCTACCATCCTAAACGTAAAGCATAATGCTAGAATATGCCATCCCTTCCAGTTTAATGAGGGTCCATACCGCCAGAAACTCTCCTGATCTTCAGAATATAGGCGTTTGTTCTGTCTTCATACACGTTCACACAGTGTGCAGTCTGACATTCAGCATAAACCATTCCTGTCTTCCAAATAAGAGAACTGTTCTTTGTAGTCTAAATTGCTTATTGGTCAACAGGTTGTACTCTCTGTGGGGTGCGTGAGAGATTGTACAAGTGTACATGATTGACTGGTAAAACAAGATTGTTGTTTGGCAAAACAGAATTGTTGGTAAAACTACAAGAATACAAATAACATGTATAAGTATGAAGCATGGATAGCATATACAATAACATTACATTAACAGTGAAGCATATGGCAAAATGGCTGCCTAGATAAACATAGGATTGCATGTCTAGCTAACATCTAACAGTTATAACTCCCTGAGTAACAATACAACTAACTCCATGAACAGCTCTGCATAACATCATGTCCCTAAACAGAGATAGATCTCTCACCAGATATGCTTTGACAAGGATGGTAGAATTTGAGAAGGAGACATGCAGAGTACAGCTCAGTACAGTGTCCTGGAGACTGAAGACTTCTCTTTTCCAGGATGCCTTGCAATAGCCCATAATGCACCACACCACCTACAATGCAGTAGTCTTTGTAACAGAAAAACAAGGTGTAATACAATTTAACACCGCTAGATGGTGCTATAACTGCACTAAAGACCTCAGAGATACTATGACAGAAGCAGAAAGTAAACTGTAATGATTTTCTAACCCTGCTAGGCAGAACATTGCTTAAGGATGGACGTTTCTATGAATACAATATATTCCTTCAATCCCTTCTTGTTGGAATTGATAAGGGTTCCTTCCTTTAAAATGAAGCTCCACCTTTCATAGTCATTGGCTATACAGTCAGCACATGTAGGATCTTTTACCTTAAAGGGGTTCTTCTCCAGGAATTAAACAAATGAAAATACTTAAATATTATTTTATAATGAATATATTCACAAATAACTTTCATGACTTAGAATGGCTTGTTTTCTCTAGGGAGCAATCATTAGGAGAAATAAAATGGCCTCCGTCCTATTACACACAAAACCTGTCCTAATCACACAGCAGGACAAGTTACTTCACCACAGTGAGCCATAGTGCTGCCTCATCCTACTCTCAGCTCTGCTTGTCAGGAATCATGATCCTGAATACAGGTGAATCTCTGTGGGAATGGAGAAGATGAAGAGACATGAGAGGAGGGTGATTTGTGGTTTATGAGCAGCAGCTCTTGTATGCAGTCTCCATTACCACAGTCTGTCCTGTCTGTCCTCTGTGTACTTCATGTCTCCTCATGGACTAAATTCCCCAGAGATTTAGCTGAAGATCGTATCATGTGTATTCAGGATAATAATACCTGACAGCTAGAGCAGAGAGGAGGATGAAGCAGCTCTTTACCTCAGTATTCTGAAGGACAGGTTTTGTGTGTACTAATAGGACAGCGACCATTTTGTTTCCCTGATGATTGCTCCCTAGACAAAATGAAACATTATAAATAATGAAAGGTATTTGAGAATATATTTATAATAAAGTAATATTTAAGTATTTTTATTTTCTTAATTCCTGGAGAACCCCTTTAATGGCTACATGGCTTAACTACCTTTTATGCTATTTCTAGTCTTTCTCATTATACAATTCAGAAAACTATCCTATTGAATAGCTGCAGAATGTTCTTCTGCTGTAAATTATCCATGGGTCTAATTGGCTCAAGATGCCTAACAAATATCTAACAAAAATGCCACCCTTTCTGTGGCACACACAAACAGTCACAGGGCAAGATTCATTTTCTGCTGAAATATGAAAGCTGTGGTGTGATTGGTTGCTTTGCTAAAGTTTTCCCTTTAGACGGTTTTGTAAATCTGCCCCAATATTCTTCTATTCTTATAAATGATGTTTAGTAAATAGGTAAATGTTAATTTAACTATAAAATGAATATTTTCCAATTATACTAATTAATAAAATTACTGTAAGTGATATTATTTCTTCATGCCGGAATCTGTTGTGCCAACTTTCAGAATAAGTTGTCCTAGCAATTCCCATTATGCAAACACTGTGATTGCGGAGCAGGAATTATGTTTCATCGTGATCACGTGCTCCACGCTGATGTGAGGGATGACACACACTCAGAACAATAATCGGCGTGCCTGTGATAATCTAATATTGGGGACACATTAATCATTGATTTTAGGCCACAATAGTGATGTAAAAAATTTGAAAATTACAACGCATGCCACAGTTATAGCATAATGTGCAACATCCAGGGGTGCACCACCAATGAGGCCAGGTGAGGCGATTGCCAAAGGCAGCACCAGGTAGGGGCAAGATGGGGGGCAGCCAAAGGGCCATGGGCTGAAAAGAAGGCCTTAGGTTAATAAACTGGCATTGAGAAGGGGAGCGCCGTTTCAGGTTTCACCTCAGGCAGCCGAAAGGCTAGATGCACTCCTGGCAACATCACATTCTAAATCCATAGGCATTAATATGGAATTGGTTCCCCCTAAACCAGCTTTCACTCTTCTGGAAAGGCTTTCTACAAGATTTTGGAGCGTATCTGTAGGAATTATTTCACATTCATCTAGAAGAGCATTTATGACATCAGATACTGATGGTGGACAGGAGCGCTTAGCTCATATTCGCCATTCTAGTTGAATGGGGTTGAGGTCAGGTATCTTTTTGGCAAGTCAAGTTCTTCTACACCAAGCTCACCCAACCATGCCTTTACGGACCTTGCTTTGTGAATGAGGGCACAGTCATGCTGGAACAGAAAAGGACCTTCTACATCCTGTTCCACCAAAGTATGGTGAAGTATTAAGATTTCTGTTCACTGGAAGTAGGATCATAATCCAATCCCTGAAAAACAACCCTACAGCACTATCCCTCCTCCACTAAACTTTACAGTTGGCACAAAGCAGTCAGGCAGGTAATGTTCTCCTTGCATTAACATAGTAACATAGTAACATAGTTTATAAGGCCGAAAAAGACATCTGTCCATCCAGTTCGGCCAGTTATCCTACAAGTTGATCCAAACGAAGGCAAAAAACCCCTGTGAGATAGAAGCCAATTTTCCCCACTTTAGGGGAAAAAAAATCTTTCCCGACTCCAATCAGGCAATCAGAATTACTCCCTGGGTCAACGACCCCTCTCTAGTAACTATAACCTGTAATATTATTACACTCCAGAAATATATCCAGGCCCCTCTTGAACTCTTTTAGTGAACTTACCATCACCACCACCTCAGGCAGAGAGTTCCATAGTCTCACTGCTCTTACCATAAAAAATCCTCTTCTATATTTGTGTACAAACCTTCTTTCCTCCAGACGCAGAGGATGTCCCCTCATCACAGTCACAGTCCTGGGGATAAATAGATGATGGGAGAGATCCCTGTACTGACCTCTGATATATTTATACATAGTTATTAGATCTCCCCTCAGTCGTCTTTTTTCTAAAGTAAATAACCCTAATTTTAATAATCTTTCTGGGTACTGTAGTCCACCCATTCCAGTTATTACTTTAGTTGCCCTCCTCTGAACCCTCTCCAGCTCTGCTATGTCTGCCTTGTTCACAGGAGCCCAGAACTGTACACAGTACTCCTTGTGTGGTCTGACTAGTGATTTGTAAAGTGTCAGGACTATGTTCTCATCACAGGCATCTATGCCTCTTTTGATGCAACCCATTATCTTATTGGCCTTGGCAGCAGCTGTCTGACACTGGTTTCTACAGCTTAGTTTGCTGTTTACTAGTGTTGAGCGAGCACCTCTGCTCATATGCTTGGGTGCTCTGGCCGAGCACTAGGGGTTGCTCGAGTGCTCGGCCGAGCACCCGAGCATAATGTTAGTCAATGGGACTAAACCAGACACTCCCCGCTCGGAAGAGGGGAGGGTGTCTGGTTAATAGAAAAAGGTCAGAATAGCGACTTCTCCTCTTTTACTCCTTTCACTCGTAAAAGTATGCTAATTAACAGAATTTGTACGCATTAGCATAGAAATGCAGACGCACTAGCGTACAAAATGCGTACGCATTAGTGTACAAAATGCGCACGCATTAGCATACAAATTTGTATGCATTAGCGTACAAATCAACATTACAGTGCGGGGAAGAGATGGTGTTCGGCCGAGCATGCTCGCTCAACACTACTGTTTACTAAAATTCCTAGGTCCTTTTCCATGTCAGAATTACCCAATGTTTTACCATTAAGTATGTACTGGTGACTTGCACATCTCCCATATGCATAACCTTACATTTGTCAGTGTTAAACCTCATCTGCCACTTCTCTGCCCAAGCCCCCAGTCTATCCAGATCCATCTGTAGCAGTGTACTGTCCTCTTCTGTGTTAATTACTTTCCAAAGTTTAGTGTCATCTGCAAAAATTGATATTTTACTGTGCAAGCCTTCTACAAGATCATTGATAAATATATTGAAGAGTACAGGGCCCGATACTGACTTCTGTAGTACCCCACAGTGACCCAATCTGAGTATGTGCCGTTAATAACCACCCTCTGTTTTCTATCACTGAGCCAGTTACTTACCCATATACAGACATTTTCTCCCAGGCCAAGCATTCTCATTATATATACTAACCTTTTATGTGGTACAGTGTCAAATGCTTTGGAGAAGTCCAGATATACGACATCCATTGATTCGCCGCGGTCAAGTCTAGAACTTACCTCCTCATAAAAACTGAATAAATTAGTTTGACATGACCGATCCCTCATGAAGCCATGCTGATATGGAGTTATTTGCTTATTTTCATTGAGGTACTCCAAGATAGCATCTCTTAGAAAACCTTCAAACAGTTTATCCACAACGGATGTTAAACTTACCGGCCTATAGTTTCCAGGCTCTGTTTTTGGACCCTTTTTGAATCTTGGCACCACATTTGCTATGCACCAATCCTGTGGAACACTCCCTGTCAGTATAGAGTACTTAAATATCAGAAATAGGGTCTGGCGATGACATTACTTAATTTTCTTAGGATACGGGGGTGTATGCCATCCGGTCCTGGCGATTTGTCTATTTTAATCTTTTTAAGACACCGCTCTACTTCTTCCTGGGTCAGACAGGGCACTTTTAAAGGGGAATTTACTTTTATATTCTGCATTTCACCTGACAGTTCATTTTCCTCAGTGAATACCATAGAGAAAAAAAATATTTAGTAGCTTTGCTTTCTCCTCATCGCTCTCTGCAACTCCCCCCTCATTACTCTGTAAGGGGCCGACACCTTCAGGTTTAAACTTTTTACTATTTATTTAATTTAAGAACATTTTAGGGTTAGTTTTACTCTCTTTGGCGATTAATCTCTCGGTCTCTAGTTTGGCTGTTTTTATTTGTCTTTTGCATATTCTATTTCTTTCCTTATAGTTTTTCAATGCTTCCTCGCACCCCTCCTGTTTTAGTGATTTAAAAGCTTTCTTTTTGTCATTTATTGCTTTCTTTACAGTTCTATTTATCCACATTGTTTTTTTTTCTTGTTTCTTACGCTTTTATTCCCATAAGGTATGTACCTCTCACAATTAGATATTAGGATGCTTTTAAAAATATCCCATTTTGTGGCTGTATTTTTATTTTTGAGGACTTTGTCCCAGTTAGTTAGGCCTATGACCTCTCTTAGTTGTCTAAATTTTGCTTTTTTGAAGTTTGGTATTTTTGTTCCTCCCTGAAGAAACGCTCTTTTGAATGACAATTGGAAGGTTATTATTTTATGGTCACTATTTTCCAGGTGTCCCCCGACCTGCACATCTGTTGTTCTGTTAGGTCTATTGGTTAATACTAAGTCCAGTATGGCCGTCCCTCTAGTCGGGTCCTGAACCAGTTGGGAAAGGTAATTGTCTTTGGTTATTGCCAAGAACCTGTTTCCTTTATGAGATATACAGGTTTCAGTTTCCTAGTCTATATCTGGGTAGTTGAAATCCCCCATAATAACGACCTCATTATGTTTTGCCGCCTTGTCTATTTCGTTTAGAAGTAGATTTTCTGTGGACTCTGGTATACTAGGGGGTTTATAATAAAGTCCTATTAGTATTTTATTATTGTTTTTGGCTCCATTTATTTCTACCCACAGTGACTCTACATGTTCATGTCCCTCACTTATATCTTCCCGGAGTGTGGGCTTTAGACAGGACTTTACATAAAGGCAGACCCCTCCCCCTCTCCGGTTTTGGCGATCCGTTCTAAACAGACTGTAACCCTGTACGTTAACTGCCCAGTCATAGGTATCATACAGCCATGTCTCAGTTAATTCCACTATGTCATAGTTCTCCTCACACATCACTAATTCCAGTTCACCAGTTTTATTAGTCAGGCTTCTGGCCTTAGTGTACATACAGTTAATTAACCCAGACTTATCCATCAGGCTGCCAGAGAGAGAAGCATGATACATACGTCACTCCACAGAACACTCCAGAGGCCAGTGGCGGCATGCTTTACACCACTCCATCTGATGCTTGACATTGTGCTTGGTTATGTAAGGCTAGCACACAGCTGCTCAGCCATGGAATCCCATGCCATGGAGCTGCCACTTCACAATTTTTGTGTTTATATTAGAAATATTCTGGGTTCATAGGAGGGCTGGACAGGCCGCCAAAGATACCAAACCACACATCAAATATGAATACATCCTTTATTACATCATACAATTAAGTTAAACATTACAAAATGTGCAATATGGACAACAAAACCCACCTCCCATTAAACGCCAGGTCCATTATGTATCATATACTTCCAAATACAGGGGCGACAAAATATCATGCAATTGCTCAACAACACAAGAAAGCAGAGGACATGTATGAGTTTCGTCTCACTTCCTCCTGGCATGCTCAGAGGCCTTTGTAAGGCTTCCAGGTGCTGTGGCAACCATTGACAGCCCATATTCGCATTGTTAATTCCAGTATTGAGAACCGGCAGAGGATGTGTATACCAGAATTAAACAGATCCATTTTTATTTTGCACATCAGGATGCATCTGTTCTGTTAGGATGTGGTTGCGTGAAATCAAAACGGAAAAAAACGGATCCGTCACTAAATACATTGAAAGTCAATGGGTGACAGATTTTTTTACGCTCCTAAAAAAATGGATTCGTCACCATTGACTTACTGTTTTCAGAGCCAGATCTGTTTTTTTCTGCTTTTATGACCAGAAACAAAACCGCAGCTTGCAGAGATTTTCTGTCCAGTCACGAAACAGAATACTGCCAGAACGGAAAATATTTAGAATGCATGAGGACCAAACAGAAACATTTTTTTCCCAGTATTGAGATCCTCTACCAGATCTCAATACTGGAAAACAACAATGCAAGTGTAGAAGTAGGCTTATGTGGCACAGCCTTCTGGCAGGCAGTTCTAGCATATAATGCCGGGAATCGGCTGGACAAAAATGCTGCTTGTAGCGGGTAGCGGTCAGATGTCCACCTCATTATACTTAAAGGGAGTCTGTCACCTACATGACACATTTTAAACTGATTACATAGCTCTGTGGGACACAAATACATGACGCTGATGTTACCTTTGTTTAGTTTGTGAAAGTCTCCAAAGCACCAAAAACGAAGCGTTAAAGATATGCAAATGAGCCATTAGAAGTACCCAGGAGTGACTAATTTGCTGCAAGTGCCCAGGACCCCCTTCCCAGGCTTACTCCCATCTAACTTATTCCCTATATATCCTCCGACCAGTCCTGTATCCTTGTGGCGTAATTCTTTCCTGCAGCCAAAATCCGGCACCAGATTCTGCAGTGAGCTCTGAAGTAGCTGATGCAATGAGATGGGAGTGGTAGTGGCTCTGATGAAGCGTTGTGTCATGGGGTACTCTCTCAGGCCGTTGCTCCCTAAGGATCAATGCAATGGAAATGTAGTATTGAAGAATGAGGCCATAATTAATGAAATGTGCAACATAGAGGATTACGGAAGCAGGGTGGATGGAGGCAATTTATTACTTGGGTAGTACTGATCTAGTAATCTGATGGGTGTCTTAGCTATATTCCCTCACCTTTCAGCAGTGTATTGAATGCTGATTGTAGCAGCTAACTCTGCTGTTTAATGCCTCACTTGAGGCTTGGAGATCACTCTGGAGAAATCATATTTGGGAGCAGGAGCTCTTCAGTCAGCTTCCTCTTTCCTCTGGACAGAAACTTCCCCTCCTAGCAGGAAGCAGGACCAGCCCACTGCTACCAGGAGGAGGGTGATTATATCTGTTCCTTGACAACCTCTGCTATCCACACACTTTCTGGTAACAACGGCCATTAGCATACAATAAAATATATAGCAATATCATACAAAACTATTTACAATATTGTAGCATCTCCAGGTCTCCAGTATCTCCACCTTTCATTTTTTAGAGCTCCTTTGGAAAACGAAAGGTGGAATTTGATTGGATGCTAAGGGCAACTGAGACAATTTTAATTTACACCAGTTTTGATAAATCTCCTCCTTTATCTTTTAGAGGCAGGATGAAATGCAGGGGAAATAAGAGGCAGAACCCTGTTGAATGGACTTGACACCTCCCCCCCCCCTACAGTTATTTTAGTTAAATCATGAAGAGTATATGTACCAAGTTTGGTTCAGATCCATCAGGGCATGTAGGAGCCTATGATGAACAAACGTTCACTTTTAGATAGACAGATAGATAGATATGAGATAGGATGGATATTAGAGATAGATAGACAGACAGATAGATAGATAGATAGATAGATAGATAGATAGATAGATAGATAGATAGACCTGGTTCCATTTTATTATTTGCTGTAGATTATATACAACATAAGCTGGAAGGTCAGCAAGAGGCAAGAATATTCCCTTTTAAAATCATCACATATTTGCTGGTAAATGATCCTTTTTACTGCAAATAGGTCTACCAAAAAAAGAAGAAGAGAACAGTGCACAATCTCTTATGCAGCATATTCTCAGTGTCATAAAAACTGTGTCATCCTTGAAATCCATAGAGATGTGAGATATAATGACGTGCAAAAGGACAAAGCCAAGTTATCATTGTGAAGATTGTATGACCCACATGTCTCTCTGCATTTTGTATCAAGTCTTCCTTTAAAATCCACTTCACGATTGCTTTATACGTCGCTGTTACAGAATGCTCCATGAAATACAGTCACAGAACAGGTGTTTTCATAGCTGATAGGAATATGCAATAAGGATAACAGATATTGGATCCCGCAGCCCTGGCTGTTGTAGATATGAATAACACTAGGATTAGTCCAAAATGTATGAGGTTGAATCTCTGCAGTTTGTAGCTAGAGGTGGCAAGACAAGTACATTGGAATGTATTTTTGTTTGAATCCAATAAGAAAGGTGTTAAAAGATTTTTTAAGAATAAAAATGAATGGTTAAAGAAGAACTCCCGCAAACATTTTTATTCCATGTCCTGCTAGAAATGTACATGATGTAATCTGTAGTGAATGTCATTTTCTTACCAGTGTCTGTATTTTTGACTTATATATATAATCCTGAAGTTTCTTATCTGCGTGATGTGACTAGGAATTAGACCCACCAACTCACACAGAGACTTATGTGTGGACAGGAAGTCTAATTCTCTATGCATTCCTATGGGAGCCTAACTTTCAGTTTCATAGGAATGACTAGAGAAGTGACTGGCTTCCTGTCCTAGGTCAGTTGGAGGTCAGGGAGTTGGTCACATGACCCAGCTACAATAAGAAGAGAGGTTATTACTCACAATTACATTCTCTGATAAGATTACATTCACTATAGATTATACCATGCACCTTTCTAACAGGTCAGAGAATAAACATTTTTGCGGGAGTTCTTCTTTAAGGCTTCATGCACGCGGCCATTGCTCTGCGGTTCAGTGTATTGGGGACGCTGAACCCGGAAGTGACGGCGCGTGCGCACAAGGATGGAAGCGCTTGCAGTGTTTGGCACTGCAAGCGCTATTGCGCACGCGCCGGCGCGATCGGACTGTGCAGGCGCGGAATTTCAGCGCTAGGCCAAACGGTCTAGCGCTGTCAGTCACTTTACAGAGGGGCGTGGACTTCGGCATGGGGGAGAGCCTCGGGCCCGGGGGGGGGCGGTGAAGGCTCATTAGCATAATGTTTTAACTTCGTTTTTCAGCACAACCGCTGCGCTATACTCTACAATAAAGGTATGTGAGAAATGTACAAGTTAAGGGGTTTTAACCTATATATTAAAATACATAGGTTAAAACCTGGTGACAGAGCCTCTTTAACCCTTTCACGACCGGAGGTTTTTTCGGTATTGCGTTTTCGTTTTTTGCTCCTTGCCTTCATACAGCCATAACTTTTTTATTTTTCTGCTCACATAGTTGTATGAGGGCTTGTTTTTTGCGGGACAAGTTGTACTTTCAAATGCCACCATTTATTATTGGATATGGTGTAGTGGTAAGCGGGAAAAAAATTCCAAATCGGGTGAAATTGCAAAAAAACCACTATTCCGCTACAGTTTTCCGGGTTTTTTATTTACAGCGTTCGCTGTTCATTAAAACTGACCAGTTACTTTCATTCTACAGGTCAGTACGAATCCAGCGGTACCTAACATGTTTAGTTTTTCTTGTGTTTTGATAGTGATAAAAAAATGATAAAGTTGGTTGTTTTGTTTTGTTTTTTTTGGTTGTCATACCTTGACCCCGATAACTTTTTGGCATTTATGTGTACGGAGCTGTATGGGGGCTCATTTTTTGCGGGGCGATCTGAAGTTTTTATTGATACCATTCTGGGGTGTGTCTGACCTTTTGATCGCTTTTTATTTAATTTTTTTTAGAAAAAAAAAGTGACAAAAAACGTCAAATCGCCATTTGGACGCTTTTTTCCGCCACACAATTCGCCGTATTGGAATTTTTTTTTTTAGTTTAAAAGTACGGGCGTTTTCGGTCACGGTGATACCCATGATGTCTATATTTATTGTTATTTAGGTATTTATTTTTAATTATACGGAAAGGGGGGTGATTTAAACTTTTATATTTTTTTTATTTTTTATATATTTTTTAACATTTTTTTAAATTTTTTTTTAATTATTTGAAAGCTCAAATATAAGCTAATATATTGTACTTTTAATTTTTTTCACTATGAGCAATCTCTGATTTTTAATCTTGAATTAAAACTCACGATTGCTCATTTCTTATCCTGGCCTGCCATCTAGTGGCCAGAATAAGAATTGCACTTTGAAAGCTGTAATCCTCACCAGCGAGGATTACAGCTTTCATAACGTGTACAGACGGCCCGATTGGCCAATCGGGTCGTCTGTACATCACCCGGAAGCAAACTGCTTCCGGGTACAGACGCCACCGGAAGCCATCAGAGGGGCCCAGAAGAAAAGAGAGGCCCATCGGAAGATGCCGCCGATGGCGGTAAGTAGCCGCAAGTCTCTGCTGTTAGAAACAGCAGAGACTTGCCGGCCATGACGCCCGCCGCACCCGCGAGCGGGCGTCATGTCCCCGCACCGCCCGAGCGCCGTACATGTACGGCGCCGGTCGGGAAGGGGTTAAATGTGATCAAAACGTCACACACACTTCAAAATGGTATCAATAAAAACTAAATATCATCCCACAAAAAATCATCCCCACACATCTAAGTATATATAGCTATAAACAGTTATGGGGTTCACAATATGGTGATGTAAAAACAAATTTTTTTTCAAAGTTTTAATTTATTTTGATACTATTTAGACATAAAAAAACTATATATATGTGGTATAATTTTAATTGTACTGACCCAGAGAATGAAGGACACTGGTCAGTTTGACTGCAAACAGAATGCAGTAGAACCCATAAAACGGTGGAGGAATTGCGCTTTTTTCCGATTCCACCCAATTCCAATTTATTTTCTCGCTTTCTACTACATTGTCTGCCATCTTAAATGGTGGCATTATAAAGTATAACTTGTCCTGCAAAAAAATAAGCCCTCATGCGGCTTTGTGAACGAAAAAATAAAAAAGTTATGGCTCAAGGAAGATGAAAACTCAAAAACCTCCTGTATTCTAAGGGTTAAAGGGCATCTGTCGGCAGATTTGTACCTGACACTGTCTGACCTGTTGTATTAGCTCTTGGCAGCTGAAGGCATCTGTGTGGGTCCCATGTTCATATGTTTATATGCATTGCTGTGAAATATGATGGTTTAATATATGTAAATGAGCGTCTGCACTTTGGTTGACAGGGCCAGGCATGATGACAAACACTGTCCGGTCCTGTGAGTCAAAGTACAGAGGGCGCAGCAGTTGCAGAGAGAGAGCAGATCCTCTAGGGATACCTACCTACAAGTGCACATGTAACAGATCAGCCAGTGTCATGGGTACAAATCTGCTGACAGATGCCCTTTAAAGTAATTCTATCATTACTATGTTTCTTCTTCTTCTTTTTTTATATATACTAGACTTGAGTATTTTGTCTCCTGTAGGATATGGGTAGGCAGAAGCCACTTGTATTATTTCTATCAGAGAGAGAACATTAGTTCACATGTCATAGTACTCTTTAGAACACGGTCTGTTTAGACAAAAAGCAGCAAAAATAAAATATTTTTGGGTCCAGAGTAGAGATGAGCAAAGCGATTCGTCGATTCGTTAATTCGTATCGAATCTTGGGATTTTTCAGCTGTGAAGCGAATCCGAATATTAGGTGATTCGCTTCGCTTTTGTACGCATCGCTACGTAGTTTGTCCGCTAAATTATACGCTATTCTACGTATAATTTAGTTACTCTATACGCTGTTGCGCAGACTCCTCCCTGGTAGTTACTCTACACGCTGTTGCGTACGAATTCTATTCAGCGATGCAGACTCCTCCCTGGTAGTTCCGCCCACTTCTCCTGCATGCGAGGAAGACGTGGCAAGTCAGCAGAGTAAGATGGTGGCGAGACAGCGAGGTCCTGACTGGGGAAGCATGTTGTGGGCAGACGACCCCTATGAGGAGAAGGAACCGGAGATCTATCTCTCACGACTCAACAGAAAGTCGGATGAGGTGCCTGCTGAGGTGGTGACTCCACTGGCTCACAAGGCGGAGGCGGCAGGAGTTTCCGCTCCGCCGCGCAAGGACTACTCCTTACGCCAGAATTTGATGGTCCCTGAGGCTGTGACCCGGAACGCCCAGACCCTCTGGGAATATAAAAAGCTGGTGGAGGAGTGGGTGGTGCAAGTTTTGGAGCACCCACGGTCCAGTGACCCTAAGCTGGAGCGCCGAAGGGGAACCGTTATTTGGTTCAACGTGGAGCGGGGAGTCGGTTTCATCGACGATTAGGAGACGGCGGAGGAATTATATGTTAACCGCCGGTCGGTTAAGTGGCTGTATCTTCCGCCCGTACGCCACAATCTCCACGCAGGAGATTACGTGGAGTTTACCCCCATGAAGAGCCTCCAAGGCCCGTTTGCTACTGGGGTGAAAATTTTAACGCGACCACCTACTCCTGCAGCGCCCCCGGAAGACTGGGGTGAGGAGGCCCAGGCCGCAGAAGAGGCTTGTGACCTTGAGACCTTGAGATTTGAAGAGAAATCCCAAGGTCAGGATCAGCCGGAACCCCTGATTCCTGATTTGCCGCCACCGATACCATCGATCCTTCATGTGGGACAGATGACCACGAACACTTTTGTGTACCATCCAACTGTGGTACAGTACCACTACCAACTGCCATGCCCATGGCAGTTGCTGGCCGCACAGTCCGCCGCTCGTGGAAGACCGTTACCATTCCCGTTACAGCCGGAGATTCTGTCACCTGGTATGCTGGCAGGAGGATCTGGCCACTACAGAGTGATGGGCAGGGCCAAAGTTACCACTGCCTTTGCCAGTGTGACAGACAGCCCAGTCACCAAGAAGACCATTCTTGAGAGGTCGGCGGGGGTCTGCTGCCGCAGCCAGGGCCGCTTTCATGATGAGGCAGGAGCGCCCTCTCATGTCCTTTAGCTCCAGCAGCAGTGAGGAGGACCTGCTGGCCTTTAAGTAATTCCAGCAGTTTTTATGGGAGCCACAACATGGACTTATCCTGAAGGGTGGGCACTAGTTGGCCCTTGTTTTTAGTTTTGTTGCCTCGCGTTTGTCCTCACCCAGATGGCCATGGATTGTTAGGACTCCCCCCATCAAAAAAAAGTTTTTTATCCAAGTTGCGCATACGTGCGCCTCATCCCTTTTTTCCCCCTTTTCAGGTTATTTGGGGAGCCCCTCGAAAGAGGATTTTTTAAAGGGAACTTTTGCTGCTATTTTTTTACCCATTTGGATTACAATTTTGCCTATGTGGATTACAAATTGCGACTGAGTTTGGGACTCTGCTCCAGTTCTATGACAAGCGTCAGAAGAAAAGAGACTTAAACATGTCCGTGAGCATACTAGGTAGGTGATATTTAAAATTTTTATATTATACTTATAATAATGTATTTGCACTATTTACCATATATGTGTCTCGAATATTCGCTCTGCCTCTGAGGAGTGCACGCCGCCGCCTCTCCTCGTACGTGCCTGCGTATTACGTAATCGCTTAGACAATAGTACGCTGAGATTTGTAAGCTATTTGTACGCTCATGCGTACGTCTTCTAAGAAGTTGCGTACATTTTGTAAATGAACGATCGTTATTAGTGAGCGAATGTTCGCTAATAGTACATAATAACGTATATGTTGTACGCAAATACAACAAATCTATTCGTCGAATACACTAATTTTAGGAAAAGTTCGGTGAATGTTCGGCGAATAATTTTTTCAATGATTCGCTCATCTCTAGTCCAGAGGCAGGGTATAACATTTTATCAGGACTGGAGATGAGTGAATTTCTTGAATAAACTTGACCCAAATCGTATTGCCCAGATAATAATAATAATAATTTTTATTTATATAGCGTCAACATATTCCACAGCGCTTTCAGGAGTTCATGTACAAACAATCATAAATAACATAACAACAGACAAGTCAATAATTACAACAGGAGGAATGAGGGCCCTGCTCGCAAGAGCTTACAATCTATCAGGAGATAGGGGTGACACAGAAGGTAGAAGTGCTTGTTTTGTATGATAGTCCTGCCATCTTGGGAGAATAGGGGAGCAGATATAGAACTGCATGAGCCAGTCAGCAGCCATATATGAAGTGCTTCTGGGTGCGGTGGAGGATCAGGTTCAGGGAATGATAAATGGGCTATATGGAGAGGAGTTAGATCAGGTGAGGTGAGAGGCCACCCTAAAAAGATGTGTTTTTAGTGAGCACCTAAAGCTGTGTATGTTGTGATTTAGCCTGATTTCTTGAGGTATGGCATTCCAGAGAACTAGAGATGAGCGAGTAGTGAAATATTCGAAATTTCGAAATTCGATTCGAATAGACCGCGAAATTCGACTATTCGACCAGATATCGAATCCCATTAAAGTCTATGGGGAAAAAATGCTCGCCACTTGGAAATCTCAATTCGACCACTTGGAGGTCACCAAGTCCACCCTGGAACCTCAGAAAAGGATGCCAACACTGCTGGAATGCAACTAGGACAGCAGGGGAAGCATGTCTGGGTGCATATAACGCGCCCAAGTCGCACTATTACGCCACTATCACAGCCTCTCAACAATACACTCCAAACACAATATAACCTCTCTGTAAAGTGAGACCATACAAGGAAACCTTCTTTCCTCAACATTGCCATGGACCCCAAGCCAAACTAGACAAAAAAGAAGATGAAATTCTGCACCCCTTAAAATCACGTTGCCTATGACAACCACAGATGGCATAGGCAAGGGGGAAAGCAAATAGACCCCACCCCTAATTGTCATTGTGTGTGTGTGTGAGATGTGGTCAGACATGTCTTCTTTAAAATGTAAAAACAACTCAAAAACACATGCAGAAGCCTTAAAATGCCCAAATTGTTGGCGCTTGAGATGTCAGTGACCCGACCTGGCCCAGTGTCATGTCTAGCAGGTAAAGCAGTGGGGATGTTGAGGGATGCATAGGACCGCAAAAGGCAGGAAGAGGCCGTGGGCTGGCCAGAGGCTCATGGAAAATTTTGTGGAGGCCCAAGAGGTGAGACGTCTTAAAAATTGTGTGGAGGCTAAAGAGGTGAGACCTCTTAAACATTTTGTAGAGCCCCAAGAGGTGAGACCTCTTAAAAATTATGTGGAGGCCCAAGAGGTGAGACCTCTTAAAAATTATGTGGAGGCCCAAGAGGTGAGACCGCTTAAACATTTTGTGGAGGCCCAAGAGGTGAGACCTCTTAAACATTTTGTACAGGCCCAAGAGGTGAGACCTGTTAAACATTTTGTGGAGGCCCAAGAGGTGAGACCTGTTAAACATTTTGTGGAGGCCCAAGAGGTGAGACCTGTTAAACATTTTGTGGAGGCCCAAGAGGTGAGACCTCTTAAAAATTATGTGGAGGCCCAAGAGGTGAGACGTATTAAAAATTATGTGGAGGCCCAAGAGGAGAGACGTGTTAAAAATTATGTGGAGGCCCAAGAGGTGAGACCTGTTAAACATTTTGTGGAGGCCCAAGAGGTGAGACCTGTTAAACATTTTGTGGAGGCCCAAGAGGTTAGACCTGTTAAACATTTTGTGGAGGCCCAAGAGATGAGACCCGTTAAAAATTATGTGGAGGCCCAATAGGTGAGACCTCTTAAACATTTTGTGCAGGCCCCAAGAGGTGAGACGTGTTAAAAAATTATGTGGAGGCCCAAGAGGTGAGACCTGTTAAACATTTTGTGGAGGCCCAAGAGGTGAGACCTGTTAAACATTTTGTGGAGGCCCAAGAGGTGAGACCTGTTAAACATTTTGTGGAGGCCCAAGAGGTGAGACCTGTTAAAATTATGTGGAGGCCCAAGAGGTGAGACCTGTTAAACATTTTGTGGAGGCCCAAGAGGTGAGAACCTGTTAAACATTTTGTGGAGGCCCAAGAGGTGAGACCTGTTAAACATTTTGTGGAGGCCCAAGAGGTGAGACCTGTTAAACATTATGTGGAGGCCCAAGAGGTGAGACCTCTTAAACATTTTGTGGAGGCCCAAGAGGTGAGACCTGTTAAAAATTATGTGGAGGCCCAAGAGGTGAGCCATAAATATATACATTTTTCTTATTTACGGAGCAATTCTACGGCGGTTAAGGAGGAGGAGGAGGCGGAGGTGGAGGAGGAAATGGCACTTCATACAGATGGCACTTCACTTTTGGCTGCTTTCCACTGTTAACCTCTTAAACCTTTTGTGGAGGCCCAAAAGGTGAGACCTGTTAAAAATTATGTGGAGGCCCAAGAGGTGAGACCTGTTAAACATTTTGTGGAGGCCCAAGAGGTGAGACCTGTTAAACATTTTGTGGAGGCCCAAGAGGTGAGACCCGTTAAAAATTATGTGGAGGCCCAATAGGTGAGACCTCTTAAACATTTTGTGGAGGCCCAAGAGGTGAGACGTGTTAAAAATGATGTGGAGGCCCAATAGGTGAGACCTCTTAAACATTTTGTGCAGGCCCAAGAGGTGAGACGTGTTAAAAATTATGTGGAGGCCCAATAGGTGAGACCTCTTAAACATTTTGTGCAGGCCCAAGAGGTGAGACGTGTTAAAAATTATGTGGAGGCCAAGAGGTGAGACCTGTTTAAACATTTTGTGGAGGCCCAAGAGGTGAGACCTGTTAAACATTTTGTGGAGGCCCAAGAGGTGAGACCTGTTAAACATTTTGTGGAGGCCCAAGAGGTGAGACCTGTTAAAAATTATGTGGAGGCCCAAGAGGTGAGACCTGTTAAACATTTTGTGGAGGCCCAAGAGGTGAGACCTGTTAAACATTTTGTGGAGGCCAAGAGGTGAG
>ONZH01022991.1:0-41206 GCA_900303285.1 Rhinella marina
GGACAGAGAGTGTAGGGAGAGAAGCACGCTAGGCTGGGATAAACATTGCTCCAAAAAGACCCAAAAGCCCTTTTAAGGGCTATTATATGTGGCACAAACTTATTATTTTTTATATTTTAATACTTTGAAGGTGTTGAAAATAGCGCTAGGTGGCCTGCCATTAACGCCACAAATGCTGCTGCAGCAAGGAGGGACATACACTGTAGGGAGAGAAGCACGCTTGGGCAGGGATAGAAATCGCTAAAAAAAGACCCCAAAGCCCCTTGTAAGGGCCATTATATCTGTCACAAAGCTTTATTTACTGATATTTGAGTACTTTAAAGGTGGTGAAAATAGCACTAGGTGGCCTGCCATTAATGGCACATGTGCTGCTGCATGCTGTTGGACACTCTCTGTATACTATATACCTGACATACCTTGCTATAATTTCTGCTGTTAAGCCCGCAGTAATTCTTTTGTGTCTTGCTGTATAACATTTGCGTATTGATAGAATTTCTATAGGCAGGGTTACTATTATTGTTCAAACGTCCATTGGGAAATACGTTTTTTTTTATTTTTGTGGGTGTCAAAAAAAACCCAGGTGTGCCCTGTCAGTAACGCTAGGTGCACAGCGTATTACAACCGTTCAAAAGTCTCTGTAGCTGACCTCCGTATTTAATACCGTTAATTTAGGCCGCAGTTCCTCATTTGCTGCTGCGTTTCAATTTTCCCAAGAAGGGAATTAACCAATAGGGATAGTATTTGGGTAGGTAGAACGATTGTCGCTGTTCAAAAAAGAGCAAAGTCCATTGTGAAATACGTCTTTTTTTATTTTTGTGGGTGTAAAAAAAACCCAGGTGTGTCCTGTCAGTAACGCTAGGTGCACAGCGTATTAGAACCGTTCAAAAGTCTCTGTAGCAGACCTCCTTATTTAATACCGTGAATTTAGGCCGCAGTTCCTCATTTGCTGCTGCTCTATAACGTTTGCGCATTCAGAATATTGGACATTCTTTTAAAATTTTCTGATGATACAGTTAATAAAAATCTGCAGTACTGAAGTTGTGACCAAGTTGCATATACACTATACAATATGCGCAAGGCGAGCACTAAGGGACGGGGAAGTGGGCGTGCTGCTGATGGTGAACGCAGAGGCCATGGCTCTGGGCGCGGTGAAACTGTGCCTGCTGGCAGAGCCCAAGAAAAAAAGTCATCCAAAACTCCTAGTTTCATGTCACAGTTTGCAGGGCGGCGCAAGACGCAACTCTTGTCGCCACAACAGTGCGAGCAGGTAGTCAGTTGGATTTCAGCTGATAATGCTTCCAGTCGGTTAAGCACCACCCCCTCTTCCACAAAGTCCAGTCTCAGTAGCCAAGAGTCTGGGCAACTGCATCCTCACCCTGATTCTCCTTCCTCCCACCATGCAAAGTCTGGGCAAAGAAAAGATCCCATATTGGGATATTCCGAAGAGCTTTTTTCATCACCGTCCCTTGGCTTGGGCCTCTCGCCAAGGCCGCTTGAAGTGGGACATGAGGAGATATTGTGCCCTGATTCCTAACCTATTGAGCAAACATAGTCTGAAGACGATGACAGTGGGGAACGACAAGTTACGCAGTTAAGTCAGGATCTTGTTAGTTCACCATGTCAGGAGGAGGAGCAGAGGATGAGGATGTGGAAGAGGAGGTGGTGAACGACGAAATAGCTGACCCAACCTGGGAAGGTGGCAAGCCGAGCGAGGACAGCAGTACAGAGGTGGAGAGATCCGCAGCAGCGCAGCAGGCTGGAAGAGGCAGTGTGGTGGAAAAAGGGAGAAGGCAGGCAACGCCAACCAGGCCCGCAACTTTTCCCTGGAGCAGCCCCTTGCGGGTGTTTCGCAGTCTGGCGTTTTTTTGAGGAAAGTACTGATGATAAACGGATTGTAATTTGTAACCTGTGCCGTACCAATATGAGCAGGGGCGTAAACACCAGCAACCTGACCACCACCAGCATGATCCGACACATGTCAGCAAAGCACCCTAAAAAGTGGTCCACAATCTGTGTCTGCAGGTCACACCACTGCCTCCTCTTCCCCTTTGTTACGTGCTGTCCAAGACGCAGGCCCAGATGGCTCCCGCCCTGCACTTGGACCTTCGCAGGAAACATCAGCCAGCACGTCCACTTCAATGTCCCAGCACAGCGTTCAAATGTCCTTACCGCAGGCATTTAAACGCAAGCGCAAATACTTGCCACCCACCCACAGGCCATAGCTCTAAACATGCAACTTTCCAAGTTGCTGGCGCTGGAAATGTTGCCGTTTAGGCTGGTTGACACCAAGGCCTTTCGCAGCCTGATGGCAGCGGCTGTCCCTCGTTACGCAGTCCCCAGCCACCACTATTTTTCCCAGTGTGCCGTCCCTGCCTTACACCAGCATGTGTCCAGAAACATAACCCGTGCCCTGACCAACGCAGTTACTGGCAAGGTCCACTTAACAACTGACACATGGGCAAGCGCTTGTGGCCTGTGACGCTACATTTCCCTGATGGCACACTGGGTGAACGTTGTGGAGACTGGGAGCGAGTCGTCCCATGGGATGGCCCAGGTGCTACCCACGCCGAGGATTGGGGGCCCTACTTCCATCCGGATTTCTGCTGTAACCCCTCCTTCTCTTCCTCCACCTCCTCCTCCACTTCTTCCCATGCAGAACTGCCATCTTGCAGCATCACTCAGACTTCTGTCAGTAGCTGGAAGCAGTGTAGCACAGCAGTCGGTAAGCGGCAACAGACCGTGCTGAAGCTCATTTGCCTGGGTGACAAACAGCACACCGCCGCAGAGCTGTGGCGTGGCATAAGAGAACAGCTGTGGCTCTCGCCAGTCAACCTACAGCCAGACATGGTTGTATCCGATGGTTGTGGTTGTATCCATGGTTGTAGTGGAGAGGACAAGTAAAATGTTTCAATACCAGAAGGCCCTTGTTGAAAAATTGCTCCACAAATTTCCATCTGACAACACTGGCGGCAGCGTACGTAGTTCGTTGGCCACTCGAGGAGTGGAGACGAGGGGAACACACAGCAGTTCCAACAAAGGCAAGGCGACACTCTCCAAGGCCTGGGACAGTTTTATGACACCCCGCCAGCAGCCTCACCCCGATGAGTGGCCTAGTGTCACAAGGAGGGAAAAGTTTTGGAAGATGGTAAAGGAGTACCTAGCTGACCGTGTCAACGTCCTCAGCGATCCCTCTGTGCCATATAATTATTGGGTGTCTAAGCTGGACACGTGGCACGTACTTGCGCTCTACGCCTTAGAGATGTTGGCCTGTCCTGCCTCCAGCGTTTTGTCTGAGCGGGTATTTAGTGATGCTGGGGGCATAATTACTGATAAGCGCATCCGCCTGTCAACTGACAATGCTGACAGGTTGACGCTTATCAAAATGAACAAGGCCTGGATTGCCCCTGACTTCTGTACTCCACCAGAGGAAAGCGGCTTAACATGAAGGAAACTTAAATCAGGCTTTTAGGGTGTATTGAATACACTGTATTATCAAGCACCCCTTCCTCTTCTCGTCCTCTTCCTCCATCATATGGAACAGCTTATTAGGCTGCCCTCAAAGTCCACCAGCTGGGTCTGCACCCGAATTTGTTAGCCACTCAGCTCACCAGCTGGGCCTGCGACATAATTTTTGGCATTAGCGTGTCACACTTAAATGTTTTTAACGATCTGCTCTTCTGCAGAATGTCATATGAAGAATATCTATATTTCGACGGTCAGCTTGGCATTAGCGTGTCACACTTAAATATTTTTAAAGGTCTGCTCTTCTGCAGAATGTCACATCAAGAATATAATGTTTTCGACGGTCAGCTTGGCATTAGCGTGTCACACTTAAATATTTTTATCGGTCTGCTCTTCTGCAGAATGTCACATAAAGAATATAATGTTTTCGACGGTCAGCTTAGCATTAGCATGTCACACTTAAATTTTTTTAACGGTCTGCTCTTCTGCAGAATGTCAAATGAAGAATATAATGTTTTTGACGGTCAGCTTGGCATTAGCGTGTCACACTTAAATATTTTTATCGGTCTGCTCTTCTGCAGAATGTCACATCAAGAATATCATTCTTTTGGACGGTCAGCTCGGCATTAGCGTGTCACACTTGAAAATTTTTAACGGTCTGCTATGCAGCGGAATGTCACATCAAGAATATGATTATTTTGGATGATCAGCTCGACATTAGCGTGTCACACTAGAAAATTTTTAACGGTCTGCTATGCAGCGGAATGTCATATGAAGAATATAATTCTTTTGGACGGTCAGCTCGACACTAGAGTGTCACACTTGAAAATTTTTAACGTTCTGCTATGCAGCGGAATGTCACATGAAGAATATCATTCTTTTGGACGGTCAGCTCGACATTAGCGTGTCACACTTGAAAATATTTAACGGTCTGCTATGCAGCGGAATGTCACATCAAGAATATTATTCTTTTGGCAAGAATATCATGTCAGCTTGACGTCAGCTTGTTACCCTTAAATTTGGAACAGTTTGATAAAGTGCGGTGGCAGCACCATGTGTCTCTTAAATTTTTTTTACGGTCAGCTCGGCAGCAGAGTGTCAAACTTAAATTTGGGACAGTTTGATAAAGCACGGTGGAAGCAGCATGGAGTCCGATTCCATTATTCTGGGCTCAAGTATTGAGTCAACCCGGTTTGATTCGAACACTCAAATTTTTTAAGTAAACGATTCTGGCCCACGGGACACAAAACGAACAGCAACGGGGAGGCGCCGAGAGGCAGGGGCTCCAACAGGTGGTAGCTCACCTCCCTGCAGACAGCCAACTCGATCCTAAGATCACACTTTCAGATTTTAATATGCACAAAATCGATGTTATCTTGGTTTTTTTGGGGGTATTTTTGTCATTCCGTAAAAGTGGCATCCTAGTAGGCCATCATCGTTAATAGCAGCGACTTCGGTGTCCAAGTTGCATCCAGACATCTTCCCCATGCTGTTCCCTAACCATTTCTGTGGTGTTTCCACCATTTTCTGATGTTTCCCTATGAACCAGACACCCTCGAGCACCACCTAGTGTTCGGCCAGAGCATCTGAGCACCCGAACATCGGGGTGCTCGATCATTACTAATGAGTTCATATGTCATTAGCTCGACAGAAGCAAACACAGCAGTGCAGAAAAAGAGTAGAGCTACAATGAACTAAGCTCCTATTCACACAGGACAGACAGACACATGGTGAGTGGAGTGGTGGACACAGGTCGCCAGCATAACAAGAGGAAGGGTTGTAGAGAAGCTCACTGCAGAGAATGGAGAGCAGATCAATGGGACACACTCCCTTGAAAGAAGATATTGATATAATGTGAAATACTACATGGTTTCTGTGTTTTGTTTTCTCTGTAAAAATTCCTAGAGAACTTGAGGAAGCAGAAGTTGAGACCTGAGACACTGTACTGTATTTATTTCTCATGTGTGCCTAATGTAATCCTTGACAAATAGAAGTATGCTTGACCCAGGTTTGTCAGTCATAATTGAATTTAAAAAAAGGAACGAAGACTAAACAAAGCATACAAAATGACCTAATGTACAATTTGTCATCAGGTTTGTTGACCATTATTCATAAGAGCTTTGTTAAGTGTAATTAAATGGCACTCATAGATGTTAACGGAGTTTCCAATTTCCACTTACTTAAAATAAATATCAGTGAAAATACTGTATTTATCTGGGGCAGGTACTGTATAGACACTATTGGGGTCATTTATCAAACTGGTGCCCATAGAAACCAATCATATTCCACCTTTCATTTTCCAAAGGAGCTGTGAAAAATGAAAGGTGGAAGGTTGCTATTGGCAAGTAAGCCAGTTTTACTTTAGCAACATAGTTTACAAGGCCGAAAAAAAGACATCTGTCCATCCAGCCCGGCCTGCCCTCCCACAAGTTGATCCAGAGGAAGGCAAAAAACCCCTGTGAGGTAGAAGCCAATTTTCCCCACTTTAGGGGAAAAAATTCCTTCCTTCCTCTAGTAACTATAACCTGTAATATTATTACCCTCCAAAAATACATTCAGGCCTCTCTTGAACTCTTTTAGTGAACTTACCATCACCACCTCCTCAGGCAAAAAGTTCCATAGTCTCACTGCTATTACCATAAAGAATCCTCTTCTATGTTTGTGTACAAACCTTCTTTCCTCCAGACGTAGAGGATGTCCCCTCGTCACAGTCACAGTCCTGGGGATAAATAGATCATGGGAAAGATCTCTATACTGACCTCTGATATATTTATACATAGTTATTAGATCTCCCCTCAGTCGTCTTTTTTCTAAAGTGAAAAGGCCTAATTTTGATAATCTTTCTGGGTACTGTAGTCCACCCATTTCAGTTATTACTCTATTTGCTCTCCTCAGAACCCTCTCCAGCTCTGCTATGTCTGCCTTGTTCACAGGAGCCCAGAACTGTACACAGTACTCCATGTGTGGTCTGACTAGTGATTTGTAAAGTGGCAGGACTATGTCCTCACCACGGGCATCTATGCCTCTTTTGATGCAACCCATTATCTTATTGGCCTTGGCAGCAGCTGTCTGACACTGGTTTCTACAGCTTAGTTTGCTGTTCACTAAAATTCCTAGGTCCTTTTCCATGTCAGAGTTACCCAATATTTTACCATTTAGTATGTACTGGTGACTTGCATTATTCCTTCCCATATGCATAACCTTACATTTGTCAGTGTTAAACCTCATCTGCCACTTCTCTGCCCAAGCCTCCAGTCTATCCAGATCCATCTGTATCAGTGTACTGTCCTCTTCTGTGTTAATTGCTTTACACAGTTTAGTATCAATTGCAAAAATTGATATTTTACCATGCAAGCCTTCTACAAGATCATTAATAAATATATTGAAGAGAATAGGGCCCAATACTGACCCCTGTGGTACCCCACTAGTGACAGTGACCCATTCTGAATATGTGCCGTTAATAACCACCCTCTGTTTTCTATCACTGAGCCAGTTACTTACCCACATACAGACATTTTCTCCCAGGCCAAGCATTCTCATTTTATATACTAACCTTTTAAGTGGTACCGTGTCAAATGCTTTGGAAAAGTCCAGATATACAACATCCATTGATTCGCCGCGGTCCAGTCTAGAACTTACCTCCTCATAGAAACTAATTAAATTGGTTTGACATGACCGATCCCTCATGAAGCCATGCTGATATGGAGTTATTTGCTTATTTTCATTGAGGTACTCCAATATAGCATCTCTTAGAAAACCCTCAAACAGTTTACCCACAACAGATGTTAAACTTACCGGCCTATAGTTCCCAGGCTCTGTTTTTGGACCCTTTTTGAATATTGGCAACACATTTGCTATGCGCCAATCCTGTGGAACACTCACTGTCAATATAGAGTCCTTAAATATCAGAAATAAGAGCCTGGCGATGACATTACTTAATTCTCTTAGGATACAGGGGTGTATGCCATCCGTTCCTGGCGATTTGTCTATTTTAATCTTTTTAAGACGCAGCTCTACTTCTTCCTGGGTCAGACCGAGCACTTTTAATGGGGAATTTACTTTTATATTCTGCATTTCATCTGACAGTTTATTTTCCTCAGTGAATACAGTGAAGAAAAAGATATTTAGTAGCTTTGCTTTCTCCTCATCGCTTTCTGCAACTCCCCCCTCATTACTCTGTAAGAGGCCGACACCTTCAGGTTTATGCTTTTTACCATTTATATAATTAAAGAAAATTTTAGGGTTAGTTTTACTCTCTTTGGCGATTAATCTCTCGGTCTCTAGTTTGGCTGTTTTTATTTGTCTTTTACATATTCTATTTTTTTCCTTATAGTTTTTCAATGCTTCCTCGCTCCCCTCCTGTTTTAGTGATTTAAATGCTTTCTGTTTGTTATTTATTGCTTTCTTTACAGCTCTGTTTATCCACATTGATTTTTTCTTGTTCCTTAACCTTTTATTTCCATAAGGTATGTACCTCTCACAATTAGATATTAGGATGCTTTTAAAAATATTCCATTTTGTGGCTGTATTTTTATTTTTGAGGACTTTGTCCCTGTTAGTTAGGCCTATGGCCTCTCTTAGTTGGCTAAATTTTGCTTTTTTGAAGTTTGGTATTTTTGTTCCTCCATGAAGAAACGCTCTTTTGAATGACAGTTGGAAGGTTATTATATTATGGTCACTATTTCCCAGGTGTCCCCCAACCCGCACATCTGTTGTTCTGTCAGGTCTATTGGTTAATACTAAGTCCAGTATGGCCGTTCCTATAGTCGGTTCCTGAACCAGTTGGGAAAGGTATTTGTCTTTGGTTATTTCCAAGAACCTGTTTCCTTTATGAGATATACAGGTTTCAGTTTCCCAGTCTATATCTGGGTAGTTGAAGTCCCCCATAATAACGACCTCATTATGATTTGCCCCCTCTTCTATTTCATTTAGAAGTAGATTTTCTGTGGACTCTGGTATATTATTATTGTTTTTGGCTCCATGTATTTCTACCCACAGTGACTCCACATGTTCATGTCCCTCACTTATATCTTCCCGGAGTGTGGGCTTTAGACAGGACTTTACATAAAGGCAGACCCCTCCCCCTCTCCGGTTTTGGCAATCCTTTCTAAACAGCCTGTAACCCTGTACGTTTACTGCCCAGTCATAGCTATCATCCAGCCATGTCTTAGTTATTCCCACTATGTCATAGTCCTCCTCACACATCACTAATTCCAGTTCACCAGTTTTATTAGTCAGGCTTCTGGCATTAGTGTATATACAGTTAAAGGTTTATGTATAATTTTTCCCCTACACCTTTCCTTCTGCACTGTTCTAGTTCCTCCTTCCATTCCTCCCCCTGTTTCATTACCTTACCCCAGGTCTCTATCTGCACTATCTTCCCCATCTATAATGTAGTTACCCTCCCCCCCAGTCCCTAGTTTAAACACTCCTCCAGCCTTCTAGCCATCTTCTCCCCCAAAACAGCTGCCCCTTCCCCATTGAGGTGCAGCCTTTACACCAGTTTGATAAATTCACCCCTATATAACTAGCTATATATATAACCCCTATATTTAATGTTTGTGTGTGACGTTAAAAGATATCGTCAGTGACCTCTATAGCACCCCGACTCCTTAACAGTGACCACAACAGCCCCCCACCCCTTAACACTGTCCCCCACAGTGCCCCATTTTCTTAAAATGGGACCTTCACAGCCCCTTTTTACAGTGAGTTCCTCAGCACACCAATCCCATTACAGTGACCTTCACAGGGGCCCACCCCCTTAACAGTGACCTCTACAACACCCACCCCTTAACACTGACCATAGGTTACAGTCCCCTTAACTGACCTCCACCATTCCTGGCCCCTTTGACACAGACCTCCACAGCAACTGAACCTTTAACAGTGACTGTCACAGTACCCCGCTCCCTTAACCCCTTCGCGACCGGAGCTTTTTTCGGTTCTGCATTTTCGTTTTGCGCTCCCTGCCTTCAAACAGCCATAACTCTTTTATTTTTCTGTTCACATAGCTGTATGAGGGCTTGTTTTTTGCGGGACAAGTTGTACTTTCCAACGCCACCATTTAATATTGCATACGGTGCAGTGGGAAGCGGGAAAAAAATTCCAAACCGGGTGAAATTGCAAAGAAAACGCTATTCCGCTACAGTTCTACGGGTTTCTTATTTACAGCGTTCGATGTGCATTAAAACTGATCCGTTACTTTCATTCTACTGGTCAGTACGAATCCGGCAATACCTAATATGTATAGTTTTTCCTGCGTTTTCATAGTGATAAACTAATTAGAAAGTTGCCCTTTTTTTTTTTTTTTTTTTCCTTGTCAAATCTTGACCCCTATAACTTTTTGGTATTTATGTGTACAGAGCTGTATGGTGGCTCATTTTTTGCGGGACGATCTGAAGTTTTTATTGATACCATTCTGGGGTGTGTATGACTTTTTGATCACTTTTTATTTAATTTTTTTTAGAAAAAAAAAGCGACAAAAAACGGCAAATCGCCATTTGGACGCTTTTTTCCGCCACACAATTCGCCGTATTGGAATTTTTTTTTTTATATTTTAAAAGTACGGGCGTTTTCGGTCACGGTGATACCCATGATGTCTATATTTATTGTTATTTAGGTATTTATTTTTGACTTATACGGAAAGGGGGGTGATTTGAACTTTTACATCTTTTTATTTTTTATATATTTTTTACCATTTTTTTAAATTTTTTTTGTACTATTAGAAAGCTCAAATATGGGCTTATATATTGTGGCTTTTTTTTTTTTCTTTATGAGCAATTCTGGGTTTTATAGACTCAGAAAGCCATGAATTGCTCATTTCTTATCCTGGCCTGCCATCTAGTGGCCAGAATAAGAATTGCAGTTTGAAAACTGTAATCCTCACCAGCGAGGATTACAGTTTTCATATGGTGTACAGACACCCCGATTGGCCACACGGGGTGTCTGTACACCACCCGGAAGCGAACGCTTCCGGGTTTAGACGCAACTAGATGCCGTGATCACGTGTGATCACGGCATCTAGTCAACCCGGAAGACGCCGCCGATGGAGTAGGTAGCGGCAAGTCTCTGCTGTTAGAAACAGCAGAGACTTGCCGGCCATGACGCCCGCCGCACCCGCGAGCGGGCGCCATGTGCCCGCATCGCCCCAGCGCCGTACATGTACGGCGCTGGTCGCGAAGGGGTTAACAGTGACCTCACAGCAGGGCCGGCATTAGGGGGGGCAAACCAGGCAATTGCCCAGGGCAATCCTGTAAAGGGCCCTCTGCTTCAGTTTTCGCATGCGGCGATGCCCATAATGCAATTTTTTTTTGTTTCTTTTTATTTTGGGGAATGGGGGTGATTTTAATTTAAAAGGATTTTTTATATTTTCAAACCTTTTTTTTTGTATTTTCTTTAGTCCCTCAAGTGGACCACAACTTACAATCATCAGATGTAAATTGCTCCATTAGTCTCTTTGCTGTGAGGAGAAGGGACATGTGGTGCAGATCTGTGTGAGGAGCTTTATGGGGTGTAAATCTGTGAGGGAGGGCAGGAATCGACAGAATGTAACTGTGTTGTTAGTACATTATTACAATATTTGGGGCCCCACTTTTGATTTTGCCCAGGGCCACATTTTGTATAATACCGGCACTGCCTCACAGTACCCCATTGCCCCTTTAACATTAGCCTCCACAGTCTCCTCCTCCCTCAACAGTAACATCCACAGTGCCCTCCCCTTTTACAGTGACCTCCTCAGCAGCCAATCCTTTATTAGTGACCTCCACAGTACCCCATCTCATTAACAGTGATTTTCACAATAACCTGCCACCTTAACAGTGACCTCTACAGCACCTCGCCCCTTAACATTGACCTCCATAGCAGACCGTCCCCTTAACTGTGACCTTCACTGTTCCTTGCCCCCTTAATAGAGACCTCCACAGTGCCCCCCCTTTAACAGTGACCTCCACAGTGGCTACCCCTTTATTATTGACCTCCACAGCATCCCGCCCCTTAACAGTGACCTCCACAGTGCCCCCCTTTAACAGTGACCTCCACAGCGGCCGCCCCTTTATTAGTGACCTCTACAGTACCCAATCTCCTTAACAGTGATTTCCATAACACCCCTCCCCCCTTAACAGTGGCCTCTACAGCAATCTGCCCCTTAACACTGCCCCTTGGGTGGCCAGAGGTCCAGTTTTAGGTCGGACAGTCCAGCTTTCAGACTCCCTGTTCTCCAAGTGGCGCAGGGCCTGGACGGACACAGGGATGTCCTTTCGAACAGCTCACTCTCAGACAGCAGCACTGTGCTGTCTGACCATGAGCTGCAGTGAGTAAGTCACCCTCCTCCCACCCCTGCAGCAAACAGAAGTTGATTTTTACCTTCATTTTTTCAATCCTTGTTGGCTGCAGAGTGGGAGGGAGCATGGCCTAACTGGACAGGGGGCATGGCTTACCATGATCTGGGGGCGGGGTTTTAAAGTCCTTTTTTGAGGGTGGTCTGAATTACAGGTCGTGCCATGGTAATTTATGAGGAAACACAGTGGGTAGCAGTGGAAGAAAACATCTTTTATTACTACTGAACAGTAAATATGTGAAATTTACATTATATTAGGTAATGATTGATGATGAATCAGTTTAAAACATAAGCTATATTTATGGTAACCGGAATACCCCTTTAACAGTGTCATCCACAGTGCTTTGCCCCTTTAAAGCTGACCTACAGCAGTGAATAAAAATGGCTGGGTTGTTATGGAAACCTGGTGTGAAACTGTATGTATGTGGAGAGTAATTGCCTGTGAGCTTCTATTGGCTAATAAGGGATATGTGACTGTGTGTATGGCAGGCTTCTACTGGCTAATTCCTTTTTTGGGGAATATCTCAGTAACGGTATGTCCTAGAGAGCTGAGACCCCGTCTAAAACCTTCCTAGACACCTTATATACTTGTGTGCCAAATTTCGTGATTGTAAATGCGACAGTGCGGATTCCTTTAGTGGACATACAGATGTAGCAGCGCTAGCGATCACAGGAGAATCGCGTGAGCGCAGAACTATGTCGTAAATAGAGTACGCATCTGATGATTGGTACGCTAATGCTGCGCATTGTATGCTAATGCGTATGAATTTGCATGCTAATGCTACGCATTGTACGCTAATGCGTACGAATTTGTATGCTAATGCTACGCATTGTACGCTAATGCGTACGCATTTGTATGCTAATGCGTACAAATTCACCTAATTAGCGTACTTTTACTGCAAGTGAAAGGAGTGAAAGAGGTGAAGTTGCGATTCGTTAGCAATGCAAAAACAGTGATCACTAGCGCTGCTACATCTGTACACACATACCCTCAGCTATTTATATTAGATTATCCATCACTCCTTTCCAAGTAAACGTGTAGGTTATTTATCAAGTCTGCTACAAAAGTTTTTTAATGTAATGATTAAAGATGAGCAAATCAACTAAGAAGCCCAGGAACGTCATATGACCCATAATGCTGGCAGCCAGCCAATCAGAAGCTAGCTAGCCCCTGTGATGTCACAGCCCTTTAAAAGCCTTATCCCATGTGGTCTCTGCCATTGTCCTGTGAGCTGAGCATAGGGAGAAACATGAGAAATGATAGGGACAGTGTTTCAGAAAGCTTTAAATTGTAGAATATTTTATAGGGACAGTGCAGGGACAGTGTAGGGAGATCGTAGAGAGAGTTTTTAGACACTGTGGGGAGAGCATAGGGAGAGCATAACAGGTAGGTGAAAGCACAAGGAGAGCATAATAAGTAATCGTCCTGTGCATCTTGATCATCTGCATAATTCATAATTAATCTGTTCTGTTATACTTAGACTTACTATGTGTCAGACTAATTGTCAAAAGGCAGTCTAATATATAGGCACATTTATCTAGTTCACCTGCTGTGCCATTAATCCTTAATCTATTCTGTTATACATAGACTTACTGTGCGTCAGACTCAGGGTCAACAGGTGGTCTAATATATAGGTGTGTTAATCTAGTTCACCTGCTGCACCATTAATACTTTATCTGTTCTGTAATAGACACATTGATTAATAGAAAAACAATTTTATTAGGCCCTGATTCACAAATTGGGCTGATAGACCTGTCTCATTCTACTGTTTGCGGTATGTCCACATTGATATTTAACCACTTTTGTTAGTGAGTTACTGTGATTTAGTGTTACAGAGAAGTCTAATTTAACACCGTGCAGGCAGTGAAAATAAATTGATTCTTTACACAACAGAGTTGCCCACGAGTTGATTGTTGTTTTTTGTTGGAAAATTATTCTTTCATCTGGAAAATGATTATTTTATCAAATAAATTAGTATTTTACCAAATAAATTAGTCTGCTCCAATATTACAACTACCGATACCTATGACGGAATACATTGAGCGAGTAACCCGTATCTGTTGGAAAAGGGTACACACATAGCAATCCCTTCAGTGCAGCATGTGTGCAACCCCAGACATGTAAGGGCATCACAGAACAGTTAGCTCTGAATGCCATTTTGTCCTCCCAGAAGTTGGATGCGGACCACCTGGGGTCAAATAACTCCTTGAAATTGCTCTGTTTTTAACCCACTCCTGTATTTGGCTTATAATTAAGTATTGTTGACCTGTTTTTTCTCACTAGTCAATACACATATATGATGGAGGGCACTCTACACCTCTCACTTCCTTGTACTTCCTTGTACATAGTCACCAGACCTGAACCCAATTGAGATGGTTTGGGGTGAGCTGGACCGCAGAGTGAAGGTAAAAGGTCCAACAAGTGCTAAGCATCTCTGGGAACTCCTTCAAGACTCTTGGAAAACCATTGCAGGTGACTACCTCTTGAAGCTCATCAAGAGAATGCCAAGAGTGTGCAAAGCAGTAATCAAAGCAAAAGGTGGCTACTTTGAAGAACCTAGAATATAAGACATATTTTCAGTTGTTTCACACTTTTTTGTTAAGTATATAATTCCACATGTGTTAATTCATAGTTTTGATGCCTTCAGTGTGAATCTACAATTTTCATAGTCATGAAAATACAGAAAACTCTTTGAATGAGAAGGTGTGTTCAAACTTTTGGTCTGTACTGTATATTGGATCTGCACATGTGCATTCTCCACACGACAATGGTCTATCCATAGTGTGTCATTGCTGACATTCCTATGACCAAGCAGTGAAAATGAGGCTGAAACCTAATGTGAGCTATAGATGCACCATCAGCGCTCAAGGAACACAACAGCACTGATGAGGTTACGTGACCAGAGGGAAGAACTTGGGAATGAGCCTGAACCACTACTGTGAGTAAAATGGAGAAAAAATATGCCTAATATGGGACTGTGGACTAATTCATGCAAAAAAAATTATCTGGAAAAATGTGCTGTTTGTCTGTAATCCCAAGAAATCAGTGGATTAAGATATAGATTTATATAAGGCCTTATTTACACAACAGTATAATTCAAGAGGTCTATTTTTAATGGCTGTTTTTCAGACAGGCATCCTTGAATAAACAGCCATGAAAACCTGGCGGTTTAACCGTTTGTAATGGCCATTTTTTTCTTCACTGTCAAGTGAATGTTGCCTTGTTGGCCTGGAAGGATAAACAAGCATTTTTGTACATCATTTTTACACATGTGTAACAGAAATCAATCATTTACCTGAGATAATTCATTAGTGTCCACCAACCCATTGCTGTCTTCATCAAAATACTTAAACATTTGGTCAACCAACATCTTCTTTAGACCAAACTTGTCCATATTTTCATTCTCATTTCCCTTTCTAACATATCTCTGGTTCTGAGACTCCATTAATGCATTCTTCATCTTGCTGTATTCTGGGGCTTTGCACCTGTTTCCTGAAAAGGAGAAAAAATAATCACCTTGTTAAATGGTTCATTCTCAATAAAGGAAGGAATGTATCAAACATACATGTTGTTGGATTCATCACTAGCCTAACATATTGGTTGACGGGGGGCATTTTAAAGGGGTTAAACCATGAACAAATAGCATACTAAGAACAGAATGCCTGTAGAAGTCGATAAATAGAAAAAGCTTAGGGGGAATTTATTAAGATTGGACTTTCATTCATGGGATGTGCAGGCTTATTCATTTGCATACCTCCTGGCAGTAGAATGTAATCTGGCCTAAACTACATTTTAAATTAGATCATTTTTAGCCATGTCACTGGCCGGACCCTTAACACCAAGCTCCATCCCTTTTGTAAGTGACTAGAGTGGCGCGAAGTTGAAAAAAAAAGTCAACATTTTTTTAACTTGGGCAAAAATAATGCTACTTTTTCAGCCTTTGAAATATTCAACCCTTTAATCTTGTTGTAATAATACCTGAAAAATACACTTAAAATTACAGATGTAGCCACCGTTATTTTCACAGGGTTAGGCTGGGTTCACATCATGTTTTAGACATCCATTTAACATACAGATGCAGCCGAGCTAAACTTGATGGTTAACACATTAAGCAAAGAATGGCAAGAAAAAACTAACTTTTCAATGTATTCCAAAGGCTTCTGTCCCGAGATAACTAAGATAACACTGTGCCATATGTTATAAGAGTCAAGTTTAGCTACTACTGTAGTTTAGCAACTACATCTGTATATGTTGTGCAAAAAAAGTCTACAAAAGCATAGCACACCACGCTTTTGTATCTTGCAGAGTCATAAACCTTATATGTTAATGTATACATTTTTTTTACTAATGGGACTCTATGAGGACAGATGCCACTGTATGGCATCCATCTGAGGCATGTGTTTAACATATATGTTTTTTGTTAACATCAAATAGATGGCAAAAATGTGATGTAAACCTAACATGTTAACACAATAAAAACACATTAAAGTAATACAACAAATCAAATTTAAATGCCTATCCTGGTGCTGCAGGAGTGAAATTACCACTGGCTACATCTGTACATCTCAAACAAAGTAAACCTCCCTTCCTCTAGTAACCTCTAAACCAGGGATCTCAAACTCATGGCCCTCCAGCTGTTGCAAAACTACAACTCCCAGCATGCTCCAATAGCTGTAGGCTCTCCTGGCATGATGGAAGTTTTAGTTTTACAACAGCTATAGGGTAACGAGTTTGAGATCTCTGCTCTAGACCCTGAACAAGCACTAATATTGAAGAGCTGATTTTACACATAATGTATGACCAGTCATTTTTTTACAACTCAAACTCTATTTTACAGCTTTTTAGGTTTTAGTTACAGATTATCTGAAATTCTTTCTATCTTTAAATTGAATCCACATTCCTCTTCCATGTATTAAACGGCATTACCTTTGCTTTTTAGTATTAACTTGGCAAATAAATGCATTCATTTTCAATTTAAGATTATAAAATTATGAGGCAGATAGGCATTTTAGAGTCAGATAAATCAGTTTATCCATGTAGATCTACCAGACAGCAAAGCAGGATGATCTGCAGGTACATGGATTTCAATAGACTACATGGAATTAACTGGTAAGTTGTTCATTATAAAACTTTGAAAGGAGCCAATTAGCATAAGCCTGGCATGAAGAAAGCATACTGAAATCATTACTAAAGGTACAATAGAGCTTATTGTAACCTACCTACAACTTGTTCCGATTAAAATCCAATATAATATAATTAAAAACTGACAGACAAGTTTTGGAATTTAACAAAGATAACACCAGGAAATGAATTGTACCTTTTGCAACTGAATCTTAGCTTGTCTGCTTAATTGCAAAAAGTTAATATTGTTATTATTGTTAATATTTATTAGCTCAAGCTATGGATATTTTTAATGCCAACATATGAAATGTTATGAATTAGATGTGCTATTTGAGAACGTGAAAAAAATAAAAAAAACACAAAGTACAAACCAACATAAAGAAGTACAAAAACTGGAGTACATGACAAAGACCAAGAAGGACTGTAAAGACAGACTGCACATCAAATATATAACAATATACCACACTTTATTTAGCACCACACTAGTGGCGTAGCTAGAACTGACTGGGCCCCACAGAAAATTATTGTGCGGACTCCCCCCCCCCATGACCCTCCTGGCATTGCATTTGTTCATATGTAACAGTGTGGTCACATCACGTTTTTCCTATCCGTTTGATATTGATAAAAAAGGTACCATATACAAATATGCAGCACACCACGTTTTTGCATCCTGCAGAGTCCAGTACAAAAAATGCATATGTTAACGTATATGTTGTTTTACAATGGAACTGTATGGTGAACGGACGCCACAGTATGGATCAGTCTGAGGCATCTCTTAATGTATACATTTTTTGTATACATTAAACAGATGGGAAAAATGTGATGTGAACCCAGCCTTAGTGCCAGAATAAGCAGCAGGACACAGCGGAGCAGAGAGGCTGCCATGTTCTGACACAGCCTGGTCCTGGTGGTCAGGGGTGAGGACTGTGTTTCCCAAGGATCATTTATTACACGGGGATCTATATACTATAAAGATATTAGCCCTACCCTAGAATCATAAGACAATTAGGGGGTCATTTATTAAAACAGAAATATACCTATATTAAGTGTATTTCTTTGCGCCGCAATCTGCAACTTTTCCCCACTCATGCCAGGTCAAAAAAAGGTGGAGCGGGCAGGAAAGGGGATACAGTTATTGCCATAAAGTTAGTGGATAACACCATCATACAGTGACTGGATACTTCCATACAGTGATTGGATAAAACCGCCATACAGTCACTGGAAAACACTGCCATAAAGTGATTGCATAATACCACCATACAGTCACCGGATACCTCCATACAGTGATTGCATAATACCGCCATACAGTCACCGGATATCTCCATACAGTGACTGGATAACACCATCATACAGTCACCGGATATCTCCATACAGTGACTGGATAACACCGCCATACAGACACCGGATAGCACTGTCATACAGGGATTGGCTAACACCGCCATACACCAGATAACACCTCCATACAGTGACCGAATAAAAGGGTATAACAGGGCACAGTACACGGAATGACTAGAAGCACAGTACAGGGTATGGTAAGAGGGCACAATGCAGGGTATAAGGGAGCACAGTATGGGGTGGGGGGCAGAGTCACATGACCCTAAGCCATTAGAAGGACACCACTATAATGAGAGGCAGAGGTGTGAGACAGGGGCCAGGGGCCCTGGATGGACAGGAGGGGTGGACACAGCAAGTAGGTGAAATGGGCTCTGAGGGGGATTCATACTAGAAGTAGGGGGATGGAGGTCTGTGCAGGGCAGCAATAGGAGAAAGGAAGGTGGAACAGGAGCTCTGGATAAATGAGGGAGGATAGGAGACAGAAGGGGCTCCATGAGGATGAGATAAGAGAAGGACAGGGTATTGGGGGGGGGGCAGATGTCATGAAGGCAGACTGCTTTATGAGGCAGTGAAACAACTGAATAGCATGAAGCTGCTGGTACACTACAACACCCAGCAGCAGCTTGAAGACTTCCCTGCCATTACCCCTTCTGTCCCACACAGCAGACTCACTCACCCACTGTCTGCCTCTCCATACACTTCTTCTCCAGCCCTGCCGTCTCTCTCCTCCAGCAGCACGTCCTGTGTATAGGGGGCGTGTCTACAGCTGGTAAGCCAGGTCCTGCTCTGCTGGAGTGAAGAGGTGGCATGTCTGAAGCTCCGCAGCACAGGAGCTTGTAAGAAAGATATCGGCAGGCCTCTGTATGCTGTATGCTGCTACTGCTCCTGGGCCCCTTCTGCCCTCGGGCCCCGAAGCAGTGGCTTCCCCTGCTTCCCCGATAGCTATGCCCCTGCACCACACAGTTAAAATACTGTATACAATAGAAACCTTATGTAGGACAAATATACGCCCTTACATAAAAGTGTGCAAAAAATAAGGACAAACACAGGTACTGAGACACTCTAGAGTAAGGCTTCTTTCACACATCCATGAAATAGATCCGGAAGGCTGTTCCGACTGGGTACAGACTGTCGGATCAGCCCCTGTCAAGAATTCTGTCCAAACCAATTCACTATAATGGGAACAGGCGGAGATCAGGCCACAACCCGGCAAATATGTAGAGGATCAGCCAAATACTATTGTACGGTTGCACTCGGCAGGGACGGAGCCAACATGCAGTTCCCAGCCAGAACAGCCTGCTGGATCTATTTCACGCATATATGAAACAAGCCTAAGCTAATTCACATCAGAGAATGTTATCAGACATGACATAAAATATAAAACAACAATACTCAGAATGAAGCATGTAATGTCCAAGCTTTAGAATGCACACGTGACCTGTCCCATTCATATTGCCAGTGAACCAACTTCCTCAGGGGTCTCCAACTAAAAATTGATTTCTTTGTAAGGAATTTAATCATAGAACAAAGCTCCAAATCCCCCACTTTCTTTTGTACATCTGCACTGTACTGCACTTGCCATCCTGTCACTTCCAGTGCTTTCATCAGAATGAACTACTACTACTGTGTTTGTTGCATGTCCAGATATTTCTGAACCTGCACAGACAAGCTCAGCTCTTTAACACTGACAGAACATGCTGGGGTAAATACTTACCGAACACCTCTCATATATATAATACATTTCATAATTAACTCCTATTTATATGTTTAAATACCACATACTTTTCTAAGCATTTTACACCTTGTCCAAAAAGGGGCATGACTTCATGAGAAGGGGTGTGGCTTCACAGGGAAGGCAACATGGCCTAAATGCCCCTCCATGCCCCAATAAATACACCAAAATTTTGATGCATTTTTGGGGTAAAAATACTCCAACTTATAGGTGCTGTAAAGTTAGACTATTGTTTTGTTTTTTTTTTTGTTTTTTTTTTGTTTTTTTTTTAAATAGACACTTTTTTGGTGCACAGACAGAATTCTAGCGTAAATCTGGCACATAACTTATGATACACCATGTGCCAGATTAGTAAGTTTGACTAATATTGACTGTGATTCATATTATTTGACAGTGTAAAGTACCACACTATTAGTAAATCTGTCGCAATGGTAACTTAAAGGGGGCCCTATCACATTGTAAATGAAGTCCTATCTAGGAACAGCATTGTATAAAGCAGTAAGAGCTGAGAAGATTGAAACAGAGTTTTGAGTACAATATTCAGTAAAAATAGTGCTTTATTCATTGATATTGATTCTTCTCCATCTATACTGTGCAGTTAGATGGATGACCCAACTAGTAGACATTTCTATATGCTCACATTCACATATGTCAATCACTGAGAAGGTCCACCACAAAACAAATGAAAACAGGAAGAGCAGTGATTAAATTAACAAAATACAAGTTATGGCGAATTTGTTCCCACAAAACTACATAGCAATCTGCTCAGCACCACGTGATCTATAATATGCTGCTAGCAGATCAGACATCATGTTTAGCGTGTGCATCTTCACAACCACATATCATCAATCATTTATAATGTAGAGAAAGTGAATACAAGGCACTTACTAATGTATTTTGATTGTCCATATTTCTTTGTTTGCTGGCTGGATTCATTTTTCCATCACATTATACACTGCTCGTTTCCATGGTTACAACCAGCCTGCAATCCAGCAGTGGTGGTCATGCCTCTGCGGTCACCATGGACAGGACATCACCCTTCCATTCCATAGGAGACATGAAGCAATAGGGGATAGGACTCTCAGTGCTGGAATGGAGCACTGACAAATATATATATATATATACATACAGTCATGGCTGTAAGTGTTGGCACCCTTGAAATATTTCCAGAAAATGAAGTATTTCTCCCAGAAAATGGTTGCAATTACACACGTTTTGTTATACACATGTTTATTTCCGTTGTGTGTATTGGAACAACACAAAAAAAAACAGGAAAAAAAAGCCAAAAATGCTCAGGACAAATTTAGTGGCACCCTCAACTTAACATTGGTTGCACACCCTTTGGAAGAAATAACTGAGATCAATCGTTTCCTATAACTATCGACAAGCTTCTTACACCTCTCAAGTGGAATTTTGGACCACTCTTCTTTTGCAAACTGCTCCAGGTCTCTCATATTTGAAGGGTGCCTTTTCCCAGCAGCAATTTTAAGATCTCTCCACAGGTGTTCAATAGGATTTAGATCCGGACTCATAGCTGGCCACTTCAGAACTCTCCAGCGCTTTGTTCCCATTAGAGATGAGCTAACGTGCTCGAAATGAGCACTGTACCACTCGGCTCCCCTGCGCTCGCATGGGCGCAGGCAGCCGCTTCCGTCCTCCTGAGGAGGACGGAAGCGGCTGCCTGCGCCCATGCGAGCGCAGGGGAGCCGAGCGGTACAGTGCTCGTTTCAAGCATGTTCGCTCATCTCTAGTTCCCATCCATTTCTGGGTGCTTCTTGAAGTATTTTTGGGGTCATTGTCCTGCTGGAAGACCAATCACCTAGGATGCAAACCCAGCTTTCTAACACTGGGCTCTACATTGTGAACCATTGTGAACTCAAGTAATCTTGAGATTTCATGATGCCTTGCACACAGTCAAGGCACCCAGTGCCAGAGGCAGCAATACAACCCTAAAACATCTTTGAACCTCCACCATATTTTACTGTAGGTACTGTATTATTTTCTTTGTAGGGCTCATTCCATTTTCGGTAAAGAGTAGAATGATGTGATTTACCAAAAAGCTCTATCTTGGTCTCATCTGTCCACAAGACATTTTCCCAAAAGGATTTAGACTTACTCACGCAGTCTAGCTATTTTATGCCTCTGTGTCAACAGTGGGGTCCTCCTGGTTCTCCTGCCATAGTGTCTCATTTCATTGATTGGAGCAGCTTATCCAGTATCCAGACTATCTTGCGTTGCAACATTTCATCAATTTTTCTCTTCTGTCCATGTTCAGGGAGGTTAGCTACAGTGCCACAGGCTGTAAACTTCTTGATTCTGCGTGCACCGTGGACAATTTTGTCCGGTCAGTTTTTGGAGTTTTGTGTGAAATTATGTCCAATAATTTTCCAATACACACAAAGAAAATAAACTTGAATAACAAAACACGTGTAATTGCAATAATTTTCTGGGAGAAATACTTCACTTTCTGGAAAAATTTCAGGGGTGCCAACACTTACAGCCATGAATGAATAAATTGAGCAAATAAAATGAATCAATTTCAGGACCCAATTAAAGCGTCCATAGACGTACTATGTTCATCTGCTCAGCAAACATTTATAGGTATGAGTGAATTAATTTGTCATGTATCCAAATCATCATATTTGGGAAAGGCACATTACTGTTAAATGCCTGCTATTCACATGAACATTGCTTTTGTATTTATCTCTTTAGTCGGCATTAATAGTATCATCAATTTTTACTGGAGATAAAATTAAACTATAACGCTTATTAACAAGAGTCGTAAATCTTAGTAAAATACCAAACTATCATTCATGCTAAACAGATTCTGAATTAGGTTTGATTCAAGCTAATTGGGTGTCTTATCGCTTACAACCAGACCACAAACAATTTAGTCCTGGTGTGTAATGTAATTCATCATTGTAACTCCCATCATCCTGCTCTGCAAACTATTCACAGTCGTCTTGCTCTGCATTATACACGTTGCAGTCATTTTAAAGCACAATTTTAGATTAAATTGTTATACTCTAATTGACACATTGTAATAATCTGATCATGGTTTTTCTTTTCTTTATAGTGGTGATTAACCCCTTTGCGACATCTGCCACACATGTACTGTGTTGGGTCTTTAAAGATGGTGCTGGCTCAGAAGCTGAGCCGGTGGCATTGCCAGAGGGTACCTGCTGTTTTTATTCAGTGACTGGAGACAATTCCAATCATGGACCTCATTAAACACCAGAGATGCAGTGATATATTGTACTATGGCATCTGACCGGTCATTTAGAGGGAGGGAGGTCTCTCCGATGACTGAATGGCCCCCAGCCAGTGACAAGATCACAGAAGCCATTCAGTTACTTTGTGAAGGCCAGCCATTGTAAAGCCCTGACTCAGGAAGCAATTTCCCCATAGACTGCAATAATATTTTACTACAGTCTATGGTAACAGCTATCCAATGATCGCATGTCAATGTCTACTTGAAGAGTAAAAATATAGCTTCCCCAGCTAAAAAAAAGGTCGTATTATGTGTGTCAGAGTATGACATTGTAAAAAAAAGTTTTTTTTTTATTTGTTTCAAAAGTGTTAAAATAAAAAAGTATACAAATCTGGTATTGCTGTAATTGTACTGACCCGCAGAATAAAAGTGTGTATGTGTTATATTTACTGTACAGTAAAGAATATAAAAATGAAAACCATAAAAAAATGGTACAGTTACCAATTCAACCCAATTAATATTTTTGTTCCATTTTCCATTGTATGGACTATTAAATGGTCCTATTTAAAAGTACAACTTGTCCCTCAAAACGCATGCCTTCATATGTCTATATCAATGGTTACATAAAATTGTTATGGTTCTTGGAAGGTGGAGAGGAAAGAATAAAAATGAAAAAAATAAAAATTATTTCAGGCACCAAAGGATTAAAGGTGTTTTATTATGAGATATTTTTATGATGACCTAGGTCATCAGTGAGTGATCGGTGGGGGTCTAACACCTGAGACACCCGCTGATCAACAGTTTGAGAAGACACTGGCACTCACAGTAGTGCCATAGCCTTCTCACAGCTTTCCCCAGAAGTGAATGGGGCTGAGCTGAAATGCCAAGCACAGCTGCTATTAAATGAAAGGTGCTGTGCTTCAGAGAAGGCTGCAGCGCTATGACAAATCTTGTCTTCTCAAACAACTGATCAGTGGGGGTCAGATACTGATGATCAGGGGAGTAACTACCATAGCGGCAGACCATGTGACTGCTATGGGGCCCAGGGAAAGAGAAAGCCCAGTCTTAGTTGGGATTATCTCTTCTTCTAGTGGAGGTGAAAACTTGGTCAGGATTCTACCCTCTAAAGGAACAACTTTTAGCAAATGAGGCAGCAGAAAAATTGCCCAAGAGTCACTGAAAAAGGTTTAGGCAGAAACCCTTCTGTCCTGTGCAGGGGGGCCTGGTTTGATCATTGCTGTGGGGTCCTTACTTCTTTATGTACGCAATATTGTAATGAACTATTCTGAGGATAGATGATCAGTAAAAAATATCTCAGAAAACCCTTTTAAATCAGCAGCATGGTCCTGCATTGTAAAAGGCACCTGTGAAAGTGGCACCTAGATACATTCTGCATATGTAGCAATGTTTGCTTGTCAGAAATAGCAGAGATAAATGTATAATTTGGCACACATGTTTGTTAGAATTCATTATCTATGACTTCATGTAGGATTACAGTGTATCCTCAGGAGATTACACTGACAGCCTAAATCACATAAAACTATACACTGGTAACCTCCCCACAGCTTTGTACAGTCATTCTCTACACACCCAGCTTATGGGCCCTAGTCTTATTGTGGCATAGGGGGCTTGCTCCACCTTGAAGACCCTGTGTGGCTGACCTGCTCTACATAGTACATCTACTAGTAAATCTGCTTCTGGCAATGATCTTTGTAGTTTTTTTTTTTTTTTTCCTTGTCATATCTTGACCCCTATAACTTTTTGGTATTTATGTGTACGGAGCTGTATGGGGGCTCATTTTTTGCGGAGCGATCTGAAGTTTTTATTGATACCATTCTGGGGTGTGTATGACTTTTTGATCACTTTTTATTTAATTTTTTTTAGAAAAAAAAACAACAAAAAACGGCGAATCGCCATTTGGACGCATTTTTCCGCCACACAATTCGCCGTATTGGAATTTTTAAAAATATTTTAAAAGTATGGGCGTTTTGGGTCACGGTGATACCCATGATGTCTATATTTATTGTTATTTAGGTATTTATTTTTTCATTATACGGAAAGGGGGGTGATTTGAACTTTTATATATTTTTTATTTTTTATATATTTTTTAACATTTTTTTTTATTTTTTTTTTACTATTTTAAAGCTCTAATATGAGCTAATATATTGTGTTTTTTTTTTCTTTATGAGCAATCAGGGATTTACTAGACTGAGATAAATCCAAGAATTGCTCATTTCTTATCCTGGCCTGCCATCTAGTGGCCAGAATAAGAATTGCACTTTGAAAACTGTAATCCTCACCAGCGAGGATTACAGTTTTCATATGGTGTACAGACACCCCGATTGGCCACTCGGGGCGTCTGTACACCACCCGGAAGCGTACGCTTCCAGGTTCAGACGCAACTAGATGCCCTGATGATAGGCCATCAATATCTAAGTAATGGAAAACTTTTTTAATATGATTAAAGGATTTCATGGGTGTCTGGAGTGACCACATTGATGATATTGCCTGTGGTTTCTATCAACATGTTTTCATTGTCATTAATGTGTGGAATAGTCACATTCCTGAAGGCACAGTATAAGTAATATACCCTTTAACTGATTACTGTTCTGCTGCATATATTTCCAGTACTGTTGCTTAGGAACAGTGATTCGTTCATTACATGGCATGGTATAGGTTTGTTGCACTGTATGGATTCATTTGCAGCTGTCAGGAGTTTTACACAGAGGTGTTAAAAAGGTTTTTATTTATTAATGTGTGTTCCCCCTTTGAAATGACTAGGTATAACATCTTATATGTGTCAGAATCTATATACTTTCTAAATATACTATGTGCCGTTCCTTCCACAATTATTTTTATCCTAAGGAGATTCAGTGATGTCCAATTAAATACACAAATGCAACACCACAAATGCTTCACAGATAAAACTGTCCAAGACCATTAATATGCTACAAGAAATTATAATTTATCCTACAGTAGTTTAGTGTTTTAAAAATGTCATATGAAAGAGTAAGGTTTTTGTTTTAAATGAAATTTATGAATAAATGATATGTTCTGTTAATGATGATCCTGTGAGAAAAGAACAGAGAATTTAGCTTCCTAACAAAAACATTCCTGCTTCCCAGTCATTGCTAGAGATGGGTAAATGGAGTAAATGCTTTATATACTTACCCAATAATTCAAGTTAACCAAAGGATATTTTGCTGCATAACCAGTATTACATTTAAAGATATGAAACTTTGTAAAATTTATCTTCAGGACTGGATATTCCAGAGAAGTGTCTGGGCTATGACACAATATTGGGTTTGTAATTCAACCGTTCCAAAAAGGTGCAATTGTAGCGAACCTTATTTAGAGCTGATTTTGGAGCTAATTACTTGGCACTAGGGTTTATTACTTACAATTTAAAATATTTCTTATAATTTATTTATAATTTAAAATATGAAAATGGGGATAGTCTGCATTTCCCCTTAGGAAATTGGGTCCCTGTGTTCATTGTTGCCCGCATTGTGTGTGTTTCCACTGGTGCTCCTATTCAATTCAATTAAACAGTGAGTGGCTGGGTTCACCAAAGTTTAATGGTGCCCAGCTATACTTGCGTGCACCCATCCGTGTAACAACATCGCGGGGTAAGATGTCCAATAGCCACGGTAGGAGCCTCCTCCTACCGCAGAGACGCTAGTCCACACGTGGCTATTGGACATCTTACCCCGCGATGTTGTTACACGGATGGGTGCACGCAAGTATAGCTGGGCACCATTAAACTTTGGTGAACCCAGCCACTCACTGTTTAATTGAATACTATACCTTATGGGACATCGTCAATCATACATTGGCATGTATATTAACATGGCTCGTTATCTATAGACCCCTGTATCTATGTGACATATTGAGAAAGAAGGGGAGAATGTATTGAATAACTGCCATGTTGAATATTAATGATGAGTCCTGAATTACACAGGATAGTGAAATGAGGTTGGCAACTCACCTTTAAGCATCTGATGTATGTATTTATATTGTCCTTGACTTTGATGAAGTCTGTTTAGGTCACAACATTTTATGTGATCTGGATGGTCCCCTGATGAGCCATAATCAAACGGCGAAACGCGTTGGGACTGATGTTTGTTGGACCTTTAAGACCTTATTGTTGTGAAGCAATTTTGTTGTTTTTATGTGATTTATCTGTTTCACTGGTGGGTGTTTTTCTGACATTGGTGGTGGTGCCTGGATCAGGGCCAGGTGAGGGCCAATAGGAGGTTCCAGGTATGGGATCGCCCCTATCGGGGCGGCTATTCCGTCTGTAGGCAGGGTGACGGATAATAGGGTGAGCATTATGGAGAAATCCACCTAGGGCATTATACACGAACATCTGTAACCCCCGCTCTCCCTGCTGTCTACCCACACCGCTACTGACGTGATAGGTTATCCCACAGTTGTGTATTTATGTTCTAATTTTTTGAGTATATATGTACCAATTTTTATATTTATTTATAACTATCTGACTAATAAAGGTTACGTTTTAGGAAGTACTTTCTGTGATACTATACTGTACAACACCATCTGTCTCTCTCGATGTAGCTGGGCATCTGCAAACTTATTTTTACTGTCTGCCAGCTTTTAGGAGGAGGTGCTGAGTACTAGTGATGAAGATGAAGATCTGGCAAGCATGTATTTCAGGGCTGCATCACAATGCTCAAATGAGTTGATGTCTTGTTGAGGTCTTAAAACAATAAACAGTTGGCAGTGTAGTAATATCAATGTGTAGTATCTGGAAGATCTGCTGTAAACTCTAAAGAGCAGCACCTCCATGCATAGCATGCATTTAGGCCAAAAATTGACAGTTCCAAGAGTTTTACTTCTCCTTCTCTGCAAGTTTAATAAGTCTGAATTGTGTTGAATTGTGTACTGGGATACAGTATGCTTTTTTTTAGATAGTATTCCCCTTCAGAAAGGACTTGGACTGGAACTTTGTTTACCACTCTATGGTTTAGGCTTTAGAACCAAACTCCATTGTCATGCAAAGTACCATATGAAGTACACATTGCATGCTTTAAGCCAAGGGTAAAATAATATTGGATGTGTTGTCTCCATCTTTCCTTTTTTTTTCTATGTTTAGCCAAGGGTATTCAGGATAGGATGCATGAAAGGAAGAGGTGCGGGGCGTTACCTCCATACTACATGATTGGTAAAAACTGTTACTAGTGACCTACATCGGCACACCAGGACGAGTGAAAGTTGAAAGTAACTTTGATTCAACCCAACGTTGTTGAACCTACAGTGACAGTCCCAGTCACAAATCAAGAACTGCTCATTAAAATGTGGCACTGTTTAAATAAAGAACTATTTGTTTCATCACAAAGGTCTGAATTATTCTGCGGGAACCCCTCTTACATCTATCATTGATAAAATGCTCTGCATGTGTATTGGTGGGTCAAAAGAATTTCAGTCTGATACTGTATATCTTATTAGAATGTAGCATCTTTTGCACCTTCTAGAACCCTGTAGCTTTCCTGCCTGCTAGCGCTATTCCGGAACTTTTTCAGTCACTAAATAATGTCTAGTATAGGAAAGTAAACAGAAGACAGAAAACAGAGGAGTAGAAGGAGGTTCAGCTGCAGTATATCTCCCGCAGGCTCTGTGCAAGACACCATGTTGTGAGAGGGAAGAGGGATTAGTTGTTGGGAAGAAATTTGATCAGAGTACACAGCATAACTGTCCATCTCTGTTACTTGTCCTCTTAGCAAGGACTATGAAAGCAAACTTTAATATACAGAAAACAGGAGAGGAATCAAGAATGTTCATAATATGATTACTAAAGTGCAACTTACGATGCTAAAAAAATAAACTTTGGAATTGTAATGTACTGGCTGCTGCTCCTCTTTTCTTAATTGGGTCTTTCTTTTAGTATCATTCAGCATCACATATTTTTTATTTTTTTTTTGTATTTTTTAATTATTAATTTCACATATTAAGTTTTGCTTATTTTTAGAAATAAAATCACCCAGAGATACAGTATATTGGATTGAAAGTACAGTCTTAAAATTTACATCTGAATGGCTCTGAAATCTGAAAGACAATACTTCCTGTCCTGTAATACTGTATAGACAATTAGACTTATCATATGGATACTGTGTGGCTCCAACATACTAATATGCTTGAATTGCTGCAGTTTCCATGCGAATATTAATGTGAATAATAGTGTTGAGCGAGCATGCTCGGCCGAATACGATATGCTACGCAGCCAATCAGCGTGCAGGGAGGTACTGGCATTTACTGTAATGCCGTAGCCATGTTACTAATTACTATTTTTTCTGCCGCTAATCAAGACATTCCCAGTGTTGCGTGTGCATTATAACGTTACTATATCCAATATACCTGACATCGGTTGCTATTTTTTCTGCCGCTAATCAAGACTACATTACCTGTGTTGTGTCTGCATTATTAAGTTACTGTATCCTATATACCTGACATCCGTTACGATTTTTCTTGCTGCTAATCAAGGCGACATTACCTATGTTGCGTCTGCATTATAACGTTACTGTATCCAATATACCTGACATCCGTTGCTATTTTTTCTGCCGCTAATCAAGACGACATTACCTGTGTTATGTCTGCATTATTAAGTTACTGTATCCTATATACCTGACATCCGTTACGATTTTTTCTGCTGCTGATCAAGGCGACATTACCTGTGTTGCGTCTGCATTATAACGTTACTGTATCCAATATACCTGATATCCGTTACTATTTTTTCTGCCGTTAATCAAGGCGATATTACCTGTGTTGCGTCTGCTGTATAATGTTTGCTCAATGAGGAACAGATAGTGTAGGGATAGGATTTGGCTAGGCTAGTTGTTCTGTTTAAAAGACCCAAAAGTCCTTTTAAAGACTGTTGTTATATCTGTCTTCAATATATATTTTTTTTCTTTTGGGGCAAATATAACGTAAGTTTGCCTGACTCTAACACCACCTGCACAGCGTTTCTGTCTCCTATATACCTGACATCCGGTGTAATTTTTTCTGCCGCTAATCAAGGCAACATTACCTGTGTTGCGGGTGTATTAAAACATTTGTGCAAGGATGCACAGATAGTGTAGGGATAGATATTGGCTAGGCAGGGCTAGTTGTTCATTACATTACTAATGTCAGCTTGATTAGCGGCAGAAAAAAATGCAATGCATGTCAGGTATTTAGCATAAAAAAACATTGTCCCGCACATGCATCACATGTAATGTCGGCTTCATTAACGGCAGAAAAAATGCAATGGATGTCAGGTATTTAGTATATATAAACATTGTACTGCACAGGCTGCACAACTGGTGTTAAGATTAGGCAAACATGCGCTAATTTTGAACCCCCAAGATTAATAATATTGAAGCCAGAAATAACAATAGTCCTTAAAAGGACTTTTGGGTCTTTTAAACAGAACAACTAGCCCTGCCCAATTTCTAGCCCTACACAATCTGTGCCTCCTTGCGCAAACATTATACTGCACACGCAGCACAGGTAATATGACATTACCTGCGCTGCGTCTGCTGCATAACGTTTGCACATTCTAAATATTTCTGCCATTCGGTGAAATTTTTCTGCTCATACACTTTAAAAAAATCTGCGCAACTGTACTTTTGACAAACTTGCATATATATCATTTAATATGTGCAAGGCGAGCAGTAAGGGACAGGAAAGTGGGCTTGCTGCTGATGGTGCATGCAGAGGCCATGGGTCTGGGCGCGGTGAAACTGTGTCTGCTGGCAGAAGACAAGAAACAAAGTCATCAAAAACTCCTAGCTTCATGTCCCAGTTTGCAGGGCGGCGCAAGACAGGTTCTTGTTAGGTCAACATGTCAGGAGGAGGACCAGAGTAAGGTTAAATTTTAGGTTAAAAAATTAGGGGTGAGGGCCTGCTGGTGAACCTCTTAAATATTTAAAGGAGATGATTTAAAGGAGCCTAATAAGAAGTTTGATATGATGGAGGAAGAGGACGAGAAGAGGAAGGGGTGAATGGAAATACAGTGTATTCAATACACCTTAAAAGTCACATTTAAAGTTCCTTTATGTTCAGCCGCTTTCCGCAGGTGGGGTAGCGAAGTCAGGAGCAATCCAGGCCTTGTTAATTTTGATAAGTGTCAACCTGTCAGCATTTTCAGTTGACAGGCGGATGCACTTAGCAGTTATTATGACCCCAGGAGCACTAAATAACTGCTCCAACATAACGCTGGCGGCAGGGCAGGCCAGCACCTCCAAAGCGTAGAGCGCCAGTTTGTGCCACGTGTCAAGCTTAGACACCCAAAAATTATAAGGCACAGAGGGATCGCTGAGGATGTTTACAAGGTCAGCTAGCTACTCCTTTACCATTTTCCAAAACGTTTCCCTCCTTGTGACACTAGGCCACTTATCAGAACCTTTTCCACATGCAGAGCGTCCGCCTTTGTTGTGAGCAGTGAGCTTTTTAGTGGACACAGAAGTGGGATGGTCACGCTGATAATAGCATTATTGTCGCTCACCATCTGTGTAGATTCATCAAAGTTGCGTAAAACCTCACAGAAGTCAGACATCAATGCCCACTTGTCGCTTGTGAAGAGCGGAAGCTGACTGGAAAGGCGCCGACCGTGTTGCAGCTGGTATTCCACTACTGCCCTCTACTGCTCACAAAGCCTGCCCAACATGTGGAAGGTGGAGTTCCAGCGCATGCTCAGGTCGCATAGCAGTCAGTGAGCTGGGCACACAGGCGGCACACCTTCACCAGCAGCTCAGGTAAATTGGGGTAGGTTTTGAGAAACCGCTGAACCACTAAGTTGAAGCAGTTGTTTGGCCTGAGGAAGACTCCTGTTTGTCCTTCCTGTTGTAGGAACAGGTAGACTCATTCCTGTCATTAGTTCCAGGGTCCTATAGGGTCAGTTTGGTTTAGGTTCCTGTGTATGAACTTGCCTACCTTTGAGGCCTGTTTATACTGGTAATCAGTCAGGATTAGAGTCAGGATTTCCTTTAGAAGGTATCCATCTTCCTTCCTTAGTTTCCAGGCCTAATCTCCTTTCCCTCCTAGGCTCTGTGTGGTTTTCCCCCCACACCTGAGCGTGACAGTATGTGTGTGAGCTGGCCAAGCTCCAAAGCCGCCACCAAGTTGCGTCCGTTATCAGACACAACCACGCCTGGTTGTAGGTTGAGTGGCGAGAGCCACAGCTCAGCCTAGTCCCTTATACCCTGCCACATCTCTACGGCGGTGTGCTGTTTGTCACCTAAGCAAACTTTCAGCACAGCCTGTTGCCACTTCCCCACTGCAATGCTACACTGCTTCCAGCTACTGACTGAAGTCTGACTGGTGCTGCAAGATGAGAATTCTGAGGTGGAAGTGGAGGAGGATAAGGAGGGGTTGCAGCCGCTAATGTAGGTGGTGGCGGAAATCCTGATGGAAGTAGGGCCCGCAATCCTTGGTGTCAGTAGCACCTGTGCCATCCCAGTGTACGACTTGCTCCCAGCCTTCACAATGTTCACCCAGTGTGCCGTCAGGGAACTGTAGCGTCCCTGGCCAAAAGCACTTGTCCATGTGTCAGTCGTTATGTAGACCTTCCCAGTAACTGCGTTGGTCAGGGCATGGGTTATGTTATGGGACACATGCTGGTGTAAGGCGGGGATGGCACACCAGGAAAAATAGTGGCGGCTGGGTACTGAGTAACGAGGGACAGCCGCTGCTATCAGACTGCAAAAAGCCTCAGTGTCCACAAGCCTAAATGGCAACATTTCCAGGGCCAGCAATTTGTAAAGGTGCTGCCATGAGGATCGTGCTGGTGGTGGTCAGGTTACTAGTGTTCAGGCCCTTGCTCATTTTGGTATGGCACAGGTTGCAAATGACAATTCTTTTATCGTCAGCACTCAAAAAAGCGCCAAACTGCGGAACACCTATCCATTGGCAATGGAGATTGCCGCAAGGGGGGGCTCCGAGGAACAGTTGTGGGCCTGTTTGGCGTGGCCTGCCTTCTCCCTTTTGCCACCTCACTGCCTCTGCTGCAGATCCCTCCCCCTCTGTACTGCTGTCCTCGCTCGGCTTGCCACCTTCCCAGGTTAGGCCAGTGATTTCATCGTCCACCACCTCCTCTTCCACTTTTTCACTCTGGTCCTCCTCCTGACATGTTGACCTTGAGTGCTGCTGACACTCAAAAACATTATGGGCGAGTGCCTGCTGCTGATCTGACCGTGTAAAATATTAGGGGTGAGGGCCTGCTACTACTTGCGCTTTATATACAAGTAAATATATGCTTCTTAACAATATTTCCTCTAAAATCGATGTTATATTTGGTTTTGGGGGGTATTCTTGTCATTCCGTAAAAGTGGCGTAATACTCGGACAACATCGTTAACAGCAGCGGCTTTGGGGTCCAAGATGCATCCAGACATCCTCCCCATGCTGTGTGTTTTCCCATTTCATTCCCATTTCAGTGGTGTTTCCACCATTTTCTCAACTTTCCCTATGAACCAGACACCCTCCCCTCTTCAGAGCAGGGGGTGCCTGGTTTAGTGCTCGGGTTCTTCCATTGTACTCGGGTACCACCTAGTGTTCGACCAGAGCACCTGAGCACCAGAACATCACGGTGCTCGATCAACACTAGTGAATAATGGCTTAGATCCACAGGCTGAATTATAACAGTGAAGAAGAGAAAGCTGCATTGGGACAAAAAACAGAGCTGGAGGTTTAAGTGAGTAACTTCCATTAATACAGGAATAAGATAAAGGAAATACTTCCTGCATCTTTAACATGTAGAATCATAAGATCAGACTTATTAAGCTACCTTGATCCAATGTATCACAAAAAATGATCAGCCAAATCTAGAACGCTATCACAGCGAGGTTTGAGCGAAAGTAATAAATGGTAGATAAAGTAAGTAAATAAATAAAACATTGTTTTTTTCCCTTCTACCAATTAAAATGTGCTACACACTGCACACCATCTAAATGATTTAGCAAAATTATAACTCTAATACAACCCTGATGTCTCATTATCATGCCTTCACTAATGAGAGCTCCTGCCCTGACAAGGGAAACCACAACCACTGTGCTGTCCCTTAGCACCCAACTTTTCCTTTATATTTCTGTAGATAAAAACCCAGGTTACCATAGCAGGGGTTAAATAACTAATCATGCTGTCCAGTCTGGAATATGAAAGTCAAGAGAGATACCAAGTAGAGATGAGCGAGTAGTGTTCGATCGAGCTGGTATTCGATCGAATACTACGATATTCGGCGTGCTCGATTTCTTTCGAGTATAACGGCGATGGCGCACTTAGAATTCGTTTCCCCTCCCACCTTCCCTGGCGCTCTTTTTCCACCAATCACCATGCAGGGGGGTATGACAGGCACGCTGAGCACGCTGGCAGCGCGAAAACGGCGTCTACATGCATTGGCTGGAAAAACCATGTGACCTCGAATATTAAAAACTCAGCTCTTCCTGCTCGTTCGCATATGCTGCGTGAACTTAGTCAGGGACAGAGGCTGGAGAAGGGAGAGACAGGTTTTAGCTGTTGGACAGGCAGGAGCGTGATTAAAAGCCCTTATCAGGGCTACTATAGTGCAGTACAGTGATAGCTTTACTACAAGATACACTTTACAGAGAACGGCTGCCGTATTCAGGGATAGCTGCTGGAGTAGGGACAGAGAGAGGCATTAGTGGTGTATTAGGTGCTCTGCTACATACCAAACTATATTTGGCACTACTGCTGTGTACCTTGAAATATACAATATATAGGCCTTTCAATTGGCAACTGTACTGTGCGTTCTCTTGCAAAGTAATTTCTCAAACCTGGTGTTCATACACACCGTCTGATCACTTAGTACACGGCTGTGTACCTTGAAATATACAATATATAGGCCTTACAATTGCCAACTGTACTGTGCGTTCTCTTGCAAAGTAATTTCTCATACCTGGTGTTCATACACACCGTCTGATCACTTAGTACACGGCTGTGTACCTTGAAATATACAATATATAGGCCTTTCAATTGGCAACTGTACTGTGCGTTCTCTTGCAAAGTAATTTCTCAAACCTGGTGTTCATACACACCGTCTGATCACTTAGTACACGGCTGTGTACCTTGAAATATACAATATATAGGCCTTATAATTGGCAACTGTACTGTGCGTTCTCTTGCAAAGTAATTTCTCAAACCTGGTGTTCATACACACCGTCTGATCACTTAGTACACGGCTGTGTACCTTGAAATATACAATATATAGGCCTTATAATTGGCAACTGTACTGTGCGTTCTCTTGCAAAGTAATTTCTCATACCTGGTGTTCATACACACCGTCTGATCACTTAGTACACGGCTGTGTACCTTGAAATATACAATATATAGGCCTTACAATTGCCAACTGTACTGTGCGTTCTCTTGCAAAGTAATTTCTCATACCTGGTGTTCATACACACCGTCTGATCACTTAGTACACGGCTGTGTACCTTGAAATATACAATATATAGGCCTTATAATTGGCAACTGTACTGTGCGTTCTCTTGCAAAGTAATTTCTCATACCTGGTGTTCATACACACCGTCTGATCACTTAGTACACGGCTGTGTACCTTGAAATATACAATATATAGGCCTTACAATTGGCAACTGTACTGTGCGTTCTCTTGCAAAGTAATTTCTCATACCTGGTGTTCATACACACCGTCTGATCACTTAGTACACGGCTGTGTACCTTGAAATATACAATATATAGGCCTTATAATTGGCAACTGTACTGTGCGTTCTCTTGCAAAGTAATTTCTCATACCTGGTGTTCATACACACCGTCTGATCACTTAGTACACGGCTGTGTACCTTGAAATATACAATATATAGGCCTTATAATTGGCAACTGTACTGTGCGTTCTCTTGCAAAGTAATTTCTCATACCTGGTGTTCATACACACCGTCTGATCACTTAGTACACGGCTGTGTACCTTGAAATATACAATATATAGGCCTTATAATTGGCAACTGTACTGTGCGTTCTCTTGCAAAGTAATTTCTCATACCTGGTGTTCATACACACCGTCTGATCACTTAGTACACGGCTGTGTACCTTGAAATATACAATATATAGGCCTTATAATTGGCAACTGTACTGTGCGTTCTCTTGCAAAGTAATTTCTCATACCTGGTGTTCATACACACCGTCTGATCACTTAGTACACGGCTGTGTACCTTGAAATATACAATATATAGGCCTTATAATTGGCAACTGTACTGTGCGTTCTCTTGCAAAGTAATTTCTCATACCTGGTGTTCATACACACCGTCTGATCACTTAGTACACGGCTGTGTACCTTGAAATATACAATATATAGGCCTTATAATTGGCAACTGTACTGTGCGTTCTCTTGCAAAGTAATTTCTCATACCTGGTGTTCATACACACCGTCTGATCACTTAGTACACGGCTGTGTACCTTGAAATATACAATATATAGGCCTTATAATTGGCAACTGTACTGTGCGTTCTCTTGCAAAGTAATTTCTCATACCTGGTGTTCATACACACCGTCTGATCACTTAGTACACGGCTGTGTACCTTGAAATATACAATATATAGGCCTTATAATTGGCAACTGTACTGTGCGTTCTCTTGCAAAGTAATTTCTCATACCTGGTGTTCATACACACCGTCTGATCACTTAGTACACGGCTGTGTACCTTGAAATATACAATATATAGGCCTTTCAATTGGCAACTGTACTGTGCGTTCTCTTGCAAAGTAATTTCTCATACCTGGTGTTCATACACACCGTCTGATCACTTAGTACACGGCTGTGTACCTTGAAATATACAATATATAGGCCTTATAATTGGCAACTGTACTGTGCGTTCTCTTGCAAAGTAATTTCTCATACCTGGTGTTCATACACACCGTCTGATCACTTAGTACACGGCTGTGTACCTTGAAATATACAATATATAGGCCTTATAATTGGCAACTGTACTGTGCGTTCTCTTGCAAAGTAATTTCTCATACCTGGTGTTCATACACACCGTCTGATCACTTAGTACACGGCTGTGTACCTTGAAATATACAATATATAGGCCTTATAATTGGCAACTGTACTGTGCGTTCTCTTGCAAAGTAATTTCTCATACCTGGTGTTCATACACACCGTCTGATCACTTAGTACACGGCTGTGTACCTTGAAATATACAATATATAGGCCTTATAATTGGCAACTGTACTGTGCGTTCTCTTGCAAAGTAATTTCTCATACCTGGTGTTCATACACACCGTCTGATCACTTAGTACACGGCTGTGTACCTTGAAATATACAATATATAGGCCTTATAATTGGCAACTGTACTGTGCGTTCTCTTGCAAAGTAATTTCTCATACCTGGTGTTCATACACACCGTCTGATCACTTAGTACACGGCTGTGTACCTTGAAATATACAATATATAGGCCTTATAATTGGCAACTGTACTGTGCGTTCTCTTGCAAAGTAATTTCTCATACCTGGTGTTCATACACACCGTCTGATCACTTAGTACACGGCTGTGTACCTTGAAATATACAATATATAGGCCTTATAATTGGCAACTGTACTGTGCGTTCTCTTGCAAAGTAATTTCTCATACCTGGTGTTCATACACACCGTCTGATCACTTAGTACACGGCTGTGTACCTTGAAATATACAATATATAGGCCTTATAATTGGCAACTGTACTGTGCGTTCTCTTGCAAAGTAATTTCTCATACCTGGTGTTCATACACACCGTCTGATCACTTAGTACACGGCTGTGTACCTTGAAATATACAATATATAGGCCTTATAATTGGCAACTGTACTGTGCGTTCTCTTGCAAAGTAATTTCTCATACCTGGTGTTCATACACACCGTCTGATCACTTAGTACACGGCTGTGTACCTTGAAATATACAATATATAGGCCTTATAATTGGCAACTGTACTGTGCGTTCTCTTGCAAAGTAATTTCTCATACCTGGTGTTCATACACACCGTCTGATCACTTAGTACACGGCTGTGTACCTTGAAATATACAATATATAGGCCTTATAATTGGCAACTGTACTGTGCGTTCTCTTGCAAAGTAATTTCTCATACCTGGTGTTCATACACACCGTCTGATCACTTAGTACACGGCTGTGTACCTTGAAATATACAATATATAGGCCTTATAATTGGCAACTGTACTGTGCGTTCTCTTGCAAAGTAATTTCTCATACCTGGTGTTCATACACACCGTCTGATCACTTAGTACACGGCTGTGTACCTTGAAATATACAATATATAGGCCTTACAATTGGCAACTGTACTGTGCGTTCTCTTGCAAAGTAATTTCTCATACCTGGTGTTCATACACACCGTCTGATCACTTAGTACACGGCTGTGTACCTTGAAATATACAATATATAGGCCTTATAATTGGCAACTGTACTGTGCGTTCTCTTGCAAAGTAATTTCTCATACCTGGTGTTCATACACACCGTCTGATCACTTAGTACACGGCTGTGTACCTTGAAATATACAATATATAGGCCTTATAATTGGCAACTGTACTGTGCGTTCTCTTGCAAAGTAATTTCTCATACCTGGTGTTCATACACACCGTCTGATCACTTAGTACACGGCTGTGTACCTTGAAATATACAATATATAGGCCTTATAATTGGCAACTGTACTGTGCGTTCTCTTGCAAAGTAATTTCTCATACCTGGTGTTCATACACACCGTCTGATCACTTAGTACACGGCTGTGTACCTTGAAATATACAATATATAGGCCTTATAATTGGCAACTGTACTGTGCGTTCTCTTGCAAAGTAATTTCTCATACCTGGTGTTCATACACACCGTCTGATCACTTAGTACACGGCTGTGTACCTTGAAATATACAATATATAGGCCTTATAATTGGCAACTGTACTGTGCGTTCTCTTGCAAAGTAATTTCTCATACCTGGTGTTCATACACACCGTCTGATCACTTAGTACACGGCTGTGTACCTTGAAATATACAATATATAGGCCTTATAATTGGCAACTGTACTGTGCGTTCTCTTGCAAAGTAATTTCTCATACCTGGTGTTCATACACACCGTCTGATCACTTAGTACACGGCTGTGTACCTTGAAATATACAATATATAGGCCTTACAATTGGCAACTGTACTGTGCGTTCTCTTGCAAAGTAATTTCTCATACCTGGTGTTCATACACACCGTCTGATCACTTAGTACACGGCTGTGTACCTTGAAATATACAATATATAGGCCTTACAATTGGCAACTGTACTGTGCGTTCTCTTGCAAAGTAATTTCTCATACCTGGTGTTCATACACACCGTCTGATCACTTAGTACACGGCTGTGTACCTTGAAATATACAATATATAGGCCTTATAATTGGCAACTGTACTGTGCGTTCTCTTGCAAAGTAATTTCTCATACCTGGTGTTCATACACACCGTCTGATCACTTAGTACACGGCTGTGTACCTTGAAATATACAATATATAGGCCTTATAATTGGCAACTGTACTGTGCGTTCTCTTGCAAAGTAATTTCTCATACCTGGTGTTCATACACACCGTCTGATCACTTAGTACACGGCTGTGTACCTTGAAATATACAATATATAGGCCTTACAATTGGCAACTGTACTGTGCGTTCTCTTGCAAAGTAATTTCTCATACCTGGTGTTCATACACACCGTCTGATCACTTAGTACACGGCTGTGTACCTTGAAATATACAATATATAGGCCTTATAATTGGCAACTGTACTGTGCGTTCTCTTGCAAAGTAATTTCTCATACCTGGTGTTCATACACACCGTCTGATCACTTAGTACACGGCTGTGTACCTTGAAATATACAATATATAGGCCTTATAATTGGCAACTGTACTGTGCGTTCTCTTGCAAAGTAATTTCTCAAACCTGGTGTTCATACACACCGTCTGATCACTTAGTACACGGCTGTGTACCTTGAAATATACAATATATAGGCCTTATAATTGGCAACTGTACTGTGCGTTCTCTTGCAAAGTAATTTCTCATACCTGGTGTTCATACACACCGTCTGATCACTTAGTACACGGCTGTGTACCTTGAAATATACAATATATAGGCCTTATAATTGGCAACTGTACTGTGCGTTCTCTTGCAAAGTAATTTCACGGCTGTGAAGGCAAAATATTGTAACAAAAAAAAATAAAATGCGGCGGGGGCTAGCGGAATAGGACGTGGACGAGGACGGGGGCGCGGAAATGCTGTTGGGGGCCTTGTTGAAGCCAGTGGGGATACAATGCGTGCTGGTGAGGGTCAGCCAGGATCCCGCTCATCCAGAATCCCTGCCTTTATGGGACAGTTAAGCAGGGGGCGGGTTACACCGCTGTTGAGGCCTGAGCAGGTTGAACAGGTGGTGCAATGGATAGCCGATAGCGCTTCCACACAGTTGTCCACCAGCCAGTCATCCACACAGTCTCACTCTGACCCTCCTTCCTCCACACCTGGCCAACAGAGTCATCCCACCATTGACCCCTCCCAGGAGCTCTTTTCGGGTCCTTTTTCAGATGTGCCGGAAGAATCCCAGGAGCTAGCAGAGGAATTTGTTTGTAGTGATGCCCAAACACTTGAGTTTTCGCCATCTCCTGCTGATGTGGACCCTGAGCCAGCATCTGTTATCATGAGCGATGATGATGATGAGACGCAGTTGCCATCAAGGGAGGCTGTTGGAATGTCCAGTGGGCAGCAGGAGGAGCAGAGTGAGGAAGTGGAAGAGGAGGTGGTGGATGACGAAATGACCGACCCCACTTGGCCAGGGGTGATGTCCAGCGAGGAAAGTAGTGGAGAGGTGGTGGTCTGCGCAGCACCGAAAAAGGCAGCAAGAGGCAGAGGGATGTCCAGAGGCAGAGGGATGTCCACAGGCAGAGGGATGTCCAGAGGCAGAGGACAGTCCAGACAGAGAAGTGAGGCCACAGCCAGCAGGGCCGAAGCTGTTCCCGGCAGCGGGCAGTCACGCGAAGCTCCCCCATCGA
>ONZH01022992.1:0-26534 GCA_900303285.1 Rhinella marina
CCAATTTTATTTGCGCAAACTGCATACATTTTTATTTTTGGGATAGGTGTGAAAAATAATATTACTTGCGAATCTATATTGCCCAACATTGGATACGGTAGCAAGTAGAAGACCAAACACATGTTGCCCACAGGGTTCCGCAAATTCCTGGTCCACCCGCAAATTCCTTGTCCACAATGTCAAGGAGGTCGAGGTTCTGTTGATGAGCAACAAGTCCTTCTGTACTGAAATCGCCGACAAAGTCTCCATCTAAGAACCTACAGACCATTGTGGAGAGAGCGGCACAGCTCGCCATCAAAGTGACGAACCCCAACGCCAGACTGCGCAGAGAAGATAACGAATAAATATCTCTGTGGTTATTTTTGCTAAATAAAAGTTAAATAAACCCCCCAAAAAATTCATCTGTTCCTGTGCCTGATCCACCCAAGTTGAATCTGTCCCATCCTGAGAAATTCCCCCCCAAGGAGTCCCCACTGTAACTTGCTTCTCATACAACTACCTCACCCCCCGACACCTGTGTCTCGTCATTGTCCACCACCTCCTCAGACAACACTGGTAAATCCCCACTGTCAGCACACGGAAACAGCAAAAGGTCTTGCGAATTAGGGCAGAGAATGTTCTGGGGTAGCACATCAGGGAAGGGGTGACTATGGGGTTCCAGGGAATACGTGACCACATGCAATATCCATTTAAAAGTCATGCCACTCTTGATGTAGCTCATAATTGACAATTGTACCGGTGGATTCTAAATTTTTAAGTTGGGGTCCTGTGTCGTCATTCTAACTACATCCGGCTGTTGTCACCACCACACACTCTAGCCCCAGGGGGCACTCCCCTGGCTCTTCCAGCTCAACCTCCTTCCCCCCAGCCTGCCTCCCCCACCTACAGGCCCTCTCTCCAATTCCAGTTTCCAGTTTTATTTACGCAAACTGCATAAATTTTTATTTTTGGGATAGGTGTGAAAAATAATATTACTTGCGAATCTATATTGCCCAACATTGGATACGGTAGCAAGTAGAAGACCAAACACATGCTGCCCACAGGGTTCCGCAAATTCCTGGTCCACCCACAAATTCCTTGTCCACAATGTCAAGGAGGTCGAGGTTCTGTTGATGAGCAACAAGTCCTTCTGTACTGAAATCGCCGACAAAGTCTCCATCTAAGAACCTACAGACCATTGTGGAGAGAGCGGCACAGCTCGCCATCAAAGTGACGAACCCCAACGCCAGACTGCGCAGAGAAGATAACGAATAAATATCTCTGTGGTTATTTTTGCTAAATAAAAGTTAAATAAACCCCCCAAAAAATTCATCTGTTCCTGTGCCTGATCCACCCAAGTTGAATCTGTCCCATCCTGAGAAATTCCCCCCCAAGGAGTCCCCACTGTAACTTGCTTCTCATACAACTACCTCACCCCCCGACACCTGTGTCTCGCCATTGTCCACCACCTCCTCAGACAACACTGGTAAATCCCCACTGTCAGCACACGGAAACAGTAAAAGGTCTTGCAAATTAGGGCAGAGAATGTTCTGGGGTAGCACATCAGGGAACGGGTGACTATGGGGTTCCAGGGAGTACGTGACCACATGCAATATCCATTTAAAAGTCATGCCACACTTGATGTAGCTCATAATTGACAATTGTACCGGTGGATGCTAAATTTTTAAGTTGGGGTCCTGCGTCGTCATTCTAACTACATCCGGCTGTTGTCACCACCACACACGCTAGCCCAGGGGGCACTCCTCTGGCTCTTCCAGCGAAACCTCCTTCCCCCCAGCCTGCCACCCCACCTACAGGCCCTCTCTCCAAACAATTTACTTCTTTGTCCTATCTTTCTCTATCTCTCTACAAACTATTTTTCCGGATAGCTGCCATATACGGTATTAAACTGAGTAGTATACATAGAAGACATACCACACTTGATCAATCTCATAATTTACGACTGTATCGGTTGATGCTAAATTTTTAAGTTGGCGTCCTGCGTCGTCATTCTAACTACACCCGGCTGTTGTCACCACCACACAAGCTAGCCCAGGGGGCACTCCTCTGGCTGTTCCAGCGAAACCTCCTTCCCCCCAGCCTGCCCCACACCTACAGGCCCTCTCTCCAAACAATTTACTTCTTTGTCCTATCTTTCTCTCTCTCTCTACAAACTATTTTTCCGGATAGCTGCCATATACGGTATTAAACTGAGTAGTATACATAGAAGACATACCACAATTGATAAATCTCATAATTTACGACTGTACCGGTTGATGCGAAATTTTTAAGTTGGGGTCCTGTGTCGTCATTCTAACTACATCCGGTTGTTGTCACCACCACACACGCTAGCCCAGGGGGCACTCCTCTGGCTGTTCCAGCGAAACCTCCTTCCCCCCAGCCTGCCCCCCACCTACAGGCCCTCTCTACAAACAATTTACCCGGATAGGGGACGTATTAGATATTGTACTGATGTTTTTTTTGGTTCTTCTTTTAATTGCCTCCTGACCTGTGATAGGCAGCGCATGGACACGTCCCCTTAGCTGCAGTAGGAAAGACACTCCCCTGGCCAGAGCAAGCTCTTTTTCCGTTTTCCGTGGTAGAAAAATCCATAAAATATAAGGTCCCAAGATAGGGGACGTATACGGTATTAAACTGAGAAAAACCAATACCATACCGGTTGATGCAACAGTTTCTCCAAATCCATTCTGGCTGTTGTCATCACCACACACGCTAGCCCAGGGGGCACTCCTCTGGCTCTTCCAGCGAAACCTCCTTCCCCCCCACCTACAGGCCCTCTCTCCAAACAATTTACCCGGGTAGGGGGACGTATTAGATATTGTACTGATTTATTTTTTAGATGCTTGGGAAGCAGCTATGCTCACCACTATACATCCAACAGCCACAGCAACTGATAAGAACAGATACTAAACTTGATTTTAGCTGCAGTGCCAGCATGAGCAGTGGTGTCACCTGCAGGCGGTGATGGACCTTCGTTGCACCTAGTTGGGTGCTTCCCTAACATGTGATGGGTATTTGCCTCGCCTTTCTTGGTCTGGGTGAGCACAATTGCCATGAGGGTAACCACCAGGCTGTTGCAGGAGAATTTGGGGTAATGGTGGGATTAGGCAGCCTCAGAGGCATCCATGCATGCTGCCCCTGCTGTTTCCTGTCCATTTCCGTGGTGTTTCCATCATTTTCTGAGGTTTCCAGGTTTTCACCCAGCCTTCCCTAGGCAGAGCCTTGGTCCCCTGCAAAAAACGCTCGAGTCTCCCATTGACTTCAATGGGGTTCGTTACTCGAAACGAGCACCCGAGTATCGGGAAAAGTTCGACTCGAATAACGAGCACCCGAGCATTTTAGTGCTCGCTCATCTCTACTGTATACACATCTGGCATAGGCGTTTAGGTCATAGACACCCAGAATGCATACAGGAACTACAAAAGAGGACTCTGACAAAGGATCTAACAGTATCCCCCTGTCCAGTTACTGTGAAGTGTGAATGTTGCATCAAATACAAAGCTACAAGAGCAACACTTCCCAAAGTCAGTCAGAAGAGAGCTTCTAGACCACTTGACCTAGTTCACAGTGATGTATGTGGTCCCCTAAACCCACCTACACTTGGAGGCAATAGGCACATTGTGACTTTCATAGACGACTATTAAAGATACACAGTCACCTACCTAATGCAACACAAGAGTGAAGTTCTTGACAAATTCCAAGATTATGTAGTAAAGACCAGTAACAAGTTTGAGAGGAAGCCTCTCATACTTCGGAATGATAATGGAGGTGAATTCACAGGACATAAGATACAAGAGTATTTAAAACAGAATGGAATAGAACATCAAAAGACAGTCCCATACACACCAGAGCAAAATGGGGTAGCTGAAAGAAAGAACAGAACTCTGACTGAAATGATCAGATGTATGCTGACTCTGGACTACCACAAAAATACTGGGGTAAGGCGGCAATGACAGCCACATATGGCAAAACAGACTCTTTTCTAGAACTGTGGAGAAAACTCCATATGAACTGTGGCACAATGAGAAGCCAAGTGTAAAACACCTCAGAATTTATGGATGCAAAGCGTTCATCTACATTCCAGAAGAAAAACGCACCAAACTCCAAAACAGAGTATTTGAAGGTGTATTTGTTGGATACAGTGACAGTGTTAAGGGTTACAGAACCCTAAATCCCAAAACAGACAAGGTTACCATTAGCAACAGTATAACTTTTGTTAAAGATCTGAGAGACAATATAATGACAACAGAAAAAACTGACACTGATCAACCCACCCCTATAACTTCTGAACAAACAGTTGAAGTGAGTGCTTCTACCAGTACTGAAGAGGAGACACAAGCAAGCTCAGACACAAAACCGAGGCGCTCAATGAGAGAAAACAAAGGTAAACCACCTGTACGTCTCTCATACAAGGCAAGCACTGCCAATGAACCTACAACCTGGGAAGATATATTTCAGCTTTCAGAATGGGAATCCAGTAAATGGATAGAAGCTGTTAAGGAAGAGATAAAATCCATGCATGACACTAAAACATGGACACTTACAGAACTACCACCTGGAAGGAAAGCCGTAGGCTATAAATGGACTTTTAAAGTGAAGTACAATGCAGATGGCACGGTTGAACGATACAAAGCAAGACTCGTAGCCAAGGGATATTCTCAGAAATATGTAAAGGACTATGATAAGACATTTGCGCCAGTAGTCAAACACGCCACAATAAGGACTTTGCTGACAGTGCCGTCACAAGGAAAATGCAAGTGAAACATTTTGATGTGAAAACTGCGTTTCTACATGGCGAGTTAAAAGAAGAAATGTACATGGAACAACCACCAGGGTTCAAAGATGAACAAAGGCCAGACCTAGTATGCAAACTTCACAGGAGTATATATGGTCTAAAGCAAGCAGCCAGAGAGTGGAATATAAAAATAAATGAAGTGCTTACACATGGGGACTTTCAAAGGAGTAAAGCAGACCCCTGATCTATCTGCTTATTTACGTGGATGATATCCTGATTTGTTTTGAGCAAGAAGGGGATGAAGCAGAAATACTGCAAACCCTAAATCAACACTTTGAGACTAAAGATCTTGGCAACATAAAGAATTTCCTCGGCATCCAGATTGAGAGGGAGGAAGATTGCGGCTTTCTTCTGAGCCAAGATGGCCTTGCAAGGCCCCAGACCGCTGAAAGACACTCAAGGCTTATAAAGAAGATGGGTTTATCAGACTAAGGGCTCATTTACACGAGCGTGTGCAGTCAGTGCCCGTACTGTGGACTGTAATTTGCGGTCCACAATGCATGGGCACTGACAGTGGGAACACCGGATTCGGATCATGGACCCATTCATTTGATTGGGGTCCGCGATCCGCATCCGACGGTCCGTACCGCAAAAAAGTAGTGCTTGCGCTACTTTTTTGCGGTGCGGAGGCATGGCCAGAAACACCACGGAAGCACACCGTAGTGCTTACGTGGTGTTCCGATCCGTGCCTCCGCTACGCATCTCTCGGATTGCGGACCCATTGAAGTGAATGGGTCCACGATCCGTGATGTGGGCTGTACACGACCGGTGCTCGGTCGTGTGCATGAGCCCTAAGCCTTAGCTGTTGAGAAGGGGTGTTGGAGATACAACAACTCACAGCTTAGTCTATTGTTGGATTAAATGCAGTTTATTGTTATGACACTAGATGTCGCTGTTACTAATGCTAACATGTAAGCTCTCCGTGCATTTCTATGGTGTGTTGTATTTCCTGTACATTAAGGTGAACTCACTGATTTCTTTTTCCTCTCTGTGCCAGTGACAGCTGCATTATGACCATTTGGAATAGGGATGACTACTGGCTCTCCACGATGTAAGACCCTCACTACCAGTCCAAAACGGGGGCCTTTTTTACACTTTCTGAGAGGGATGAAAAACTCAACTACTATTGAGACATCCTATGTAGTTGGTTGGTCTCTGCCTATGTGCGCCATCACCCATCCTCACAAAGGTCTGACCAGGGGGACCCTCTGTGCTCACACTCTACTGCCATGACTGCTGGAAAGAGGGGGGGCAGGAGCAGCACCAGCTCCATCAGCAGCAACTTGAGTCTATGATGAGCATGTTTCTTCACCCACCTACTGAAAAAAACACCCCGCAGCAACAGAACATTGAGCAGAACCAGCAGGTGGTGGCATACTTGGACTGCACTCTGTCACCAGAGATCCAAGATCCCCTTGACTACTGGGCAGCCAAACTCAAATTGTGGCCACAACTGGCCCAGTTTGCCCTGGACAAGCTTTCCTGCCTGGCCAGTAGTGTGGCATCAGAGCCGGTGTTAAGTGCAGTGGGAGGCATAGTTACCCCAAAGAGAACCCGCTTTTCAACACAAAATGTTAAGAGATTGTATAAAGATGAATCAGGAGTGGATCAGTCAGGATTTCCACACACAGCTGCCTGATGCATCAGACTAGATCATTCTGCCAGTAATGATCTGACTGCAGTGTGCTGCTAAAGCCGTCAGGGGATAAAGAGACCGCAGGGCAGGGTTCAAATATGGTACAGTAAACAAGGAGGCTGAAACAGATACCGGCTTTATTAAACAACAAAATATAACAGCCAGAAAATGAGATTAACAGTATTGTGCCTATACACCAGGGACGCAATTAACAAATGACAAAAACGGTGTTAACAAGTTTACAGGAAAATTAACTGAAATGTGATACATCGAATGCGCTCCAGCCAGCGAGCGCATAGGAATACTGGCTACTCTCCTCTACTATAATCCTGTCTGACTCCTTTCTACAACGCTCTAAATATAGAAGCCTGCTCTATGTCCTACTGCAGATTAGCACCGGTGCACACTCACAGTCCTGTATGTAGCTGGGCGGAGATCTGCTATGTCATACTCTCCCATGAGGTAGCTGCTTGTCTTGGTCTGGTACGTGGAGGCAGATGTAGTCTGGTTCCTGATGCTGTTGCTTGCTTGTCCCAACAAGTTGCATTTTTTTCTTTCCGGATTTCCAGATTACAGGTGCAGGCATGCACACCAGTTCGGCTTTGCAGTGTGTCACACTCTCAGATATACTTTATAGTGTCTATTGCTCTGTCCAACAGCAGCCTGCTTCTCAGCTCACCACGAGCAAGGGAGACACATCCAACCTGGAAGCTGGGAACTTTCTGCCCCTCCTACCTTCTATAGGACAAACAAACTTCAAGGGGTTGTCCGAGTTATGAAAAAAAAATATAGAACTGTAAATCTGATAGGGAGTAATATATAACTAAGTTAAGCAAGTTTTAGGCAAAAAAAAAAATCTATATTTCCTCATTTCCCTGGTTCTCTTCTGGCTCTTTTTTTACCTGCAATAACAACAATCTCTGCCCCTTCCCCTCTCCCCCTGCTCTGCAAAGGGAGTGAATAAGTCTGCCCCGAGTGAAATGTCTGCCTGCTAGGATACTCAGCAGCATGTTGTATGTGTAGAACTACAAGTGCCAGCTGTACAATAACATTACTGATGCACACAGGAACTTCCCCGTACCTTTCTTGTGCAATACTCTGCAGATCTCTTCCAGTGTCAGTTCTGTCTCTACAGGATGAGGAGGGCAGATCCTATGTCTCTTCATTGCCTGTAGCTACTGTTGTAAATCCTTAAAGGGGTTGTCTCATCTTGCCTAATGGGGGCATATCGCTAGGATATGCCCCCATTGTCTTATAGGTGCGGGTCCCACCGGTGGGACCCGCACCTATATCGAGAACGGGGCCCCGAAAGCGAACGGGGGCGCACTGCGCATGCGCAGCCGCCTCCATTCATTTTCAATGTGGCCGGCGAAGATAGCCGAGCGCTGGCTCGGCTATTTCCGTCGGCTCCATAGAAATGAATAGGAGCGGTGGCCGCGCAAGTGCGGTGCGCTCCCATTCATTTCTATGGGGAGCCGGCTTGGTGGTGGCCGGACCGGAGTCCTCCAGCCACCACCTTGCGGGGCCCCGTTCTCGATATAGGTGCGGGTCCCAACGGTGGGACCCGCACCTATAAGACAATGGGGTCATATCCTAGCGATATGCCCCCATTAGGCAAGATGAGACAACCCCTTTAAGCCCTGTGTGCATTCTGGCTGAAGGTGTTAATGTTTTATCTGAAAGAATCCAGGGAGAAAACAGGAGCCGAGAGAGGAGGGGGGCGTGGCCAGCACAGTGACATCTGGTGTACAGACTCTTATCTGCTTGTGCACGAAAATGAGAAGAGCAGGCAGAAAAGCTGACATCACAGGTCATGTGACCCTGAGTGAAATCTGAGAAACCAGTAAGTTTAGAAGCACAAAGTGCTGGAAAAGCTGTTGTATTTCATTAGTTAGAAACATACATATGACAAAAAATAACTCGGACAACCCCTTTCATTTAACTCAGAGAAACAGCGGCATCTTGTGTCTGAAAGTAGGCATCACAGATTGGTTGAAACATTATCACTAGAAATGCCAGTGCAAAGTAACTTGGTCATATCTAGGGGCTGGCCCCTACACTGCCACACCAGAACATTGTGAAAAAGGGCCCGTTACTTCTGCCCACTTGCTGCTGCTACTATTCTGATGGTGCCACCTATCTGATGCCACACACTGGCTACCATCTTCTCCTACTGCCACCATCTTGTGCCTTTACTGCCAGGGCCGCTTCTAGCTTTTCTGCTGCCTGAGGCGAAAAATGAAATGGCGCCCCCTTCTCTTGCCCCCATCAGACCTCAGATCAGCGTCTTGTGCCCCCATCAGACCTCGGATCAGCGTCTTGTGCCCCCATCAGACCTCAGATCAACACATTGTGCCCTCATCAGACCTCAGATCAGCGTCTTGTGCCCCCATCAGACCTCAGATCAGCGTCTTGTGCCCCCATCAGACCTCAGATCAGCGTCTTGTGCCCTCATCAGACCTCAGATCAGCATCTTGTGCCCCCATCAGACCTCAGATCAGTGTCTTGTGCCCCCATCAGACCTCAGATCAGCGTCTCGTGCCCCCATCAGACCTCAGATCAGCGTTTTGTGCCCCCATCAGACATTAGATCAGCATCTTGTGCCCCCATCAGACCTCAGATCAGCGTCTTATGCCCCCATCAGACCTTAGATCAACACATTGTGCCCCCATCAGACCTCAGATCAGCGTCTTGTGCCCCCATCAGACCTCAGATCAGCGTCTTGTGCCCCCATCAGACCTCAGATCAGCGTCTTGTGCCCCCATCAGACCTCAGATCAGCGTCTTGTGCCCCCATCAGACCTCAGATCAGCGTCTTGTGCCCCCATCAGACCTCAGATCAGCGTCTTGTGCCCCCATCAGACCTCAGATCAGCGTCTTGTGCCCCCATCAGACCTTAGATCAGCGTCTTGTGCCCCCATCAGACCTCAGATCAGCGTCTTGTGCCCCCATCAGACCTCAGATCAGCGTCTTGTGCCCCCATTAGACCTCAGATCAGTGTCTTGTGCCCCCATCAGACCTCAGATCAGCCTCTTGTGCCCCCATCAGACCTCAGATCAGCGTCTTGTGCCCCCATCAGACCTCAGATCAGCTTCTTGTGCCCCCATCAGACCTCAGATCAACGTCTTGTGCCCCCATCAAACCTCAGATCAACACATTGTTCCCCCATCAGACCCCAGATCATTGTCTTGTGCCCCATCAGACCTCAGATCAGCATCTTGTGCCCCCATCAGACCTCAGATCAGCGTCTTGTGCCCCCATCAGACCTCAGATCAACACAATGTGCCCCCATCAGACCTCAGATCAGCGTCTTGTGCCCCCATCAGACCTCAGATCAACACAATGTGCCCCCATCAGACCTCAGATCAGCGTCTCGTGCCCCCATCAGACCTCAGATCAACGTCTTGTGCCCCCATCAGACATTAGATCAGCGTCTTGTGCCCTCATCAGACCTCAGATCAGCGTCTTGTGCCCCCATCAGACCTCAGATCAGCGTCTTGTGCCCCCATCAGACCTTAGATCAACACATTGTGCCCCCATCAGACCTCAGATCAGCGTCTTGTGCCCCCATCAGACCTCAGATCAGCGTCTTGTGCCCCCATCAGACCTCAGATCAGCATCTTGTGCCCCCATCAGACCTCAGATCAGTGTCTTGTGCCCCCATCAGACCTCAGATCAGCGTCTTGTGCCCCCATCAGACCTCAGATCAGCGTCTTGTGCCCCCATCAGACCTCAGATCAGCGTCTTGTGCCCCCATCAGACCTCAGATCAACGTCTTGTCCCCCCATCAGACCTCAGATCAACACATTGTGCCCCCATCAGACCTCAGATCAGCATCTTGTGCCCCCATCAGACCTCAGATCAGCGTCTTGTGCCCCATCAGACCTCAGATCAGCATCTTGTGCCCCATCAGACCTCAGATCAGTGTCTTGTGCCCCCATCAGACCCCAGATCAGCGTCTTGTTCCCCCATCAGACCTCAGATCAGCGTCTTGTGCCCCCATCAGACCTCAGATCAGCGTCTTGTGCCCCCATCAGACCTCAGATCAGCTTCTTGTGCCCCCATCAGACCTCAGATCAACGTCTTGTGCCCCCATCAAACCTCAGATCAACATATTGTGCCCCCATCAGACCTCAGATCATTGTCTTGTGCCCCATCAGACCTCAGATCAGCGTCTTGTGCCCCCATCAGACCTCAGATCAGCATCTTGTGCCCCCATCAGACCTCAGATCAACACAATGTGCCCCCATCAGACCTCAGATCAGCGTCTTGTGCCCCCATCAGACCTCAGATTAGCGTCTTGTGCCCCATCAGACCTCAGATCAATGTCTTGTGCCCCCATCAGACCTCAGATCAGTATCTTGTGCCTTCCTTGTGGACCCCATCAGGATACTCAGCAGCATGTTGTATGTGTAGAACTACAAGTGCCAGCTGTACAATGACATTACTGATGCACACAGGAACTTCCCCGTACCTTTCTTGTGCAATACTCTGCAGATCTCTTCCAGTGTCAGTTCTGTCTCTACAGGATGAGGAGGGCAGATCCTATGTCTCTTCATTGCCTGTAGCTACTGTTGTAAATCCTTAAGCCCTGTGTGCGTTCTGGCTGAAGGTGTTAATGTTTTATCTGAAAGAATCCAGGGAGAGAGCAGGACCCGGGAGAGGAGGGGGGCGTGGCCAGCACAGTGACATCTGGTGTACAGACTCTTATCTGCTTGTGCACGAAAATGAGAAGAGCAGGCAGAAAAGCTGACATCACAGGTCATGTGACCCTGAGTGAAATCTGAGAAACCATCAAGTTTAGAAGCACAAAGTGCTGGAAAAGCTGTTATATTTGATTAGTTAGAAACATACATATGACAAAAAATAACTCGGACAACCCCTTTCATTTAACTCAGAGAAACAGCGGCATCTTGTGGCTGAAAGTAGGCATCACAGACTGGTTGAAACATTATCACTAGAAATGCCAATGCAAAGTAACTGGGTCATATCTAGGGGCTGGCTCCTACACTGCCACACCAGAACATTGTGAAAAAGGGCCCGTTACTTCTGCCCACTTGCTGCTGCTACTATTCTGATGGTGCCACCTATCTGATGCCACACACTGGCTGCCATCTTCTCCTACTGCCACCATCTTGTGCCTTTACTGCCAGGGCCGCTTCTAGCTTTTCTGCTGCCTGAGGCGAAAAATGAAATGGCGCCCCCTTCTCTTGCCCCCATCAGACCTCAGATCAGCGTCTTGTGCCCCCATCAGACCTCAGATCAGCGTCTTGTGCCTCCATCAGACCTCAGATCAACGTCTTGTGCCCCCATCAGACCTCAGATCAGCATCTTGTGCCTCCATCAGAGCTCAGATCAGCGTCTTGTGCCCCCCTCAGACCTCAGATCAGCCCACCCAGCCACTTAAAAAAACATACTCAACTGCCCTGCTCTGCCCTCAGCTCCCGCGCTCCACTCTCTTCCCTTCCGGTGCGCACTATGACCTGACGCAGCGTCAGGTCATAGTGCGCGCCGGAAGGGAAGACAGTGGAGCGCGGAACCTGAGGGCAGCGGCAGCGCAGGACAGGTGAGTATGTTTTTTTAAGTGGCCGGGTGGGATGATCTGAGGTCTGAGGGGGGCACAAGAAGCTGATCTGAGGTCTGAGGGGGGCACAAGAAGCTGATAGGGAGTGCAGCGCATCCACCAGCAGTGTTTAACTGCTGTGTGGATGCCGCCCCTCAGACTTACATAAAACTGCCGCCTGAGGCGAGATCCTCATCTCGCCTCATGGCAGAAGCGGCCCTGGTTACTGCCACTGCTGTTGTCACCCTTCCCACTCTGTAACTAGGCCACTATTGTGACTCCTCATGCTGTTCACACCCTCACCACTCTGTGACTGGGCCACTATTGTGACTGTTCATTCTGTTGCCACCCTCACCAGTCTGTTCTGGAGCCACTAGTGGGCCTGTTTGGCCTTGTTAGAATTACTGTTTATTTTACCGTTATTCTGATCCATCAGAAGAACCGGAAAATGAAAAACACAATGGATCCTGCCTCCCCCCCAAAAAAAAACCAAAAACACACATACAAATATAAACATATACGTGCAAATAAAAAATGGGTCAATATGTTTACGGTATGTATATATATTTTTTTTAATACTACAGGTCACGCCTCTAACTATGCCCAAAGCATAATTATACACACCAATCCTCTTAATGCTCCCACATAGTAATTATTCCCCCTTTGTACCTGCACGTAGTAGTAATGCACATACTGTACACCCTTCACAGTAGCTATGCCCATATGTGCCCCCTTCATAGTAGTTATGCCCAGAGATGCCCACTTCATAGCAGTTATACCCAGATATGTGTCCCCTTCACAGCACTTATGCCCAGATATGTGCCCCCTTCACAGCACTTATGCCCAGATATGTGCACCTTCGCAGCAGTTATGCCCAGATCTGTGCCCATTTCACAGTAGTTACACCCAGAGATGCCCCTTCACAGCAGTCATGCCCAGATATGTGCCCTCTTCACAGTAGCTATGCCCAGATATGTGCCCCTTCACAGTAGTTATGTCTAGATATGTGCCCACTTCACAATAGTTATGTCCAGATATGTGCCCCCTTCACAGTAGTTATGCCCTGATATGTGCCCCCTCACAGTAGTTATGTCCAGATGTTGTCCCCCTTCACGGAAGCTATGCCCAAATATTGTGCCCCCTTCACAGTAGCAGAGTGATGTCTGACACTACATTGTGCTGTTGCTGTGGAGCCAGAGCCATATTTAGATTTTATGCTGCCCTAAGCACTTTAGTGCCAGCTTCCTCCCCCCCCCCACTGAAGTCCATATTTTTTAGATATCTGATTGTAAAATGCTCCTTAGGGCTTCAGCTATCCCTCAGAACTCCCTCATATGCTTGCACAATTAAAGAGCTGATCTGTTCCATGTGCGCTTGGTAGCTGAAGACATCTGTGTTGGTCCCGCATTGCTGAGAAAAAGGATGTTTTATTATATGCAAACAGGGGAGTTACCATTACTCCTAGAGGCTCCGCTCTCTCTGTAACTGCCGCGCCCTCTGCACTTTGACATGGACAGTTGAGATGACATTTTCACTGCCAGGCCCTGTCAAAGTAGACAGGGAGTGGCAGTTGCAAAGAAATTGGAGCCTCTAGGTGTAATGGCAATGCCCTTGTTGCTCTCACAGGCTCAGTTCCATAAATTAAAACATCATTTTCTCAGTAATGTGGGCACATATTAACATGGGACTTAGGCTACTTTCACACGACCGTTGTGTTTTGTGGTCCGCAAACAAAAACGGATGACGTCCGTATGGCATCCGTTTTTTTTGCGGATCCATTGTAACAAGTCCTATTCTTGCTCGTTTTGTGGACAAGGACAGGCAATGTTCTATTGCTTTTTTGCGGGCTACGGAATGGACATACGGATGCGTACAGCAAACAGTGTGCTGTCAGTATTTTTTGCGGACCCATAGAAATGAATGGGTTCTTTCACACAACAGTATATTTTGCGGGATCCGAGCCGCATATTTTGCAGGTCAGATCCGGACCCATTCATTTCTATGGGGCCGCAAAAGATGCAGACAGCACACCGTGTGCTGTCTGCATCTGTTGCTCCGTGCCACAGCCCCACAAAAAGAATAGAACATGTCCTATTCTTGTCCGCAGTTGTGGACAAGAATAGGCATTTCTATGATATCCCCCACATGTGCGGTCTACAAATTGCGGAAAGCACATGGGCCAGTATCAAACTCCCTGGCTGTGACGCTCTCCGCTGCGATTGGACAGCCCCACAGAAGATTGCAGACACATCCCAAGCATACCTGTGTGCACTTTATGCCTTTATTCCATGTCCAGGAAAAGCACTTTTCTTCTGCTGGAAAACAGCTCCCAAGTGCCCAGCTCTGCTGCAGCAAGTGCCCAAAGCAAACCAGACTGAAGAAGCTAGAAATATGTGCCGTCTGCATCTTTTGCGGCCCCATTGAAAATGAATGGGTCCGCACCCATTCCGCAAAATTGCGGAACGGATGCATTTTACGGACGTGTGAATGGGGCCTAAGGCCCCACATCCATTTAAAACATCCGCAATCTATCCGCATCCGTTCCGCAATTGCGGACGGTTTTTGCGGATATTTTGCGGATCCATTCATTTCAATGGGTCCTGATAATCTGCGGACATTGCACCGTATGTCGTCCGCATCCGTTAATCTGTTCCGTTCCGTTTTGCGGATCCGCAAACAGAAATCCTCCTGTCCTACTTTTCTCCCAAATTGCGGTCCGTAGCACAATGAAAGTCTATGGATCCGCAAAAAATGCGGAAGACATGCGGAAAGGCATCCGCATGTCATCTGTATTTGCGGATTCCGTTCCAGGAGGGGTGAAAAAAAAAGATGTTATTCATCCTTCCGTTTTTTGCATATGACATATGGATACATCCTTTCCGTTTTTTAACGGAAAGGCGGAACGGATGTCCTGGAAAAACTGAGTTTTTTGCGGAACAACGGACCCGCAAAAAACTGACCGTTTTCCAGGATGTGCACACATACGGACATGTGAATGGGGCCTTAAAGTGTTTTTCCTGGACATGTAATACAGACACAAAGTGCACACAGGTATGTCTGGAATGTATCTGCAATCTTATGTTGGGCAGTGTTTTTAGTTATATTGGTGAAAATGAGATGGCAGACTCCATTTAAAGGGAAGCTGTCACCTGTACTATGCTGCCCTCACTGACAAAAATTCTGAAGAATAGTTTTCTATGAACATTGAGGAACATTTATACAGGCGGTGTTTTAGACACCAGTCTTAATAAGCCACTGCGATGGCAGTGGCTTGCTGAAGTTATGTAGAGGCGCTGGCCTCTACATAACTTCAGTGTATACAACACCATCAGTTCTAAATGTGAGACAGCTTCCTTGCTGTCTTACATTTAGACCATTTTCTACGCCTAAACCAGGTGTAGAAAATGATGAATGAGATGGGCCTGCAGCCCATCCCCTCCCCCACCCCCTTTTTTAGACCTGGCCTGAAAGGGGAAGAAGTCACAGATTCCGCTGCAAAATTGCATGTGACAATCTGCGCCAGATATATGCCACAAACGTGGCTTCTATCTGTTCATAAATGACTCCCATATAATGTGTAGCCTGATATAAAGATACCCTGTCCTGGGACAACATTAGCTGGGGGGGAATTCACCCATTCTATATGACACTGTTCTTCCATATTAAGGACCAGTTGTTGTAGGTATGGTGGGAAAGGGATTGTATCCAGCTGCTGTACAGCAGTGCTACTTTATATAATGAAAGAACCAACGCCTCTTGTTCTCCTGTAAAAATCTCTATTACAGCAATTAATACATTGTGGTATCTTATTTGTCAGGATTGCGGTACATGCCTTGGAAAGGGTGCCAATCCCCAAAGGAATAGTTCCTCAAACCCTTTTGTGCTATAGCGATTCATATATTGTAGTACCCTCACATCAATGAGTGAGCAAGTATTTAAAGAATGTGCAATTTCTTGTCTCTGCCTTCTTCGCGCTTGAACATGGGAAGGGCTTTCCTCAGGTGGTTCCTCACATTGTGCGTTGATGTTTTCCTCATCAATGACTGGTACAACAATTTCTGAAATATCAGCAGAGGACTCTGGCTGTCGGTCTCCAGTGTGTTGCTCAGAAGAGTACTTAATGGGTGCCTCTTCCAGACTATCAACAGTTCTGTGAATGTAAACAATTTTAGAAAATTCCTATATACGAGTAAAAAGCCAATGTACTACACAAGATAATTGCCATCCATACTAGAACCTTATATTGTTCTCTGGACTTGTCAAGCATAACAACTTACAACTCATAGTAGTCTTCCTTAAAAATTTCAATAAAAAACTTCACACAATGACTGCAAAAGACATGGTACTCACCTATAAGGCTTGGTATGGGAACCTCGCCTCCCTGCAGGCAATGATGTTATAGACACTAGGTGGGTCATTTACTATCCAGAAATACACCTATATTAGGCATTATTCTGGCGCAGATTGCGCAATCTGCGACTTTTCCCCTCTCATGCCAAGTCAAAAGAAGTGGGAGTAGCAAGGGCGGGGAAGGGGGACGGGCTGGTAGGTCCATCTTATTCATTATTTTCTACGACTGTTTCAGGCATAGAAAATGGTCTAAATGTAAGCCAGCAAGGAAGCCATCTTACATTTAGAACTAGCGCTGGATATGCCAAAGTTATGTAGAGGCCAGTGTCTTTTCATAATTTCAGCAGATCCACCGCCAGCTATAGGGGGTTATTAAGACCAGCATCTAAAACGCTGGTCTTAATAAATGACCCCCTATGTTCTATCATTTTATATATCTATTAATAGTTTTGTGTCTAATGAGGCCATGAAAAGACTATCATCTCTGATCACCAGTTAACTGTTACGCTACATTCACACGTCCGTTTAAAACATCCGCAATCTATCCGCATCCGTTCCGCAATTGCGGACGGTTTTTGCGGATATTTTGCGGATCCATTCATTTCAATGGGTCCTGATAATCTACGGACATTGCACCGTATGTTGTCCGCATCCGTTAATCTGTTCCGTTCCGTTTTGCGGATCCGCAAACAGAAATCCTCCTGTCCTACTTTTCTCCCGAATTGCGGTCCGTAGCACAATGAAAGTCTATGGATCCGCAAAAAATGCGGAAGACATGCGGAAAGGCATCCGCATGTCATCCGTATTTGCGGATTCCGTTCCAGGAGGGGTGAAAAAAAAAAGATGTTATTCATCCTTCCGTTTTTTGCGGATCCGCAAAAAACGGATGACATATGGATACATCCTTTCCGTTTTTTACGGAAAAACGGAACGGATGTCCTGGAAAAACTGAGCTTTTTGCGGAACAACGGATCCGCAAAAAAATGACCGTTTTCCAGGATGTGCACACATACGGACGTGTAAATGTAGCCTTAAACAACGGGGAAGGCTAGCATAGTTTCTTAAAGAATCATTCCCTAAATTCTGAAATTCCAAGCCAAAATGTACAATGCCTTATATGTGACTGCCATTAATTTCATAATGACCTAGGGAAAAAAGCCAGACCACACCGCATATTCCCAGGTGCATCTTGGTGAAGTAATTTGCCACACTTGAAAGACCTTTTACAGCAGACGATTATAGGTAAGGAAGTGTTAATTCCCATCAATTGCCTGCTTATCAGTGGAGTTGTAATGCTATATTGTATGACGCAATACCATCCACTGTATGGGGACAAATGATGGCTAATGCATTCCCTTGACCTCATACATAATTATTTCTGGGCAGCAAAACACTGATATCAGGATCTGTTGCACAGAAACAATCATTTACATATCAACATGAACTAACTGTAGAATGAGCGTTTTGTGTGTTCATTCGTTGATCATAGGTAGTGTTGAGCGAAGCGAGCTTCAGATCTTTCATCCGAAGTCGCTTTGTTCAAAACTTCTAAATAATACTGTATGGGCTTCGGTTCTGAGGTACTAGTCGGAACTGAAGCAGAGTTCGGTTTCAAGTTTTAAATTGGTTTTACACTTTAAAAATCAACTACCGAAGTAATTCAATGAAGTCACGCGCAACTTCGTGAATAACTAACTTCGGCTCATTGGAGCCCATACATTCTAATACTGTACGGAGCTCCGTACAGTATTATTCCGAAGTTTTGAACAAAGCGACTTTGAATGAAGCATCAGAAGCTTGCTTCACTCAACACTAATCATAGGCAACTATACAAAGGCAGATTTTAAGTAACGGAGGTTGGTATGATTGCTCATCCTGGATACTGTGTCTGACAATAGGTCACTGTTAGGCTACATTCACACGTCCGTTTAAAACATCCGCAATCTATCCGCATCCGTTCCGCAATTGCGGACGGTTTTTGCGGATATTTTGCGGATCCATTCATTTCAATGGGTCCTGATAATCTGCGGACATTGCACCGTATGTTGTCCGCATCCGTTAATCTGTTCCGTTCCGTTTTGCGGATCCGCAAACAGAAATCCTCCTGTCCTACTTTTCTCCCGAATTGCGGTCCGTAGCACAATGAAAGTCTATGGATCCGCAAAAAATGCGGAAGACATACGGAAAGGCATCCGCATGTCATCCGTATTTGCGGATTCCGTTCCAGGAGGAGTGAAAAAAAAAGATGTTATTCATCCTTCCGTTTTTTGCGGATCCGCAAAAAACGGATGACATATGGATACATCCTTTCCGTTTTCTACGGAAAAACGGAACGGATGTCCTGGAAAAACGGAGCTTTTTGCGGAACAACGGATCCGCAAAAAACTGACCGTTTTCCAGGATGTGCACACATACGGACGTGTGAATGTAGCCTTAGGCTACATTCACACGTCCGTATGTGTGCACATCCTGGAAAACGGTCAGTTTTTTGCGGATCCGTTGTTCCGCAAAAAGCTCCGTTTTTCCAGGACATCCGTTCCGTTTTTCCGTAAAAAACGGAACGGATGTATCCTTATGTCATCCGTTTTTTGCGGATCCGCAAAAAACGGAAGGATGAATAACATTTTTTTTTTCACCCCTCCTGGAACGGAATCCGCAAATACGGATGACATGCGGATGCCTTTCCGCATGTCTTCCGCATTTTTTGCGGATCCATAGACTTTCATTGTGCTACGGACCGCAATTCGGGAGAAAAGTAGGACAGGAGGATTTCTGTTTGCGGATCCGCAAAACGGAACGGAACAGATTAACGGATGCGGACAACATACGATGCAATGTCCGCAGATTATCAGGACCCATTGAAATGAATGGATCCGCAAAATATCCGCAAAAACCGTCCGCAATTGCGGAACGGATGCGGATAGATTGCGGATGTTTTAAACGGACGTGTGAATGTAGCCTTAGAGATGAGCGAACATGCTCGTCCGAGCTTGATGCTCGTTCGAGCATTAGGGTATTCGCATATGCTCGCTACTCGGACGAGCATATCGCGATCCTCGAGGAAATGGCAACTTCCTCTTCCTGCATGTTAGCCGCCTTTTTTCAGCCAATCAACATGCAGGAGAGTCTTTGGTACCTCCTAGCATCACGTGGTCCCCTACAAGTCGATAGCAGGGATTGGCTGGCCAGATCAGATGACCTGGGAATATAAGAATCTGGTCCCGCGCTGCTCGCGTCATACGCCGTCTGCATGAGATTAGGGATAGAGCTGCTGTCTGTGAGGGAGAGTGTTAGGGCCTGAATTTAGATGTTGGTTAGGCAGGAATCACCCACAAAGAACCCAACAGCCATTCTAAGGGCTAAAAGCACCTTTTTTTTTTGTCTCCTCCAGGCTGCTGGCTGGGACTTGTAGTGCAGCTACCGCCATCTTGGCTGCACACTGTACACAGTGACTGGTGGCAGAAGGGACAGCACGTGGTCCACACAGACCCAAAATAAATTGCCCAAAGTACTCATATTTGCTGCTGCTGTACCTTGGCTTGCTGAGATCTGTAGTGCAGTCTAGGGAATACGTTTTTCTGTCATTTCAATACACTACAGTCCAGTGAACAATTATGTAGTGTACTGTACAGTAGCGTCAGTCTAGGGAATACGTTTTTCTGTCATTTCTATACACTACAGTCCAGTGAACAATTATGTAGTGTGCTGTACAGTAGCGTCAGTCTAGGGAATACGTTTTTCTGTCATTTCTATACACTACAGTCCAGTGAACAATTATGTAGTGTGCTGTACAGTAGCGTCAGTCTAGGGAATACGTTTTTTTATATATCCTACTGTGCAGTGAAAAATTGAGTGGTTTGCGGTTCAATAGCCGCCGTCTAAAGACTACGTTTTTCCTCTCAGTCATATAAACTACAGCGCAGTGCGAAATTGTGTCCTGTGCTGCACACTAGCCAGAGTGTAGAAAATATACGTTTTTCCTCTCACTTATATATTATACAGTGCAGTGAAAAATTCTGTCGTGTGCTGCACACGAGCCGGAGTGTATAAAATATACGTTTTTCCTCTCAGTTATATATTATACAGTGCAGTGAAAAATTGAGTGGTTTGCGGTGCAATAGCCGCCGTTCAAAGACTACATTTTTCCTCTCAGATATATTTACTACAGTGCAGTGCGAAATTGTGTCGTGTGCTGCACACTAGCCGGAGTGTAGAAAATATACGTTTTTCCTCTCAGTCATATATACTACAGTGCAGTGCAAAATTCTGTCGTGTGCTGCACACTAGCCAGAGTGTAGAAAATATATGTTTTTCCTCTGAGTTATATATCATACATTGCAGTGAAAAATTGAGTGGTTTGCGGTACAATAGCTGCCGACTAAAGACTACGTTTTTTCTCTCAGTTATATATCATACAGTGCAGTGAACATACAAAATGTTGAACCCAAGGGCTAAGGGTCAAGGACGAGGGCATGGACGTGGGCGTTCAAGTAGTGTAGGGGTCAGAGGCCGTGGTCCTGGGCAGGTTGACACAGTACATGTTGATGAGGGAACAGTGGAACGCCGCAGAGTTTCGCTCCCTAGCTTCATCTCGCAACTTACTGGTTCATGTGGTATACCACTATTGAAACCACAACAGTGTGAACAGGTGATGAAGTGGATAGCGGACAATGCGTCCAGTAATTTATCCACCACCCAGTCTTCCACGCAGTCCACCCACGCTAGTCAAGGGAGTAGACCTCTGTCTCCTCCAGCTCAACCTCCTTCCCCCCAGCCTGCCCCCCCCCCCACGGAAAGTATGGATTCAGATCAGGCATACTCACAGGAACTCTTTTCAGGACCCTACCCAGAGACACAAACCACTGCTCAACAGCAACCTGAGCAGTTGCTCTGTCCCGATGCCCAAAATTTAGAACTTTCACAGTCAGTGGGTGATGAGAGTGTGGACTTAGTGCAAGTAGTGCGTGAAGAGGTGTCGGATGATGATGATGCTGATGATGAGACACGGTTGTCAGACAGTGACGTTGTTGTCAGGGCAGTAAGTCCGAGGGGGGGAGCAGAGTGAGGAATCGGAGGAAGAGCTGGTGGATGATGAGGTGACTGACCCAAGCAGGGTTGGTAATCCAACTCAAGACAGTGCTTCTGAGAGAGGCAAGTGCAGCACCAGAACAGGTTGGAAGAGGCAGTGGGGTGGCCAGAGGGAGAAGCAGGGCCAGAGCAGGTAGATCAGCAACTGTTTCACGGAGTCAAACTCCCGTGCCGAGGCCTAGAGGTTCGCAAGTCTGGAGGTTTTTTAAAGAAAGTGAGGATGACCGACGGACTGTGGTGTGCAACCTGTGCCACACCAGGATCAGCAGGGGAGCCACCACTACTAGCCTAACCACTACCAGCATGCGCAGGCATATGAGTGCTAAACACCTGACTCAGTGGAACCAAGGCTGTTCACCTCCTGCGGGTCACACCACTGCCCCTTCCCCTGTGTCACATGCTGGCTCGGCGAGTCAACCCCCCCTCCCAGGACCCCGGCATGAGCGCCTCCCGCCCTACAACCACCCCCTCACCTCCACGATCCTCCACAACCTCCACCAATTTGTCCCAGCCCAGCGTTCACCTGTCTTTGCAGCAGACATTTGAGCGCAAGCGCAAATACAATTCCGGCCACCCACATGCAAAAGCCCTAAACGTCCACATCTCCAAATTGTTGAGCCTGGAGATGCTGCCCTATAGACTGGTAGAGACTGAGGCTTTCCGCAACCTGATGGCGGTGGCTGTGCCTCGGTACTTGGTCCCCAGCCGTCCCAGCCCTACACCAGCACGTATCAGAGAACATCATCCGTGCCCTGACCAACGCGGTTAGTGATAAGGTCCACCTAACCACGGACACGTGGACAAGTGCTGCCGGGCAGGGACACTATATCTCACTGATGGCACATTGGGTTAACTTGGTGCAGGCTGGGACTGAGTCTGACCCTGGGGCCGCTCATGTACTGCCCACACCGAGGATTGCGGGGCCTACCTCGGTCACGGTTTCTCAGATGTACTACTCTTCCTCCAACCCCTCCTCCTCCGAATTACCATCCGTGGGCACGGCGCCTTCAGTCGGTAGCTCTGGGCGCAGCAGCAGTGCCGTGGGTAAGCGCCAGCAGGCGGTGTTACAGGGCATCACGGCGCAGACCGATTGGTGGCTGGCACCGCTGAACCTCAAGCCAGGCATGGTTGTGTGTGACAACGGGCGTAACCTGGTGGCAGCTCTGCAACTCGGCAGACTGACACATGTGCCATGCCTGGCCCACGTGTTCAATCTCATAGTTCAGCGGTTCCTCAAGACATACCCCAATTTGTCAGATTTGCTCACCAAGGTGCTCACTCTCAGGGCAGCGAAGCTGCGCCTACAACTGCCAGCTCACCAACTGTTGTGTGACTTGCCCACGAGATGGAATTCGACATTAAACATGTTATCCAGAGTTTACCAGCAGCGCAGAGCGATTGTAGACTGCCAGATGTCAACTTCCACCAGAACTGGTAGTCAGGTCAGTCAGATTCCTCAAGTCTACAATGAGGAGTGGACGTGGATGTCTGATATCTGCCAGGTGTTGAGCAACTTTGAGGAGTCAACGCAGATGGTCAGCGGCGATGCCGCCAATATCAGCCTCACCATCCCGCTGCTTTGCCTGTTGAAAAACTCACTGCTCAGCATGAAGTCAGAAGCTTTGCGCTTGTCAGAGGAGATGGGGAAAGAAGATACGTCGCTTGATAGCCAGAGCACCCTCCGGTCTGTTTCTCAGCGCGTATTGGAGGAGGGGGATGAGGATGAGGAGGAAGAGGAGGAGAATGTTGGCGAGACAGAAGAGGGTACCAATGCTCAGTCCTTCTTAACTCTTGAGCGTCTATGGGCTGAAAAGGAAGAGGAGGAGGAGGAGGAAATGGAGAGTCAGGCCAGTGAGGAGAGGGAATTCTTGCGTGTTGGGACTCTGGCGCACATGGCAGACTTCATGTTAGGATGCCTATCCCGTGACCCTCGCGTTAGAATCATTTTTTCAAACACCGATTACTGGGTGTTCACTCTCCTGGACCCACGGTACAAGCAGAACCTTTCCACTCTCATCCCTGTAGAGGAAAGGAGTATGAGAGTGAATCAATAATAAACAGGCCCTGGTGCACAAGCTGAAACAATCCTTCCCATCTGACGCCGCTAGCGGCAGAGGGCGTGGTTCTGTGGGCCAAGTAGCAGGGGAGAGGAGGCGAGCAGGAAGCTTGTCCAGCACTGGCAGGGGAACGCTCTCCAAGGCCTTTGCCAGTTTTATGTCACCCCAGCAAGACACTGTCACCTGCCCCCAGTCTAGGCAGAGTAGGGGGGAGCTGTACAGAAAGATGGTGAGAGAGTACCTAGCTAACCATACCAACATCCTGCGTGATCACTCTGCTCCATACAACTAATACAACTACTGGGTTTCAAAGCTGGACACGTGGCCTGAACTGGCGCTGTACACCTTGGAGGTGCTGGCCTGCCCTGCCGCTAGCGTGTTGTCAGAGCGGGTATTTAGTGCAGCTGGTGGCGTCATCACCGATAAGCGTACACGCCTGTCAACTGACAGCGCTGACGCTTATTAAAATGAACAAAGCCTGGATTTCACCGGAATTCAAATCTCCTCCGGGGGGAAAGCAGTATCCGATTCCTCTTCTCTACTCCTCCTCCTCCTCTTCATTGCCAAATGCTGACCTAAAAGGGAATTTTTTAGAGGGCCAACTGGCACTCTTTTAAGACAATGTTTCCGGAGGGCCACCTACAGGCCATCTCTCCAAACAATTTTTCCGGAGCGTCAACTACAGACACTCTAAAACAATTTTTCAGGAGCGTCAACTACAGACACTCTAAAACAATTTTTCAGGAGCGTCAACTACAGACACTGTAAAACAATTTTTCGGAGCGTCAACTACAGACACTCTAAAACAATTTTTCAGGAGCGTCAACTACAGACACTCTAAAACAATTTTTCAGGAGCGTCAACTACAGACACTCTAAAACAATTTTTCAGGATCGTCAACCACAGACACTAAAAATTTTTTTTTTCGGAGGGTCGACTTCAGACACTCAAAAAAAAATTTTTTGTGAGGCTCACCTACAGCCATTTGACTGCAATCTCAGTCGGACAAAGGCATTGATGGTGTCACCGCCATGCTGTGTCAGGCTAAATTTTTGGGTGGTTCACCTGCTACCTCAGTCTAACTCGATCACTCTGTTGTCACCGCCGCCATACAGGGTCACGCTAAATTTTTATGTGCTTCGCCTGCTCCTGCAGTGTAACTCGGTGACTCTGTAGTCACAGCCATACAGAGCCACGATAAATTTTTATGTGCTTCGCCTGCTCCTGCAGTGTAACTCGGTCACTCTGTAGTCACAGCCATACAGGGCCACGATAAATTTTTATGTGCTTCGCCTGCTCCTGCAGTGTAACTCGGTCACTCTGTAGTCACAGCCATACAGGGCCACGATAAATTTTAATGTGCTTCACCTGCTCCTGCAGTGTAACTCGGTCACTCTGTAGTCACAGCCATACAGGGCCACGCTAAATTTTACTGTGCTTTGCCTGCTCCCGCAATTTAACTCGGTCACTCTGTAGTCACAGCCATACAGGGTCACGCTAAATTTTTATCTGCTTCGCCTGCTCCTGCAGTGTAACTCAGTCACTCTGTAGTCACAGCCATACAGTGTCACTGCGGGAGCAGGCAAAGCACATAAAATTTATCGTGGCTCTGTATGGCTGTGACTACAGAGTGACCGAGTTACACTGCAGGAGCAGGCGAAGCACATAAAAATTTATTGTGGCCCTGTATGGCTGTGACTACAGAGTCACCGAGTTACACTGCAGGAGCAGGCGAAGCACATAAAAATTTAGCGTGACCCTGTATGGCGGCGGTGACAACAGAGTGATCGAGTTAGACTGAGGTAGCAGGTGAACCACCCAAAAATTTAGCCTGACACAGCATGGCGGTGACACCACCAATGCCTTTGTCCGACTGAGATTGCAGTCAAATGGCTGTAGGTGAGCCTCACAAAAATTTTTTTTTGGAGTGTCTGAAGTCGACCCTCCGAAAAAAATTTTTTTTAGTGTCTGTGGTTGACGATCCTGAAAAATTGTTTTAGAGTGTCTGTAGTTGACGCTCCTGAAAAATTGTTTTAGAGTGTCTGTAGTTGACGCTCCTGAAAAATTGTTTTAGAGTGTCTGTAGTTGACGCTCCGGAAAAATTGTTTGGAGAGAGGGCCTGTAGGTGGCACTCCGGAAACATTGTCTTAAAAGAGTGCCAGTTGGCCCTCTAAAAAATTCCCTTTTGGGTCAGCGTTTGGCAATGAAGAGAAGGAGGAGGAGGAGTAGAGAAGAGGAATCGGATACATAAGGAATCTTATTCTTTAGCTGCTTTCCCCCGGAGGAGATTTGAATTCCGGTGAAATCCAGGCTTTGTTCATTTTAATAAGCGTCAATAGTGGCGGCTGGGGACCAAGTACCGAAGGACAGCCACCGCCATCAGGTTGCGGAAAGCCTCAGTCTCTACCAGGCTATAGGGCAGCATCTCCAGGCTCAACAATTTGGAGATGTGGATGTTTAGGGCTTGTGCATGTGGGTGGCCGGAATTGTATTTGCGCTTGCGCTCAAATGTCTGCTGCAAAGACAGCTGAACGCTGGGCTGGGAAAAATTGGTGGAGGATCGTGGAGGTGAAGGGGTGGTTGTAGTTCGGGAGGCGCTCGTGCCGGGGTCCTGGGCGGGGGGTTGACTCACCGAGCCAGCATGTGACACAGGGGAAGGGGCAGAGGTGTGACCTGCAGGAGGTGAACGGCCTTGGTTCCACTGAGTCGGGTGTTTAGCATTCATATGCCTGTGCATGCTGATCCTGGTGTGGCACAGGTTGCATACCACAGTCCGTCGGTCATCCTCACTTTCTTTAAAAAACCTCCAGACTTGCGAACATCTAGGCCTCGGCACGGGAGCTTGACTCCGTGAAACAGTTGCTGATCTACCTGCTCTGGCCCTGCTTCTCCCTCTGGCCACCCCACTGCCTCTTCCACCCTGTTCTGGTGCTGCACTTGCCTCCCCCTCAGAAGCACTGTCTTGATTTGGATTACCAACCCAGCTCGGGTCAGTCACCTCATCATCCACCAGCTCTTCCTCTGATTCCTCACTCTGCCCCCCTCG